>CM050516.1:99420641-99950641 GCA_027563665.1 Antrozous pallidus | reverse complement strand
ACACACACACACACACACACACACACACACCACCTTCTCAGTGAGCACCCTCAAAGGTTCTTGGGGTCTTTTGATTTCAATAGATGTGAATGGGACAATTTCAAGTAATCAGATAGGTTATAGCAACACTGGATCACGAAAAGGAAGGGGTCAGATGTTTGGCCTTTCTTCCCATATATTTGTTAATTTAACAGGATTCTCCCCAATACCTTTCATACCCTTCTCCCAGGGTAATGGGTTACTTACATTCTCATAAGTAATATAGTCCACCTAAATGATGTTTCCTTAAAAATTTTTTTCTGAAGTGTCATCTCAAACACAGAATAGTTTAGTACACACACATATGTACACACACATGCCAGACACACACATTTTTATCATAAGAATAAGTTTATTTGTTGACTTTATTTAACTCTGTTGATTAATTTATTAATGTTTAAACCCCACCTTTCTTTCATTATTATAGCTTTGTAATTCACTGACTTAAGGCATATTCACCCATATTTTCATGTCATTTTCAAATATACTTGCCTTTTTTGTCCATTTTATCTTTGGATAGAACTTTAAAAACTGCTTGTTGAGATTAATGAAGAATTATCCTATGAAGAATTTTAGCTTGATGTGTCATTAGATTTTTTAAATAGTTTTGCAACAATTGGCATCTTGACAATAATGAAGCATTCCGTCTGAGAACATGGCCTGGCTCTTTGTCTTTATCTTGACCTTCAGTACAGTTTTACTGTTGTCTTCACACAGATCTTGTACATTTCATATTAACTATTTGCTGGTTTTGTTACTATTATGAGTGAGACTGCTCACCTCATTATATTTTCTAGTTGATTAGGAAAGATGTTTATCATTGTATATTGATATTATGACCAGCCATTTTATTATACTCTTTTATCTAAGTAGTTTTTTACTTACTTATTTATCTTTATTGTTTAAGGTATTACAAATGTCTTCTTTGTTTGTTTTTTTTCCCCATTGAACCCCCTCCACCATTCACCTGTCTCTCCCAGGCCTTCATTACAATATTGTCTGTGTCCATGGATGATCCATATCCTATCAAATAAAAGAGTAATATGCATATTGGCCATACCTCTGATCAAGCCACTGCCACAAGCCATGCCCACCAGCCAATCAGAAGCAAATAAACCACAACCAAGATGGCTGTGGCCACTGTAAGCAGGAGGGAGGCTTGGTTTCCCTGACAACAGAGGAAGTCAAGCTTTCCGCCTGCCATTGCTGTGCTAGGCCTCCACTCAATGCTACAAAGATTCAATTATCCTATCTAATAAAAGAGTAATATGCAAATTTGACTGTACCTTTTTTACACCCAAAAGCCACGTACTAAACCACACCCGCCAGCCAATTAGAAGCAGATTATGCAAATAAACCCCAACCAAGATGGCTGCCACAACTGAGAGCAGGTGGAAGGCTTGGGTTTCCTGGCAACAGAGGAAGCCAAGCTTTCTGCCTGCCATTGCCTGCCTAGGCCTCCACTCAATGCTACAAAGTTTCAATTATAAAAGATACAGAAATGGTGGCAGCCACTGAGCTGGAGAGAATGGAGGCTTGGGTTTCCCTGGCAATGGAGGAAGCCAAGTTTTCCACTGCCATTGCCAGGCTAGGCCTCCACTCCAGGCTATAAAGTTTCAAACAGAAATAGCTGCCACCACGGAGCAAGCTGAAGGCTTGGCTCCACTCCAGGCAACAAAGTTTCAATTGTAGACATAGATTAATCCCAGAACCCAGGGCCTCCACTTGGGTCGCTGGGGGGCGTGGCTGGCCTCAAAACACCATAGGCCCCTTGCTCAGGCCACCCCACACTCCAAGGGAACCTCCACCCTTATCTGGGACTCTCTTCAGGATAAACCAGCTGGCCACACCCATGCACCAGGCATCTATCCTATCTAATAAAAGAGTAATTTGAAAATTTACAATCACTCCAACACATAAGAGGGCTGCCCCCTAGTGGTCAAATATCCTGCCCCCATGTGGACACAAAATGGCCACCACAAGATGGTCAGCAGGGGAGGACAGTTGGGAGGTTCCAGGCCTGCAAGGGAAGGCAGTTGGGAGTGATCAGGTCTACAGGGGAGGGTAGTTAGTGGTGACCAGGCCAGCAGATGAAGGAAGTTGGGGGCAAACAGGCTGGCATGGGAGCAGTTAAAAATCAATTAGGCTGGCAGGGTAGTGGTTAGGGGGTGATCAGGCTGGCAGGCAGAAGCAGTTGGAGCAATCAGGAGGCAGGCAGGTGAGAAGTTTGGAGCCAGCAGTCCTGGATTGTGAGAAGGATGTCCAACTGCCTATTTAGGCCCGATCCTACCAGGATGGGCCCTAAACGGGCAGTCAGCCATCCCTCGAGGGGTCCCAGATTGGAGAGGGTTCAGGCTGGGCTAAGGGATATCCCTGACCCCATGCACGAATTTTGTACACTGGACCTCTAGGAGAAGATATATCATCCCAACAGAAATGGCAGCAGCCACAGAGCTGGAGGGAGCAGAGGCTAGGGTTGCCCAGGCAATGGAGGAAGCCAAGCTTCTGCAGCTCTTGCCCACCTAGGCTTCCACTCCAGGCTACAATGTTTCAATTATAGAAGGTAAATTTCCCAACAGAAATGGCTGCTGCCACAGAGCAAGCAGAAGGCTTGGTTCCACTCCAGGCTACAAAGTTGCAATTGTAGAACATAAATTAATCCCAGATATCAGGGCCTTTGCTTGGGTCACTGGGAGGCGTGGCCAGCCTGCAAACCACCACAGGCTTCTCACCCAGTCCGTCCCGTGTCCCAAGGGAAATCCAACCCTGATCTGGGACACCCTTCAGGGCAAATCAGCTGAGGCCCACCCATACACCAAGCCTCTATCTTATCTAATAAAAAAGTAATATGCAGATTGACCATCACTCCAACACACAAGATGGCTTCCCCCATGTGGTCAAAGATCCTGACCCCATGTGGACACAAGATGGCCACCACAATATGGCCAGCAAGGGAAGGCCATTGGGAGGGACCAATCTTGCAAGGGAGGGCAGTTGGGGGTGATCAAGTCTGCAGGGGAGGGCAGTTATGGTCACTAGGCTGGCAGAGGAGGGAAGTTAGGGGCAATCAGGCTAGCAGGGAAGCAGTTAGACATCAATCAGTGTGGCAGAGGAGTGGTTAGGGGGTGATCAGGCTGGCAGGCAGAAGCAGTTAAGGGCAATCAGGGAGGCAGGCAGGCGAGCAGTTGGGAGCCAGCAGTCCTGGATTGTGAGAAGGGTATTTGACTGCCCGTTTAGGCCCAATCCCTCCTGGATTGGGCATAAACTCGCATTTGGATATCCCTCAAGGGGTCTCAGATAGGAAAGGGTATAGGCTCAGTGAGGGACAACCCTCCCAACCCCATGCATGAATTTTGTGCACTGTTCCTCTAGTCTAGATATATAAAAACCTGTGTGACCATTGCAACCAAATGGATGACCAAACAGGCTGAGTGGGGCAACCAGGCTGGCAGGGAGGTTAGTGAGGGGTGACCAAATGACCAAGCAGCAGGCTGTGTGGGACAACAAGACCAGCAAGGGGTTTAGTAAGGGGAAACCAAATGATTGAGCAGAAGGCTGTGAGGGATGACCAGACCATCAGCGGGGTTAGTGATTTGTAACCAAACAACTGACCAGCAGGCTGTGTGGGACTACCAGGCCAACACTGGAGGCAGTAAGGGGTGACCATGACAGCTGGGAGGGGAGGGTAGTTGGGGGTGACCATGCCATCGGGGTGGGGGGGACAGTTAAGGGCAATCAGGCAGGCAGGCAGGTGAGCAGTTGGGAACCAGTGGTCCTGGATTGTGAGAGGGATGTCCGACTGCTGGTTTAGGCCTCATTATTGGGCTTAAACTGACACTCAGACATCCCCTGAGAGGTCCCGTATTGCAGAGGATGCAGGCTGGTCAGAGGGGACCCCCCCGCCCCAACTCATACACAAATTTCATGCACTGGGCCTCTGGTATGCATATAAGTTCTTTGGTTAATCTCTCCCCACCTACCCTCCCATCTCTGCCTTCCCTCTGAAATTTGACTTTCTTGAATTTTCTCAGCAGATATATTGTCTATCAAATGGTGAAGAGTGGTCTTATTGCCATTTCCCATAGATTTTTATGAACTCTTCTCATCTCGGTGTATTGCCTATAAGCTCCAATACACCACAAAATAATATTGGCTATAGTAAATATTCTTGTCTTATCTCTGCCCGTTTCAGTTAGAAATGTGTTCAGTCATTAATTCAACTAAGGTTTCTCTGCCCCTCAGAATTAGGGGTTCATGGGTTGTTGGATGCTGCAGCTGCTTAATAAAAGTGCCAACAGTAAGTCAGGCTCTTTATGCCTGTCTCTGCATCTTCTTTAATATGTTGGGTTTTCATTAAGTTCACTATTTATGAGTTGCAAACTCACTTCTTCTCAGAATCAAGGCAAAAATATAAGGAGTGACTGGGGACGGTCTGATGCCTCCTTTTATCAATAAAGCAAAAGAGACCTAGGCACTGTTGCTCAGTGGTTGAGTGTCAACCCATGAACCAGGAGGTCATGGTTGGATTCCCAGTTAGGGCACATCTCCAGGTTGCTGCTCAATCCCCAGTAGAGGGTGTGTAGGAGGCAGCCAATCAATAATTTTCTCTCATCATTGATGTTTCTATCCCTCTCTCCCTCTCCCCTTCTCTCTCTGAAATCAATAAAAACATATTTTTTTTAAAAAAAGAAAGTAAAAGAGGCTTTCTTATAATGCTCAGGGGACTTCCAAATATAACTGAGTGGACTAAACTTGATCCTATGACCACCTACAATAACAAGAGAGGATGAGAAAACAAGCATTTAACTGAGCATCTTGGTCCCAGAAAGGATGTTGATATTATGTTAGCAATAAAAAAGGAGGAATGGAAAATGGATAAATAGCAAATGTCTGCCATACTGACTTTCCAGGGGATATATTTAATATTTCAGAAATTATTAGGATGGGTGCTATAATTTGTTGATAGGGAGTTTATCAGCCTGAAGAAATTATTTCTACTCAGGGCTTGATGAGGCCTTTTAAAATCAGGAAAAAAATTTTTTTACTGGTAAATGTTATAAAAACTAGTGGGACATCTATTGAGAAGATAGATGTTATTGTTTTTTCCAACAAATATTATTTTTTTCTAAATATTATTCATTTAGAGTAACAGTTTCCAATTGTTGAATCATTCTTGCAATCCTGAAATAAATAATGCTTGGAATGTGGTTACTCTCTTATTCTGTTACTATATTTAATTTAAAAATACCATACTCATATTTTTGGCATTAATGCTCACAAGTGAAACTGATCTATAGTTTTCTTCATGTTCTCCTTGTCCAGTAACCACATAGAATTAGACAACTTCTCATCTTTTTTCTATTTGAGTAATTCAAATAGAACTACCTGTCTCTTCAAAATTGGGTAAAATTTGTTTTAATAATATGGGCCTGTTGCTTTATTCAGACAATAGATCTGTGATTATGATTTGTTTTCTCTTTATTATTGATATATTTAGACATTCTGTCCTTACTGAAACAGTGGTTATTTTTTCTACTTTATACATTTTCCTAACATACATTTAAAGAAAATCATTCTGGGAGAAACCAAGATGCTGGCATAGGTAAACACATAAACTGCTGCCTTGCACAACAATTTCAAAAACACAACTAAAAGACAAAACGGACATCATCCAGAACCACAGGAAACCTGGATGATTCTAAACCTGGAAATTCTATAACTAGAATGAAAGAGAAAGGCACACAGAGAATCAGAGGAGCTGCAAAGCCTGGGCTAGGGAGACAGGCACGTGTGTGGAGAGGACACGGCCAGAGAGGACAGGGTGGCTGAGTACCTGGCTGGTGTGCTCTAGTGGAAAGGAGACAAAAGTTTCAGTCTGTGCTGAACCCCAGTTCCAACTGCACTGAATCCCAGTTTCAGGTGAGACCCTGGGGACCCAGGCTCATACAAGGGGAATCTGGACTGTAAGCTGGAATCTCAGGGGAGCAGCAGGGGTAGAGGTCCAGAGGTGCAAGCATGAGTATATGCAGACAGGACTGACAAATCTCTGGGCTGCACTGAACCCCAGTTCTGACTGAACTGAACCCCAGTCCCCGGCGGGAGCCTGGGAACCCAAGTCCATATGGGGGGGGGGGGGGGAGAGGAATTAGGACTGTAAGGTGGAAACTCAGGGGAACGGCAAAAGGTAGAGGTCCACAGGTGTACGCGCAAGAGTGCGTGCAGAGAGGACAGACTATTAAGTGTGCCACTGGCTTGATCTAGAGGAAAGGAGACAAAGGCTCTGGATGGCCTTGAACCCCAGTTCTGACTGTACTAAATCCCAGTACCCAGCAAGAATCTAGGAATCTGTATTCATTGGGGGAGACACTGGACTGTTTGGCAGCAGGCAAAGCTCCAAGGTGCCTTCCTCTCAGAAGTGCTTGCGGTGATTGCCTGCGGACACAGAGACCCAGGAACCTTGTGGGGCAGGGCTGACGGGAAGCCAAGGCTGTTGGCTCCACCCTGAGAACTTCGCGCCATCTAAGCTGAACACAGAGGCTTATGCAATATTGCAAGTCTTGTCATATAAGGCTGTCTCCCAGTGCAGACACAGCTGATCCTCACAGCCAATTGGCCTGGAAGGCAATACCTCCCACTGATACCAACAACAATAAAAACTTAACTACAACAAGGTTGTACACACAGTCCACAAAGTGGTGCACCAAAAGTGTCCACCTCAGGAAACAGAGGAGGCTGAGACAACTACTGCACACAGCTACCCTACCAACTCAGGGAAGCAGCAAAAATGTGGAGACAAAGAAACATGTCATGAATGAAAGAAATTGAGGACATAGAATTCAGGACCACATTTATAAGGTTACTCAAGAATCTTCTAAAAACCACCTAGAAACTTGATGAGACCTTCAAGGACCTTAATGAGAATGTCAAGAAAATGGAAAAGGACCAATCAGAAATTAAGAATACACTGTCTGAAATAAAGAATATATAGAAATTCAATGATAGATCAAAGGACTCTAAGAATCAAACCAAATATCTGAAATATGAGGTGACAAAACACACTCAACCAGAAAAACAAACAAACAAACAAACAAAAAAGAATCCAAAGATATGAAGAAAGTGTAAGAAGCCTCTGGGATAACTTTAAGTGTACCAACATCCGAATTATTGGGGTGACAGAAGAAGAAATAGAGGAAAATATTGAAAACCTATTAGGAGAAATAATGACAGAAAACTTTCCCTACCTGGTGAAAGAAATAGACTTACAAGTCCAGGAAATGCAGAGAATCCCAAACAAGAGGATTGAATTTAAAGAGGACCACACCAAGACACATCATAATTAAAATGCCAAGGGCAAAAGACAAAGAGAGAATCTCAAAAGCAGGCACTCCTCTTTTCCATCCATTCCCTGACTTGCCTAACCTTCAGGGAAAAGGCTATATAAATTCGAAAAAAGAAAAAAATGGAAAGGAAAAATACTACTGCTTCTATCAGTACAAAATAAGATAAGAAAAGGGAGGGAAAATATTGAAGAAACATCTCCATTCTCTAATAAAAACCTACTTTAAAAAAACCCACTGTATATACATTCTAATGAATCTAAATATATTATGAAAAACAGTTGGTTACCTACAAGAGCGTACCCATATGACTATCCCAGAGAGGTTGGAAATAAATGGAGAAATTTCAAGAAAGAGAGAGTCACAAAAGGGGAGCTACAAAACTTGTGAATTAAGTTCTGTAAAATTCTATCCTGACCTTTGAACAATATAGTATATGCATGAGACTTCAAGGAGCCTAATACAGGCAAGCTCAACATCCCTCAAAGAATGATAACAGAATCAAAATTCTCTACAATAATCTACAATTTCTAGATAAAGTTTTTTTTAGATTTGCAAAGAAGCTTTAAAATATGGCCTATAATGAAGAAAAAAAATGTTAACAATAACAAGACTACAAATGTCCCAGATTGAATTACTAAACAAGGACTTTATGGTGTTTTTTTAAAAAAATATATCTTTTTTGTTGAAAGTATTATTGATGGCCCCTTTCCCCCCATTGACCCTCTCCATGTAAAAATGAAAATATGTTAAAGAATCATTAGAAAAAAATGGACTTATTGGCAAATTCATGTATTTTATATAGTAAAACTATAAATAAGAACCAGTGCAAATCCAAAACCTCAAAAGTACAAAAACTAAAATGAAATATGTGTCAGATGGTAGTAACAGCAAATTGAACACAATGGTAGAAAGAGCAGTGAACCTGAAAACAGACAACTGTGTGGTGAAAGCCAGGGGAAGGGGGGCAAGGCTGGAAGGAGATAGGCAAAGAGGGGGAAAAGGGAAACATCTGTCAACAATAAAAATATTTTTTTTAAATTAGGGCAAAATAAAATCATTTTCAGATCAACAAAAGTTGAAAAATTTGTCCTCGACAACTCTACACTTAAAAAATGCTAAAGGAAGATTTTCAGACAAAGGTGAAATCATATCTTATGGAAATTTAAATCTACAGAAAGAAATAAAGCGCAGTAAAATGCTAACTATGTGAAAAAACATAAAAGACCAGCTTTTTTCTTTTATTATA
Organism: Antrozous pallidus; assembly: GCA_027563665.1. Taxonomy (NCBI): domain Eukaryota; kingdom Metazoa; phylum Chordata; class Mammalia; order Chiroptera; family Vespertilionidae; genus Antrozous; species Antrozous pallidus. The sequence continues at coordinate 99,942,016 of CM050516.1, read as the reverse complement.
CTCTTTAAAAGTCAATCAACTTTAAAGCAAATTAATAATAATGTACTATAGGGCTTATTACAGATAATAGCCAAGTAAATGATAAGACACAAAGGATGGGAGGGAACATTACTGTAAAACTCTCACATTGTAAGTAAAATAATGTTATATTAACCCAGTAATAAGTTAGGATATACACTGAGTGGCCAGATTATTGTGATCTCTGAATGCATAATAATCTGGCCACTTAGTGTGGATGGATGGATAGATAGATAGATAGATAGATAGATAGATAGATAGATAGAGGGAAAGAGAGGCCCAGGGCATGAATTCATGCATGGGTGGCCAGAGGAAGGGGGCATGGGTGGTTGGCTGGCCTGCCTGCTGTTCAAACTATTATATAGGATATACATTGAGTGGCCAGATTATTATGCATTAAGAGATCATAATAATCTGGTCACTCAGTGAATATTATAATCTTTAGAGGATGCTCTAGAAAGTGTCTGTGAAGGTCTTGGGAATCGGAAAATAGCTCTGGTGCCCCAACTATCATCTAGCAATACTCTGAACAGCAATGGTGTTCTCCCAAATCACTATCCCTGGGCCCTCCTACTACAGTAAGTAGGCCATGACCTATAAGCCTTTCTCCTCATGTTAGGGAGACTACAGAAAAATATGTATATGTAAAGAGGTATAGGTATATGAAGGGTGTACGTAACTATCTGATTTCAGTCTTTCTGTGGATCATATCTAGCTTATGCTCTGATTGTCCTCTCTGGCCTGAATAGTTGTGGTATACTCTGATGCCTGTGTAAGTTCTGGAGACAAATATAAGGATCAAAGAAGTTTTGGCTGAAGACCATGAGCTTGTTCTCAGAATAAGCTTGCTTAGTGTCACCAGCCTGCACCTCTTGCTTACTCACCAGCTGTATTTGACCACACACATGGGAGCAGTGTCTGGTGCCATGCTGCACATGTCTTGTGCACCGATACATATCAGTAAGGAATGACAAGCTTCCAATTTGTCTGAGCCAAATAGTCTTTATTATAAGAATTCTTATTACCCAAAGAGAGGGGTGTGTGTGTGTGTGTGTGTGTGTGTGTGTGTGTGTGTGTGTGTGTGTGTGTCCTGAATCTGCCCATCTGCCCTATTACCTTTGAAAAGATCCCAAATTCCTGTATGGAAGATGGAGATTCAAAGAGAGCTACACATGAGACCAACTAACCAACCAACAACTTACCTTCATAGCCTTTCTAACTCCTCCCCAAGTAGCACATATTTACAAAATTTTTACACTTAATATCGGAGGTTCACAAACCCCTAATGTTCATTCATGACTCCCAGGATATGAATTTTTAAATTCGATAGTTAACTAAGTTCCTTCCTTTTCTAACATCTGGAGTTTATATCTATCTTTGCATATACTTTTTGTGAAGTAGAGAAATTATTTTTTACATTGGATAAAATGAACACACAAAGACAAAATAGTTCTGTTCAATCCCATGAATCAGTGGAGACCACTTCTAGTGGTAGGTCTCTCTCAGGCTTTTTAGACAATTTCACCTTCATTCTGAAACTTCTAGGAGAAAAATAAATGGGAATTAATATTGGACAGAATTTACCCAACTAGAATTCAGCCATAGTAATGAATTTATTATTCAATAAAATGCCCAGATGACTGTCAAGGTATTTTCCAAGTAGATCAATCAATAAATCTAGTCATTGGAGCCTTCGCTAGAGTGCCCAGCCTTTCACCCTAATGACCCTGCACATTTAATCAGCACACATGTGTTCCAAGGTCAATATTCTCTGCATGAATTGAATATATTTCATCTGAAGGATTTCAAATGCAACTAAAGTTGATCCACTGCAAGATGAAAGAGCTCCTGAACAGCTGTAATAAAGGAAATTAAAACAACTGGACACTCCTTCTATTGGGAATTAAACTATTTTCACCATGACCCACACATACCAGTGCACTGCTAACAAATTGAAATGAAAGATGACACAGAAAATCTACTCTTACATTTGGAACTTATAAAACAGGCAAAATACTTTTAGAAATAAGCTAATTTTCACTTTTAAAAGTCATACTTCTTTCTTGGAGAAAATCCATTATTCTAAAAAAATGCTTATAAAACTCCTCTGTCACTTTTTGGCATAGAAACACAATAATATAGTCAAAAGGACATAAAAGTTGTGGGACAACTAATTAGTCATTATAGTTATATATATATTTGTGTGTGTGCGTGTGCGTGTGTGTGTGTGTGTGTCAGGGGCCTGCCTCACCAAAACTGATAACTGAGGACAATTTAATAAAGGGGCAATTTATAACATATAATAGGGTTATATAGTAAAACAATAAAATCCAATAAGATGTGTGTGTACATAGAAAGAAACCAATATGTATAAGGAATTCCCATGCAATTATGGAGGTAGAGGTTGAAAATTCTAAAGATCTGTAGTCCATAATCTGGAGACCCAGCAGTGCCAATGTATAGTTAAGTTCTAGTTCAAATTCCTGAGAATCAGGAGGGCCAATAGTATAAATTCCAATCTAAAAGTGAAAAAGAACCCAAGAAAGCTGATATTTCAGTACCAGTGTAAAGGCCACAAAGGGCTGATGTCTCAGCTCAAGTAGTCAGGCAGGAGGAGTTCCCTGTTACTCAGCCTTTTTGTTCTATTTAGGCTTTCAACTGATTGGATGAGGCCTACCAACATTAGGAAGAGCAATCTGCTTTACTTGGTTTACTGGTTTAAATGTCAGTCTCATCCAGAAACATTCTCACAGACACACCAGAATGTTTGGCCAAATTTCTATGCACTCCATAGACCGTCAAAGCGACTCATTAAATTTAACTACCCCACAGATGTTGACTGAGCTCAAGAAAATCAAATGCCACCCTGGCCTGTGTGGCTCAGTTGGTTGGAGAGTCCTCCTGTGCACCAAAAGGTCACCAGTTTGATTCCTGATCAGGGCACATGCTCTGGTTGCAGGCTTGATCCCCAGTAGGGGGTGTGGAGAGTCAGCTGATTGATGTTTCTCTCTCTCATTGATGCTTCTCTCCCCCCTCTCCCTTCCTCTCTCTCTTAAATCAATAAAAGTGTGTGTGTGTGTGTGTGTGTGTGTGTGTGTGTGTGTGTGTGTGTGTGTGTGTTTTAAAAGACAAAGAAAATTAAGTGTTTAGGACTAAAAACAGTATCCCTATCCCAGGCTAGTAATAAGTAAGAGCCAGTACAACCCCTACATTTGAAGGAGGGAATCATGAACACATCCCAAAGAGTTCAGAGGTTGCCCAAGGACTGAAACGTTTGCCAGGGAGAAAGCAGTGGAATAAATGCCCTAGAGATCCGTTTCCTAATTTTAGGACAGAGTGGGAAAAAATAGATATAAAACATGGGTGAGCCCTATCTGGTTTTCCTCAGTGGTTAGAGCAAATCCGATTTCAATCAAGGGCACATGCCTCAGTTGCAGACTCATTCCCTGGCCTCAGATCAGGCTGCGTGCAGATCACAACCAATCGATGTGTCGCTCTTTCATGAATCTTTCTCTCTTTTTCTGCTACCCCTTTCTTCTCCACTCTCTCTAAAAAATCAATGGGAAAAAATGTATCTTCCAGTGAGGATTAACTAACAAACAAAACAAATAAAATCATGGATGAGACAAAAAAGATCTAGTATAGCATTATATTTAAAATCAAGGAAAGCCGTTAAAATTATAAAATCATGACTAAAGCTATAGCCACTCATGCATACTAGAATTCACTTGAATTCTAATCTGTGAATTGTATTAATATATCTGTATATATAAAAAATACAGATATAGAGGCCTTACCCACACCTATCAAATAAGAACCTCTGAGCCTAATGTCAGACACAAATATATGCTTAAATTTCTACAGGTGATTTGTTTCCACACCCCCAATTTAGGACATTACTTTGAAGGATGCTTATATTTACCTTTTACCCTGCTATTTAGTTATTTTAGGATCATATTCCTGTTTCCAAAATAAGCTGCAATTATTATTATTTTTGCAAATATAAACTGCTTATATGGCACTAAAAACTCATCTAATTTTTATTTTCATATGTTATCCTAAATGTACGCACAGATCTAGTAAATATCAGCCTAAAGCACATGAGTGTAGAAATAGCACATCTACATACTTTCTCCATTATAATAATTTCCCCAGAACAACAGAGGAACTTTCCTATGTTAGGAAACTATTATAGTAATAGTAATAAGGGTAAAATACAATAAGTATTAAAGTGTGATATCTGAAAGAGTGAAATGTAATGAATGTAACGTAACCAAATTGATAAGAACCTTTAAGTGGCCTGTATATAGAAAGTAGATAAAGTGACTTGTACCCCATATGTAAGACCAGATAGCAGGGCTCCTGGGACCTGCTGATGAGACACACTGAAGACCCCTGTCTGGGCACATAAAAGAGCAAGGAAACAGAGGAGGTCAGAGAGGCTGCCTGCTCCTCCACAGTCAGTCAGTCAACACACCCCCTGCCTGCATCTGCCCGAGCTCTGCTGCGAACCGTGAGCCGTGAAGCCGAGGCCTCAAATCAGACGCCAAGCTGTAGCTGCAACGCCCAACGTCCAGCGTGTGTATGTGTGTGTGTGTGTGTGTGTGTGTGTGTGTGTGTGTGTGTCTGTGGGCGGATCCCCGGTGCCCTGCCAAGGTCTGGAAACCACCAGGACTCTGGTAAACAAACCGTGTGTGATTCGTGCACTGCATGTCTGTCTCCTGTGTAATTTGTGCTCGGTCAATATTGAGTAAGTACCATGGGTCGTATGTGTCAGTGTCTGTTTAGAGACTGGCTGAGGCACCCTTGGTCACCTGTGCTTACATCCCTGCAGGAGAAATTGGGACAGAAATCAAGGTCAGAAACAATGTTCATTCAGGGAAAATGCCTCAATCCCATCATTTACATGAGAGTTTTGTACCCTGAGATAATACCTCCTATTAATTCTTTCCTTGATTCCATTTTCTTTATTAAATCCTTTTGAAAGGCTGCAGTTTCATCTCATGGGACATTGTGAGGACATGTTGGGCACACAAGTGACACTGAGAGTCATAATAGGTAGATAAATAGAAAAATACATTTAATATACAGACCCCACTGGTGCACTATATGGTCTGGGGAAAGATGTGGAAGGTTGGCCAGCTGGGGAGGGATTCAGGGCATGTCCAGCCATCCTCACTCAGTCCTGATCAGCCAGATCCCAGCAGCAAGCTAACCTACCAGTCAGAGCATCTGCTGCCTGGTGGTCAGTGCACTCATAGAAACAGGTCTAACAGTCGACTGTCTGCCCCCTGGTAATAAGTGCATGTCATAGAGACCCGTTTAGCGGCCTTAACATATCATTAACATATTACACTTTGATTGGTTGAATAGCTGACTGGATGACTGGACATTTAGCATATTAGACTTTTATTATATAGAATGTGTAGATTGCTGATATTTATTTTGAAAAATAGTAAATTGCACAAGAAAGATAGAGAATCTAAAAAGACAAATTTGGTCTGGTGCTCCCATCTATTTGCTGTATGACCTTAAAAAAAAATCACTTGATCTTTCTGAGCTTGAGGGTTTTTGTTTGTTTGTTTGTTTTCATTTGGCAGATGGTTATAGTCACAAAAATAACACATATACTGTGTACTATGGAGCCCTTTTAGGTGCTTTTCATGGATTAATTCATGGAATGTTCATAATATCCTTATAAGGTTGATCTCTTTATTATTCTTATAAGTGACAAGGTCAGGGTTAAAAATCAAACCAGTCTCCTTCAAAACTTAACTACTCTCCTATATCAACTACCTACATGCCTATATGATTTGGTTTATGTAATTATTAGGAAAGATAATATGCCTAAAATTAATTTTTAAAAATGGTGAATTCCTTTAGGTAAGAGAATCTAATGGGTGTCTTCCCTGCCTCAGTCCCATTTCATCCCATCTTCAAAAAGGAGTAGTGTTCCTGTGGGTTGATAAATTTCAAGGATAATGGTCTCATTTTCTAAAAGTAGGACCATAGGGAGTATAAGTCTGTGTTAGGGGTAATCACACTTTTTTTCTTGCTGGTTGGCTTTTTCTCAGGTAGCATTTTTTTTTATATATCACAGATTGAATGAAGAAAATAATTGTCTGCATGTCACTCATATATAAGTGTAGATATATATATATATGTATATATGTATGTTTATACATATATACATATATATCTCTATGACACATCAAACTATGTTTCATGACACATCAAATGTGGTTAAATTATAGCAAAACTAAAAATATACATGTGTGCACTGCATAAAATACATATATATACTACAGTATAATGTGTATGAATAAACATTGATAAGTATAATAAGATATACTTATGCATATAAACATTGTTTCATATTGGAAATATATATCACAAATATACATATCAAAATGCTAGCCATAACTATTTCTCAAATTTGGGTAACAAATAATTTTAGTATATTTTGAATGTTGTACTGTACTTTCCAAATTTTCTAAAATACTAGTAAATGTGTATTACTGTTTAAATCAAGAGAGATATATTTTAAAAAGAGGATCAATCATAAGTAAAAATAACTTGGATTTTTAAAGAAACAATTGGTTTTTATTTTATTTCTTCCTTCAACTTCCTTGTGTGCTCTTAAGCCCACTCTTACAAGACAAAGTTCAAATTTTGAACAATTCTCAAATCATTCAGGCGTGCCCATATTCCACAGAATATAGTCCTACTATAGGTGCTACGGTGTTTATATTTGTTCAGGTCTCCTGCCATTCTTAACTGATCCTAAGATTCCAAGTAAATTGTTCATTGTAATATTGTAATTGATGTGAAATAAGCTATAACCTGCAGCATCTACATAGTGAAATCCATATTGAATAGTTTATGCCCATGGCTGCATGGAGTAAGGGGCAGGAAGATCTCCTTGGGGGTAAGTAGGGAGGAGTTGCATTAGGGAAAGGAGGAGGGTGTGCAAAGTCACCCTTGGTAGGAAGACTAGATTATTGCATATTAGATTTAAACATACACACACACACACACACACACACACACACACACACACTGGCACTTTGTCCTATGTGACTGATAAAGAAAATAGAAGAGAATTGTCCCTTCTAAGAGATTTGCATAAAAATAATTAAAACATTGAATTTAAACCCTGACTTGTAACCCTAGGCAACAAGGAGTTAGATGCATGTGTATAAAATCCTAATTTTCCTGTAAGTGGGGCAATAAAGACGATGAGAGTGGGGCTGGGCACTTGTCCCTAGGAAGTTACAAAGAGTGAAAAGCGGCTCTGTTTCTGCTGAAAGAGCAAAAAGGAAGGGGGTAGTTGCCAGGGAAATAGGCCAGAGAGTGGATATTAAACCCAAATAAAGCACAAACACGTCACCCTGAAAATAGTACTGGCTGGACAAATGGTGGACTGGAGGAGCCTGTTGAGAAAGAAATCACACTTTAATTCTCTTCAACCATTTGACTTCTGCCATGATTGTAAAAACTACAACAAAGGGAGGAAGGCTTATTAACTGGGGAGAGAGCCTGTGCAACAAAGGGCACCCTGCATGAAAGTGGTGCTCCTTAGTGTCCAGTGGCCTTCATCATTATTCTTCCGCAAGAGGCCCAGTGCATGAAATTTGTGCACAGGGGCAGGGGATGTCCCTCAGCCCAACCTGCACCCTCTCCAATCTGGGACCCCTCAAGGGATGTCCAACTGGCAGTCTGACATCCTTCTCACAATCCAGGACTGGTGGCTCCTAACTGCTTGCCTGCCTGTCTTCCTGATTGCCCCTATCTGTTTCTGCCTGCCAGACTGATCACCCCCTAACCACTCCCCTGCCAGCCTGAATGATGTTTAATTGCTCCGCTGCCAGCCTGTTTGCCCCTAACTTCCCTCCTTTGCTGGCCTGGTCACCCCTAAGAGCCCTCCCTTGCAGGCTTGCTCCCTCCCAACTGCCCTCCCATGATGGCCATCTTGTGGTGACCATCTTGTGTCCACATGGGGGCAGGATCTTTGACCACATGGGAACAGCCATCTTGTGTGATAGAGTGATGGTCAATCTGCATATTATTCTTTTATTGGCTAGGATAGAGGCCTGGTGACTGGGTGGAGGTCAGCTGCTTTGCCCTGAAGAGTGTCTCGGATCAGGTTGGGATTCCCTTGGGGCGTGGGATGGCCTGGGCAAGAGGCCTGTGGTGTTTGCAGGCTGGCCACACCCCCCAGTGACCCAAGCAGAAGCCTTGGTATCTGGGATTAATTTATATTCTACAACTGAAACTTTGTAGTCTGGAGTGGAGCCAAGCCTTCTGCTCATGCTGTGGAGACAGCCATTTCTGTTTGGGTTTATTTAAATTCTATAATTGAAACTTTGTAGCCTGGAGTGGAGGCCATCATCTAGAACTGCAGAAGCTTGGCTTTCTCCATCGCCCAGGCAACCCTAGCCTCTGCTCTCTCCAGCTCCATGGATGCCGTCATTTCTGTTGGGATATATTTTCTATAATTGAAACTTTGTAGCATTGAGTGGAGGCCTAGGCCAGCAAGGGCAGGTGGAAAGCTTGGCTTTCTCTATTGCCAGGGAAACCCAAGCCTCCCTCCTGCTCTCAGTGGCCACAGCCATCTTGGTTGGGGTTTATTTGCTCCTGATTGGCTTGTGGGCGTGGTTTGTGGGCACGGCTTGATCAGAGGTATGGTCAATTTGCATATTACTCTTGTCTTAGATAGGATGGGCCTGGTAAGTTACCCTGGGCACCTAATTTTATCATTCAAGATTTTCATACAAGAAACACCCCCTGGATTGTTCATTTGTAAACATAGACAAAAGCCCCTCTCTACTGTTCTATGGCCAATACCTATGCTCACAACCCTGTTTCCTCAAAAGACATCCCCCCAAAATAAGACCTACTTCCAGTTTTGCCTCTCGCTGTAATATAAGGCATCCCCTCAAAAATAAGACCTCCCCAATAATATTTTTATTCTTGAAACTGAAAAAGCCTGGGCCACACAAGCAGTTATAAGGAAGTGGGTCGATTTAATGCTGCTGCTTGTTATGCGAGGGAACCAAAGAGGTCTGCTGGTCTGGGATACAGCCAGCACTCACCCCACTAAAGACATGAAGAAATTTCTTCACGAAAGAAAAATAGATCAAATAATGATTGCCGCAAGAATGACGGCCTATCTCCAGACTCTTGATATTGCAATAAACAAGCCATTCAAGGACAATTTGCGCATGGAAATTAATGACTACATTGAAAATAGAATGGAGAGAAATCAGCGTGGAAACTGTGAAACCTAAACTGCAAGAGGTTGTGACTTGGGTGAAGAATTCATGGGAGAAAATCACTGACAGTTGCATTGCAAATGCTCTACGAGCAGGCTACCTTGACAAGAAGTACTCATGTGAGGACTGCTATTGCTAAATATGAGAGATTTGGTCCACTGATTCTGAAAGAAATGGAGTCACAAGAAATTCACCAGGAAATTCAGGGTTTGGATTGTTATGATGATGTTCCAGAAGATGATGACATGACTGTCATTGAATAAATCTTACTTTGTGTTCATACCGCTAAATATCAGTATCAGTTAAATGTACTGTAGATTGTTGTACATGGAAATAATGGTAGTAACAAGAAATTCTTGATACCGCAGGATTCACAGTTTGCCTGGTTATGCTGGTTTGTGATGACAACTACTACCATACCGTATACAGGTAATAAATTTCCTCTTTTTTTTTTTTTTTTTTTGGTCAACAATAAATGTGTACCGTATTCTTCTTTAAGGAAAAATAAGACATCCCCTGAAAATAAGACCTAGCGCATCTATGGGAACAAAAATTAATATCAGATACTGTCTTATTTTCAGGGAAACAGGGTAATCCAGTGACAGAAAAATCTAACCTGTCCTTCAGTTTGGGTTTGGATGTCATGAGTCCAGGCCCAAGGAGTCTGATGACTGGTACTCTTTTGACAGTTCTCTGAGCCCATTTCACTCAGCATGGTGCTGTCATTCTATTCTCTACATACTCTACTGCAGGCTAATTACTTATGACACAGAAACCTTGAAAAGGCTTGGGTTCAGCTGGAAAAGGGACAGGCAAGGTGGGACCAAGCCCCATGGAGGATATCCTTGACCAGATGGCTGCTGGCAAGTGTTTATAAATAATTTTTAAAGTAAGGAGGAAGGAGGTACACATTTTTATATCAGCTTTTTATTAGGGTATAAAGTGCTTATCAAGAAAACATGAATTTTTAAATTCAAAGTAGATAAAAACTCATCTCTAAAACAATAGAGAGTAATAAAATGCTTAATTCCTGGATCGCTCTAAGCTTTTAAATTATTCTTTTTATTCAGATTTTTTTAAAAAAATTGAATTTATTGGGATGGCATTGGTTCACAAAACCATACAGGTTCCAAGTGTACAACTCAACAAATCATCTTACACTACCCATCACACCAAGCAAAGTCTCTTTCCAACCCCATTTATCCCCATTCCCTTTGTCCACCTACACCTAATGCCCACCACTCTCTCCCTCCGGCTATTGATTATTGTCTGTGTCTATGTATTTTACAGATATATTACTTAAATCTCTTCATCTTCTTAAAGCAACTTCCCACCAAATCAAATTTTCACTTGGAGAGAGTGTAGAGCACATAGAGGAATACTCCTATTTACTAGGAAGGATTCATTTTAAGTAATCATATAGCATTACAAAGATAAGTAATGCATTCATCAGCAAGAGATAAGCACATCACAGAGAACAAAGTGAGCTATGATTTACTTGGTATTATGTAGAGCATCAGTATGCATATGTGACCGACCCGAGTGTGGGCTGCCATTTGAATGTGTCAAATCCATTACGAAATCAGGCAGGGAGGTTTGATTTCCTCTACAATTCATCTTCTAGCAGTCATGCTAGCAAGTTGCAATTTAACCTTCTGTGACATTTTAATACATTTATGTTCTCACGAAGAATTCTGGATTAGACAGTTTATGTTTAAATTGATAAAAAGCCCCTTTTTCATTTTTCATAAATGCGATGTATACACTGAAGGGAGTTGGTACTCTCAACCCTACTTCCAATTGCTAATTGTTTTACAATGGCATGCTTGCTATACTGCCCTGACTTTTTAGAAATCATCATATATTAAGCAGTTTTCAGAACATTGATCTTTTCAAACAACTTTGGGGGAAAGATATGTCTTCTAATTCTTGCCTTATTGTTACTCATATATACTGTCATTCGTGTGGTTATCACCTTCATAGTTAGTTCACAGCAACAGATCCCTCTCTGGTTTAGTCTCTCTCTTTCCCAGACATGACTTCCCTGAAGAGGAGCACCATGACAAAAGCATGAGACTATGCCTGACACCTAACTGCTCTCATAGTTTAATGATCAACTTGACCTTCTAAATTATGGGTCTGTGTCCCGGTAGCTTGATCCCATTAACTGATCTGAATTCGTGAACTCAGGAGAAGCACCTGCCCAACTCCTTTTAGTGACAGTGCTCTGGCATCTCATCATTCCATGGCTTTCAAGATTATCCATATGCTGACGAACTGCCTAATTGAAAACTCCAACCTTGAACCTGGCTGAAACCTCCAGATATACAATCTATAACTTCATGTAGAAGTTGTAAAAGTTCAAACTCAGTGTGACTAAAGCTGAACTGTAGCTATTCCCTCAAACCTGACTCCTTCAGCGTAACTGAGTCAGTAAATGGCTCTCCCATAACCCAGCAAGGGTTCAAGCTGAAAACCTGAGACTCAAATTTGACCACTCCCTCTCTTTCCTTTCTCACATCCAGTTAAACAAGCCATGTGGGTCCTGACTTCAAATGCATCTCAGACTTATACTCTGCTCTCCATCACATTTGTCACCAAAGTTTGGTCACCTCAATTACTAAAACATTCTAACTTATATATACTATATGGTTTCCTCTTCAGCAGGTTCCCACACAGCAGGCAAAGTGATCTTCATAAACGTAATCTGATCGGGGAGGGATTGCATTGATTAAACCCTTCAGTGTGTTCCCACTGTGCTTAGGTCCATGAGGGCTTGATATCTGAGAACTGACTATTTCTCTCCATCTTGCACCATTCTCTCATATCACTACCTCCTGCCACACTGGCCTTATTTTAGTTTCTCAAATGCATCAGCTGTATCCCACTTCAGGGACTTTGCAAGTGAGACTACAGTCTGTGGAGACACTCACTTACACATTCAACAGCTAGTCAACTCCCACTTACTCTTTATGTTTCCCTTCAAATGTCTTTCTTAATGTGCCTTCCAATAATGCACTAACACAGATTAACATTTATCACAGCCTTTACCTTTGTATTTATTTGTGTGAACCTTTGTTGATTGACTCATCTTATAAAACTATGTTTTGGGAAATCAGAATCCATGTCTGTTTTGCTGTTCACCTTATCTCAGAGGTCTGGGACTATTTTTAAGCACCTTCTACAAAAGGTTAATTCATTAAAGGCTAATTATAAAGTTAGCCTGGCCAGGGTTGCTCAATGGATAAGTGTGGACCTATGAACCAGGTAGTCATGCTTTGCAGGGCATATGCCTGGGTTGCGGGCTAAATCCCTTGTAAAGGGCACGCAGGAGTCAGCCAATCGATGATTCTCTCTCATCATTGATATTTTTAACTCCCTCTCCTTCTTCCATCTCTCTCTTAAATCAATAAAAACATTTTTAAAAGAATTATAAAATTAAACAGACTGCAAGGAACTAGCCCATGGACAATCTGTGTGGCTCTGACAGGACGACGAGGGGAAATCTCTTCTCACCCCACCTTCCAAACTCCACAGGTCAAGGGCACAGCAGGATTCTTGATGACTTATACAAACTCAGCTCAGGAGTTCCAGGCCTCCTTCTTCCCTTGGCCCCATGCTTAAATAATATGAACATTTTCTTATTAAAAAGGAAAAGAGCATCTAAGGTATTTTATTCTGAGTATTTGTTCAGTGAAGAGAAGTTTACACAGCTTGTAGAGAATTATTCAGCAGGAAATTAAACCTCTGTATTTCTGAATTTTCACTTTGCTTTCAATTGGCAGAGCTTCCTGGCAAACCAACCTCCTCTCTAGAACATTCATAATACCACATCCGCCACCAAAATGTGCTTTCTGAGCCAAATCACAAACTAGGTTAGACAGGACAGCTCTCTGGAGGCCTGAGATACGAGGTGGTAGATAGGTTATGAACACACCATTCAGTTATGGCCAGCAATTGACACCTAAGTCTTGCATAGTAATTTGAAGATTGCAAAATGACTAACATAGGATGAAGATTAGCGGAGAAAGTGCTCTTATTTCATCTAAGTGAATAGATTATCTGATTTGAGCCTCCCAGCCATTTTATGAGACCAATCTGGTAGGGCCATTTCACTCATGAGATAATTGAGCAGCTTAAAGAAGCTGAAATGACTCACCTAGTCCCCCCAATTGCAGAGCTCAAAATTAGAGTTTTTGACAAATAAATTTGTGTTATCTCATGGAGCTTCTATTCACCAGGAATCTGACTACTTGGCTGTTTCATTTACAGAAGAATCAACTTCACCCAGAAACCAAACAGCTGCCATAGTGAGAAAGAGTTTACCAGTATGTTAAACAAACAAATCAATAACTTGATTTTTTTGTACTAAGGAGAACCAAATTGCTTTTTATTTTATTTTTACTTTGCATCATTTAACAAGGGAAAAGCAATTTTTAAAAAAGAAATCGCAACTGGACTAGAAGACTTTAGAGGGCTTTTGTATACAGAATAATGAGACAATTGTTCATCTTATCTTATTATAGGTACACAGTGCATCTCATTCATCACTATTTTTTATGCATTTAGAAAGAAAAAAGTACGTACCAATAAAATCAGGACAGATCAATAGTAAAATAAATCCCAATTCAGAGGTGTGTGGTTTTTTTTTTTTATCTAAATGTGCATTTAGAGTTTATGAAATATACAAGAAAATTTAGATCCCCATGATAAGGAAATTATTGTTCCTCAGATATATCTTTAGATATTCATTTTTTCTTTCTCTTCCTTCTGCTAAAATTCTAATTAAGCCTTCATCATCTTTTGCCTGGTCTATTAATGTGGACAACCTATTACTTTTCTCATCTTGTTCCTTCTCCCTCAGTCCATCCTCAGAATTGCTGTCAGAGTATTCTTTCTATGTCAATGACTTTCACAACTTACACTGATTTATTTCCTGCCTACAATATTACGTTTAAACTCCTTAAGTAAGCACTTTACACCAGTCCAGCTACTATCTTTGTAGCTTTGTCTCTCCTCACACCTCACGTGTACTTTACCCCATGCTTAGCTTCTCTCCATCTCTAAGCACACCACACACATGGAGGCAAACATTCTCCACTCACACAACACATATAGAGCTGGACATTCTCAGTTCACACCACACACACAGAGGCAAACATTTCCAATTCACATTACACATATAGAGCTGGACATTCTCAGCCACACCACACAAACCGGTGAACATTTTTCATTCACACCTACACATAGAGGTAAATTCTTCAAGCACACTGTACATCGGAGTTGAACAGTCTTCATTTATACCACATACATACAGGTGAACATTCTGTTTTCTCTTTCAGTGAAGACATTATTCTCCTTCTTTGTTGGTAAACTCTTCTGCAAATAAAAATTTCAGATTATGTGGAATGTCCTCTTTAAAGCATTTTTCATCACCTTTCAGGTGGCGAGGAGAGCTATCCAAGAGAAATGATAATCATTGAGCCTAAATCACTTCTTTTACAGATTGAAGAAAAGAGGTCCAAATAGTAAAGTATTTTTCCCCAACATTATATATACAGCTGCTGGAAGCCAGTTTCAGCATGTCTTAACTGCAAAAGTTTCATCGAAAAGTTGATGGAACTTGGTGACTCAACAAGGGCTGAGTCATGTATGTTATCGCCTGCTGGAATGGCTAAAGGCATTTCTCCAAACCTGAAAAGAATGCATTAAAATGACTGTTTGCTGCCAGAGAGGTCAGGGCATCTTAATCTACATGTTTTTGCCTCCTGTTGGCCAAACATCTGAACAGCCGAAGGCAATTCCCCATTCTGACAATGCTTCCCCATTCTGACAATGCTTCTGTACAAACCCTACCCTTTGAAGTGTATATCTCCACCTTGCCTTAAGGTAATAAAATGCCAGGGGTCCCAAGACAAGGAGAACTTGGTTTCCTCAGCCAAGCTCCTCTTCCTCCCACAATATGCCTCTCAAATTTATGTTCCATCTCTGGACTCTTTATTAATTTACACACAGCCCTTCTCCAGATTCCTGAACCCTTCTAGATGCGGGATAAAGACCACTAGCATTAAATGAAGCATAATGTCTGGCATACAGCAAGTTCATAACAATGTCAGCGTAGGAATTTATGGTTTTTCAACTTCTGCTTCACTTTTTCCTGGCAGTACATGAACATCAATGAAAGAATAGAGTGAAAGCATAACCTAATACCATGCCTGGTCAGCAGGCCTTTATGATTCACCTCCAGCAGGTCTTACCCCCCACCAGGAAGATAATACCTCACAAAACATTATGCAGATTAAATGAAATTGTATTTCAGGTGCATAATTAAGGGTCAATGAATTTTATCTCTTTTACCCATTTCCTACTAGGTGAGGCCTAAATATGGTTGCTTGTAGGTTAAATCCATTGTTAAACCAGCAAGGTAGTTAAAGAATATTTTATTTAATACATTTTTAAAACACATAGCTTTGGTATAAATGCTCCAGGGATTGTAATGCCACCCTGTTTATATAGTAAACACATGTGTTCACTTTAAGAATGAGGTTGGTAGCACTGTCACCAAATGTCATAGCTTTTAGTTACTGACCCCCAGCTGAGAATGGATCAGTTGGGCAAATAGAAGGAAGCAAACAAATCTACAACTATAAATATCAACACACACCCAGCAACAGGGAAAGAGATCAAAGGCAGATCATAGCTACCCAGAAGAGACACCAAGAAGATTCACATTGGGGCAGCAAAACCAAGGCATCCAGAAGACCTTTTCAGGACTTCCAACCATTTCTGGAAAGAAATCAAAGGCTAAATCCTTGGTTATTGCATTTCAAAATAAATAAAGACTCCTCGACTTCCTTCACAAAAAAACTGCCAAGCTAAATTTATGTTCTAGAATATTACCCTGGGAGCTATCCCTGGAAGAAATCCTTTTAACCCTAATACTGCTCTTTGTTTGGAATCCAAGTCTTCTGCTTTTGCCCACATAGCCATTAGCATTCAAATTAGAAAAGCATCCAGTCAAAAAATATTTATTGAGCAAAATGATGCAAAATGTTATATTAGGGAAAGTGCCAGTGCCCAGAAGTTATTGAAACATCCCTCTTAAAGTACTCTAGACTTCCTCTATTATTGGTTCCTTCTTTAGGGTTAAACACTGCCCTTCTTTCTTTTGAAGGTCCTTCTTTAAGTGTCCAAATCCTTGATGTGAGGATAAAACATTAGGTTGACAACATCGTTACAAAGGAGAACCGCTGACATCTGAGAGTATGAGACTGGGAAGAAGTGATGAAACACATTAAAACTGAAGAGGAAAGAAAGGGAAAAATAATAAGATTATTATAATTGGTGTGGGTACAGTTGCAAAATGTTTAGCCTCTGGCTAAATGAAGTAGAAACAAGATTTCCTACTGCAGTGTAATTATATATTATGTGAAATAGAAACAAATTAAAAATAGATTTTATCTATATGCGGATTTCTATCAAATTGTACTGGCTTTCTGAAGCCCTGTGCTAAGGACTGGGACCCCGTTTCTGGACAAGGGGAGAAATGGAGTGATGGTACACATAATGTGTATTTAGCAGCCTTGCTGTAGGTGAGAACACGGGATTGGGAGCCAGGGTATCCAATCAAAAAATATTTATTGAGCCCTAACCAGTTTGGCTCAGTGGATAGAGTGTTGGCCTGGGAACTCAAAGTTCCCAGGTTTGGTTCCGGTCAAGGGCATGTACCTTGGTTGTGAGCACATACCTAGTAGTGTGAAGGAAGCAGCTGATTGATGTTTCTAACTCTCTATCCCTCTCCCTTACTCTCTGTAAAAAATCAATAAAAATATATCTAAAAATAATTATTAAGCAAAATGATTTGATTTGAATCTGTCTCTGCCACTCAGAAGCTTTGATATCCTGTGCACTTCACTGCATCTCCCAGACATCCCTGTTTCTTTATATATGAAACAAAAAAACAATAAGATTATTACAATTGGTGAGGGTACAGTTGCAAAATGTTTAGCCTCTCGCTAAATTAAGTAGAATGATTTATTATCAGGAATTAAGTGGCTTACAAAAACAGAGAGAAGCTGGGAGAGTCAGCCCGAGGCTGACTTTCTGGAACATTTCCCAGTCCCCAGCATCACAATGCCTCTGCCATGAGGACAGGGGAGCTGCCACAGCCAGTGAAAGAGGGTGCCACCTTACAAAGCCACCAACCAAATCCGCCATGCCTGTGTCTCAGCGCTGTTCTGCAAGAAGAGTGTCTACTCTCTGCTCTTTCCCCTACTTCCCTCAGTACTGAGTGAAAATCTCCCAGGAGTACCTCTGGCTGCTAGAATCAATATCACAGGCAGCTCTCTAGCTACAATGGAGTGTGGGACCCGGTGTTTGGGACTTATAGCTGACAATGCTATCTGGGGCATTGGCCATAGGCCCCTTCAGGAATAAAGCCACATTACTCCAGCTGTGGGGGTAATGCTAGCTGACTTCTGTCAACTAATCTTTTCTCTGGGTATTCCCATCCCTGGAAGAGAGCCACCTTGCCCAGGTCTGGCCCACTCCCAAGGCACACTACATCTATTTACTGATTCACCTGAGGGCCCCTTGGAATTGACTGAGTCCATTGTGACTGACTTATTGTTCCCTCCTCTGCCCAATTATATGTTCCTTATTCCACAGCTGTTGATCTCATAGTCATTCTCCAATGTTAGCTTCCTACATATAAGTAATGTTCACTCAGAAAAGGAACATCCCTCAGACATGTTAGAAGTAGGTGGAATAAAGGTGGAGTAAGCCAACCCTCAATATGCTCCACAGCTTTAATGAGTATGAAACAATATAATGGATATGAAAAAAATCTCTAGGAGCTCACACAGTGTCTGGCCAATATAGCGTTGTTTAATAATAATATGGTATAGCTAATATTTACTAAGTACTTACTATGTTTCCAATTGCTATTCTAAATTATTCAGTTAAACCAACTTACTGAATCTTTATTATCACCCACAAAGTGTGTGCTAACATTATGCATCTTACAAATAAGGTAAATAAAGTCTGAAGAAGTTCATTTCAATGTTAGTCTATAAGTCGAAGAGTTAGGATTTTAAACCACAGAGGCTAATTCTAGAGTCTAGCCTTGCCCTCTTTTCTGTCTCAATATTAAATTTGTAGCCAATAAAATCCATCACACACCAAAAAAAGGTCTCTGCTTTGTCTATCAAAAATACAATGGGATTAGGAAAAGGGGACTAAAGGATTTTTATTATGGCCTGTGGTAAGATAAATGATGGAGCCTTTAAATGTCCATGTCTGAATCCTTGGAACCTGTAATTGTTATATTATATAGCCAAAGAAATTTTGCAGATGTGATTGAGTTAAGGGGTCAATGCAGGGAAATTATCTGGTATTATCCAGGTGGGGCTTAAATGTACACATGTACCTTTAAAAGAGAGAGGTAGTAGGATACTCTCCTAAGAGAAGGGAGAGGCAATGTGATGATGGAAGGAGAGACTGGAATGGTGTAGCCACAGGCAAGGGATGGCAGCAGCCCTAGAAGCTGGAAAAGGCAGAGAAAAGATTCTCTCTTGGAGCCTTCAAGAAAGAAGCAGCTTTACTGACACCTTGATTTTAGCCCCATAAGTCTTATTTCAGACTACTTCTGGCCTTCAAAAAGGTAAGAGGATAAGTATATTGGTTTCAAGGCAATACATTTATGAAAACAAATATAGGACCATAGAAATTATAATATTTCCAGTATTATGTGGAGAACTCAGTATTACACATCTATTGGAACACCTCAAGGACAGCTACAAATTGAGAGGAACTATGAACACGATGATTTAGACCAGTGCTTCGCAAACGGTCTATGATGGAAGAACAGTTTTATTTAAAATTTTCAGTCTGCCTGGCCAGTGTGGCTCCCTGGTGGAGCATCGACCAGTGCACCAAGAGGCCACCAGTTCAGTTTCCGGTCAGAGCACATGCTATGACTGTGGGCTCAATCCCCAGGGGGAAAGGGGCATGCGATAGGCAGCCAATTGACAGTGATGCTTCTCTCTCTCTCTCTCTCTCCTTTCCTGTCTCTGAAATCAATATATATAAAAACATATTTAATAATTATAGTTTCCAATTCATCATGGTCTAATACCCTTGTAAAATATAATTAAAATGAATTACTAGAAAAGTTAAATGAAAAGAAAAGATATACAAAATACAAGATTGATGATTTTACTTATTAGATACAGTAAACATAAAATTACTCTTCCAAAATGCTGTTAAAGTTTTTAAAAGCTCATTCTTACTTTCTGTACTTACTCTGCCACCAGTTAGTAACAGTTTCAGGATGGGTATTGGTTCACAGAACACACTTCGAGAAACTCGGGTTTGCACCTCTGGTCTGTACAGTGAAAACTTAAGTAAAGTGACCGCAGGACTCAATATGCAAGGCGTAGTGTCACTTATACCTCTAGGAAACTTCAGTCAAGTGTCTCTCTCCTGTACTCATCCTACTTGTTCTGGAGCCTCTCACACAGTATTTTTTTTAAATAACTGAAACATTCCATACGCCCAAAATTGGGATGTATACTATTTTTAGAATTTTAAAATTACTTTGGCTTCATTCTTAAATCTAAAGCATCTTGAACACCTTAGAAATATGGGAATTGTGGAAGATTTAAAAAAATGATTTGAACAACTCAAAATTGCAAACTAATAGGGCAATTTTGTGAAAAGCAAGTGGAACTAAATTTCTCAGTCCTACACTAATAGAATTCAATTATCCTATTGTTTCACAGAATATAATATTCTGTGAAATAAGAAAATCTGCATTGTTATTTGAAAAGCAAATAGCCTTGCTGATTCTGAATCTTTGTTAATGAAACAATAATTCACTTTTTTTAAAATATTTTTTTTATTGAGAGGAAGGGAGGGGGAGAGAGAGAGAGAGAGAGAGAGAGAGAGAGAGAGAGAGAGAGAGAGAGAGAAAGAGAGAGAAACATCAATGTTGAGAAAGGATCATCAATTAGTTGCCTTCTGCATGCCCCACACTGGGGATTGAGCCTGAAACCTGGGCATGTGCCCTAACTGGGAATCAAACTGAGACCTCCCAGTTCCTAGGTCGATGCTCAACCACTGAATCACATCAGCCAGGCAACTGGTCTAATTTTTAGACACAGAAATGATTAAGAACTATTGCACTAGTTTTTAAAAAGTATACTTGTAGCTCAGCCATCTCCATCCCCAGGAAGGGGCATGCAGGAGGCAGCCTATCAATGATTCTCTCTCATCATTAATGTTTCTATCCCTCCTCTGTCACCCTTCCTCTCTTAGATAGATAGATAGATAGATAGATAGATAGATAGATAGATGATAGATAGATAGATGATAGATAGATAATAAATAGATAGATAGATGATAGATAGATAGATAATAAATAGATAGATAGATGATAGATAGATAGATAATAAATAGATAGATAGATGATAGAGATAGATAGATAGATAGATAATAAATAGATAGATAGATGATAGATAGATAGATAATAAATAGATAGATGATAGATAGATAGATAGATAATAAATAGATAGATAGATGATAGATAGATAGATAGATAATAAATAGGTATATAGATGATAGATAGATAGATAGATAGATAGATAGATAGATAGATAGATGATAGATAGATAGTGTACTTG
The DNA here is from genome assembly GCA_027563665.1 of Antrozous pallidus. Classification (NCBI taxonomy): domain Eukaryota; kingdom Metazoa; phylum Chordata; class Mammalia; order Chiroptera; family Vespertilionidae; genus Antrozous; species Antrozous pallidus. Next base: position 99,921,042 of record CM050516.1, on the reverse strand, counting down.
CAGCACCATTGTTCTCTTACCTCAAATAAAATTCAATTAAACAAATCCTCTTTTCACTTTTACATTCTTTTAGAGCTTAATAACTACATCATATTAGTGTTAGTGTGTGGTTTTATATTTTATCTTCTTTCAATTAAAGTAGTTTCAATTTTCAATTTATTTTGAAAATAAACATATTTTTGTTTTTTGTAATTGTTTGGGAGGCAAAAATGTGAACTACACATCAGGGGAAGAGGTGTAATGATGAAAAATGACTTTTGTCCTAGAATAGCTAGAAATCATCTGTGATTTAGTTAATTCTGACAAATCAAATGAATCTAGAACTGAGTTATTAGCACCAAGAATTTATAGAGTGACTGGTTCTGAAATTTCTGTTTGATAGAAGTATTGAGTTAGAGTAAGATTTCACCCAACCTTTGTTGCTGTTGAATTTTTTTCCATTGATTTTTAGAGAACGGAAAACAAGAGGAGAGACAGTGAGACAGTAACATGGATATGAGAGATACCAGTTGATTGGTTGCCTCCTGACCAGGGCAGGAAATTGAGCCTGCAACCAAGGTATGTGCCTTTGACCAGAATTGAACCCAGGACCCTTCAGTCTGTGGGCTGAAGCTCTATTCCCTAAGACAAACTGGCTAGGCCTCAACCAACCTTTCTGAGATCCTGTGATGTAAAAGGGCACAGCTTTATGCTACATGCAAAACGCAAGATTCACTTGACTCTGTTGGAAAAATACTGAGGTGTTTGTGGTTTTGTTTTTGTCCTTTTCTTGCATCAAGACACAATGACTACATGAGAACTGTGTCTTTAAGGTCAACATGGCATGATTTTCAGGGAAGAAGCAGGATCAAGGAAGAAAGTAATTAAAGCACCCATGTTTTAAATGACTATTTTGTGTAGAATATTTTATATACATTATCTTATTTAATCCTCACCCATACCTCTTTAAAAAGAATATTAAGATCTTTATTTTTTAAAGAAAGAAATGAAAGATCAATGGGGGTAAGGAACAAACTTAAAATCCCACAGAAAGTAAGTGGCAGAACCAGAATGCAACCAGCTCTACCTTACACCAAAGCCTGGCTGGGTCCAACACACCATGAGGCCTTCAAGCCAAGATGGGTTTTTCAAATATGCCTGGTCTCAGCTGTGCTTATTCAGACATAGGTTTGATAATATATTATTTAGTCTCTGTGCTCTATCCATAATTATACTGCCTAGGTATAAATGAACTGTGATACAATCACAAAGGGTGGGATTCCAAGGAAATCAACATAGTTGATTTGTACAAAAGATCAGTCAACTCAAGAGCTCAATAATCATATATGACATTCAGATCCTTACCCTGATTCCACAATAATATTTCCCTGTGGTCCCACTAATTGAAAGAACCCTGGTAGAATGAAGGCTTTCTAAGTCAATGAAGTTAAATTTCTAGGTCTAGTCCTCCCTCTCTGTCATGAGGCCAGATTAAATCCTCAGATATAGGTCAGTGGCACTATCTCAAAACATACAGCACTGCAGCGGGCAACAAAGGATTACCTAATACTTACTATTTTTCATTGAATAAATTCAACAAAAGGCTTCAGGACAGGAAGTGATTAAATTCCTTTCATATCCCTGAACTGCCCTTGAAACTTTGCTGTTCGTAGAGTGCTATATTGGCTATCTTACAAAGATATACCTTTTGTCTCTCAAGGGCCACACAAGGAAACTGCTAATGAGTCAGCAGTTTGATTCCCTTTAGACAAGATTCAGCAATAAATGCCTTCTTTAGGCCACAGGTAGTTCTAAACATTTTACTACGAAATATCTCCTTTTCTTATCTCTCTCATAAAACACAAAAGCCTATCAAGCTGCATTTAAGAACCAGTTTTCAACTTCCTGTTAATAAGGTACGGCAGCCAATCAGAGCTTCTGAGCAGAATTAAAGAAATATGTCTTGTTGATCTACTTTTGGCTAGAGTAAGGATCTGTTGCTAGAGAAAGCCTTCATGCGTGGAAATAAACATTTTTCTATTGGTCTCCTTGAAAAAGAGGTATGGATATTCAACCCCAAAACCCCTATAACTATCTATTACCTACCTCAAAGATGCAGAGAAACAGCATTAGACCATTGATTGTTATATTTCCTATCATCTTTGTCTTTTTTTCTTGGCCAATAGGAGGCCCAGGAAAAGCCAATTTTCTGCTCAAATGCTATCATTTTCCTCAGCTAGGAGATTTTATGTTGTTGTTGCTATTTTTCAATGAGTTCCGGAGGCTTTTTCTCTTTAGAGAGGTAATACACTAAATGCAATGTGGTATCCTAGCATAGATACTGCAACATACTAAGAATATTGCTTGATAAACTGATGAAATCCAAATAGACTCCATAGTTTAGTAATAGTAATGTACAAATACTAAGTTTTAATTTTAATAAATGTACATTAAGAGAAAATAGGTGAAGGGAATATGAGAACTCTACTATCTTTGCAGCTTTTCTGCAAATCTAAGATTATTCCAAACTAAAATGTTTCTTAAATACATAGCTATTATAGAAAATTTAGAAAATATGGACATATTAAGCAGTAATAATGCATAAGCAGTATTACTGCAAAAATGACTTGCCAAAATTTTGGCATTTCTATTCTTTTTCTATGAAAATGTATCTTTAATTCATGTTGCACATATTATCTTCAAATATTTTTTCTACTTAATATATTGTGGTGAGCCTATTGCACATCAAATATGAATTTATAACATTTATCTTTTCAATATTCAATCATATTGACTGAATATTTACTATACAATGTCCATGTCATACTATATTACCCAGGCTTATATGAAATGATTAAAACATCAAACATTTGTAGAATTGTTATGTTATTTATTTTGTACTTTAATATAAAATTTTTACTATTTAAATATACTGTAAACATGTCAGGGAATAACTTTTTTCTTATAGTCATAACTATTACCATAATAAAATTTCTCATAAAATTATTTGTGTGAACAGGTAGGCTTATTTGGAAAGAATAATATGAGAATGCCCATTTTGCTGTATCTTTTCTCAGATCAAGTATCATTATTTTAATATAAGATAATTTAAAAATATTTTTCACTTCAACAGGCACAAAAATGATATATCATGTTTTTAACTTAAATTCTTGAAAATATAGTGAGATTATATGTATGTTAGAATGTTTACTATCCATTTGTATTTTTCTTCTGAATTTTTGTCTTAATCTTTTTACATTATATCACTGCAATATTTATCATATTAATTATTGATTTATAAGGTTTAACATGATATATAGATGTATATTTCTATATATTTGTTTATTTTTTATTTCAGAGAGAAAGGGAGAGAGATATAGAAGCACCAATGATGAGAGAATTATTAATCATCTGCCTCCAGCCACAAGCCCACAACCTGGGCATGTGCCCTTGACTAGAATCTAACCCGGGACCTTTTAGTTCACAGGTCAGTGCTCTATCCACTGAGCCAAACCAGCTAGGGCTATATCTATACTTTTAAAACATGTATAAATATATAAATCTTAAGTCATATATGTATTCTATATAATAAAGAGGTAATATGCAAATTGACCATCACCCCAACACACTAGATGGCTGCACCATATGGTCAAAGATGACAGCCCCATGTGGACACAAGATAGACACCTTAAGACAGCCAGTGAGGAGAGGGGAGGGCAGTTGTGGACAATAAGCTCAGCAAGGGAGAGCAGTTGGGAGGGACCATGCCTGCAGAGGAGGATAGTTGGGGGGACCAGGCTGGTGGGGGAGGGCAGTTAGAAGCAATCGGGCTGGCAGGGGAGCAGTAAGGCATCATTCAGGCTGTCAGGGGAGTGGTTAGGGGGTGATTAGGCTGGCAGGCAGAAGCAGTTAGGGGCAACCAGAAAGGCAGGCAGGTGAGCAGTTGGGAGCCAGCAATCCTGGATTGTGAGAGGAATGTCTGACTGCCCATTTAGGCCTGATCCCTCAGATTGGAGAGGGTGCAGGCTTGGCTGAGGGACACACACTCCTGTGCATGAATTTTGTGCACTGGGCCCCTAGTGTGTATATAATATGTTAGACCATATCTATATATCATCTTAATTGTCTAACAACATGACAAATATTTCCCATAGGATCTTATTTGCATTTTTATTTCTTCATGGTTGTTTTTAACATGTATAAGTTGTTTTTGTCTAAGCAAATTCATTTTATCCTTATGCTCTCAGCCTTTATCATGCTTTTAAAAATCCTAAAGCATATCAAAAATACATTCACATGTGTATATGAATAGGCACAATTTTTATTCTGGTTGTAGTTCATAGAAAATTTTCTACATATATGTCTTTAATTTTTCCATTTGAACCTATCCAAATGTATAAGGAATAGGGACATCCCAAAAGCCAATACCAACAAGATTCATTTGTAATATCACTTTTTGAAAATATTAAATTTTGTTTGTTTCTAAATTTTTTACTTTATCTCCACTGCTATATCTGTTGAAATAACTATTATTGGTTGATAGGTTTTAATACCTTCTAGCACTACTTTCTATACTTCATTCTTTATCAAAATATAAGTCCCTACTTTCTTATTTGTTAAGCTTCTAAATGAGAATAAGAAACATTTTATCAAATTTCAACAAAATCTTATCAAATTTTATGTGAATTAAATTAGATAAATCTATACTAATAAAAGGTTATTATGCTAATTAGGGTGGGCGTCTTCCTGACAAAGCTGCCCACCTGCTATCCAGTGCACATCTGAGGCCCAGAAAATAGGTTCCCTCTTCTCCCCCTGCATATATAATATGTTAAACCATATTACTCCAATATTCCCCTTTTGAATTTCTCTCTGTTGCCCTGACCCAACTCCACTTTTCATCTGAAGGATAGGGAACAGAGAGAACAACATTAAAAGCTTACATTTTTAAGCAGGTAAGGTTGATAATTAAACATATCAATGGAAAACTAGAGTCCTTAAGGTACCAAAGGCTAGGAAGGAGACAGGGACAGAGCAAGACATATTATATCCAGCATCCATGTGGGGACTGAAAACTTTGCAATGATGACAATCAGTGAAGATACGAATCAACTAAAATGGTTGACAAGGACAATTCTTCCATCTTTGAAAATATTTATATCAAGTCTGTTTCAATAGATTTTCCTCTGCATGATATGACACATTCTGACAAGACCACCGCTATCAATGTGGTCAGTGTTGTGCTGGTAACTGTTTACCAACTGGCTCTCAAAGAAAACAAAACACTGATTTGTAGTATCGGCCAGTTTCTGTGGCATAAATTCTCCATCCACGGCTGATTTCGGCCGCTAATGTGATGCCACCGAATATAGAGGTGAGGAGAAACATCCAGTAGTACACTACGATATTCCACCAGAAAGACCCAAAAGACAAAAATAACGCCAGCAGTCAGAACAGTAAAGTGTAGTAAATAATGGAGGAGTGATGAATTTAGAGTATGGATTACCTTTGGCTTTAATGTAATTTATTCACTTTTAAGGTTCATAATTTAATTTTTAATAATGACCATGTTTAACAACCAGCTTGCAAAATTCCTGAAAATTTGTGAGCTAGTAAGAGCAGGTTCCAGCACAATACTGAGTGGAGTACAATGGTTAAAGGGCATGGCTCATGGATTTGAAACGTATTAAGCAACAATTACTATGATTAATGATGGTGAGAAAAAACACACCATAATCTATACTAGTAAAAGGGTAATATGCTAATTAGACCAGACGTCTTTCGGACGACCATCCACATATCCTTCCTGACAAAGCCAGGCCTGGCTGAAGCCACCTGCTGGTGGCCCTGGACACCAGAGCCTGTGGCTGGTTGCAGCCTGGGAGATGGAGAAGCCACCTGCCCCATGGTCCCGGGCCACAGCCAGCCAGAGAAGCCACCCACCCCGCGGTCCTGGGCGCCAGCACCTGTGGCTGAAACCCAGACAAAGCCACCAGCCCACCAGCCCCTGCAGCTGCTGAGTGAAGCTGACCCAGGTCCTGGGTGCCTGTGACTGGCCAGAGGGAGGGAAGCCTGGGTCTCAGGTACCTGTAGCTGGCTGAAAAGAGGGAATCCTGGGTCCTGGGAGTGGGGCTAAGGCAGAAGTGGTTAGGGGCAATCAAACCATCAGGGGAACAGTTGGGGGCAATCAGGCTGGCAGAGAGAAACAGTTAAAGGCAATTAGGCAGGCAGGCAAGCGGTTAGGAGCCAGTGGTCCCAGATTGTGAGAGGGGTGTCCGAATCCTGGTTTAGGCCTTTTTCTGTGTCTGTGGGATGGGATCTAAACAAGCAATCGGGCATCCCCTGGAGAGACCCAGATTGGAGAGGGTGCCGGCTGGGCTGAGGGACACCCCCCTCCATGCACAAATTTCCTGCACCAGGCTACTAGTATATTAATAAGAACAGACTGGACATCTTTACAATTTAAATCTTCCTTTCTAAGATGACAAGAGAAATCTCTAATCCATTGTTTTTCAAATCTTTACTGATGTCCTCAGTAAAGTTACATTTTTTCATATAATTGCTAATCAATCCTACATAATAAAACCTTAATATGCAAATCAACTGAACAGCAGAACAACTGGTCACTATGACATGCACTGACCACCAGGAGGAAGACTCTCAGTGCAGAAGCTGCCTCCTGGTGGTCAATGCCCTCCCACAGGAGGAGAGCTGCTTAGTCAGAAGTTGGGCTCAACTGGTGAGTGCAGGAGCAAGAGCAAATATAAATTGAGTAAGGAGCGAAGGGTCCTGGACTGTGAGAGCCCTGGACTATGAGAGGGATGTCTGCCTGCCAACTTAGGCCCGATCCCCACAGGGGATCGGGCCTAAGCCGTCAGATGGACATTCCCTAAGGTGTCCTGGATTGTGAGAGGGTACAGGCCAGGCTGAGGGACCCTCCCTCCACTCCCTTCCCCACCAGTGCACCAGGCCACTAGTTTTAAAATCTTTTCCAATTGGTGTGAATTGGATTTTTGCCCATTTTATTCTTAACTACTTCCACTCTTTTCCTCATACTAGAGGCCTGGTGCACAAAATTCATGCACCAGGGAAGGGAAAGGGGTCCCTCAGCCTGACCTGCACCCTCTCCAATCTGGAACCCCTATACCTTTTTCTTATCTAGCTAACCTCTTCACATTTTCAAAAAAAAAAATAATAATAATAATAACAATAACTGAAATACCAACTACTCTAGCAAAATCCTCTTTGAACAAATCTCTTTACAATGTGTATTAAGTATTTTTATAGTATACTATTCTTTTTCTTTAGCAGCAACTTAGAATGGGTTCAATCTGCTTCTCATTCTTGCCTCTGAATTTTTTCTTGTTGCTCTTATAACAGTGAAGCTTATCCATTTCCATTTGCCCTTCAAGGACTTATATTTGGTTTAGTTTCTAGTTGGCTCCCTGCTTTTTTTTTTTTTTAAGCAATAAATTTGGATTGTGATAGTAAACCTCAATTGTAATCAAGCCTGTAGGTCTCCCTATCTGAATATTTTTATAATTCCTATCACTAGCATATTAGAGATTGTGTTCATTTATAGAAAATAACAATAAATGTCACCTGATCACTTGATCTTCTAGTGATATTTTATAGCAAGATGTATTATTCTAGTAATTTAACTATTATAAAACGGAGGCACACAGAAATAAATCACGACAATAAAGAATGTCTCAAATATCATAGCATAGTACACTTAGGGCCTCCCTTGTCCTGTGCCTCAAATATCATAGCATAGTACACAGTTCACACGGAACTCAGCTTCCTCTAAAATGGGAAGGGATGCCATACTCATAAAGCAGCTACTTCCACACATTTATTTTTATTTAATTCATAGCACATACTCTTTGTACTAGTTTTAGGAGAAATCACCATAGTAATTCCCTCTGTTCCTCTCTGCATTGCTGCCTTACATTCTGAGGCCATTACTGCACTTTTATCATCCACTTGCTCTAATAAGATTGTGAATTATTTAAGGACAGAGATCATGACTTGAGCTTGTGTTTCTCTGTTGTGGGGATTGGATAAATACTCACATGCCATCCAGTCCAAATGACTGTGATGAGAGAGGCCCACCCTTGCTGGAGACCTCTGATTTCTATTTAAGGGGCCTCACTTGTTCTGCACCTTTACAGAGGGGTGAGTAGGGGCTGAAGGAATTTGGGGGAAACCCAGACAGAATTCTCCTCCTGCAAGATTTTGCTAAACTGGCGCCTGGGACCGCCAGGCATCTGTCCAATTAAAACCCGGACACACAGCAATAACAAAGGCACTGTTCTCCTAAGGCTAATGCATGGGGATCACACCCCAGTCTGCAGGAACTCCCCCAGGGTCAGGGCGGGGCAGATGGGTGGACCTGGGCTGGTGCTCCTAACTCTGGGGAGAGAGAGAGACTTCTAGTGATCCGGGAAACTACTATCAACCGAAAAATCAGAGAAGCACAGAGAAGGATTCAACAACACGAAAGATAATGCTGTCGATTCCTTCAATCTCTGGGGTAAAAGAAAAACAAAACAAACAAACAAAACCCTGCCTTGTACCCGCAGGGACGTGCGGAAAAACCTTGCTCAAGGGAACAGTGATTCAGATCCAGGCTGGAAGCCGCGCCCTGTAGAAGACAGGGGGACTCCCCTCCAGGCCGTGGCTGAGAGCCCGAAACTGGGCTGCCAGCTCCTGGGGACCCCCTCGCCACAAAGGTCGCTGGGGGCGGGCGGAGGCTGGAAGGCTGGCACTGCCCTGGCCTGAGCCTGGAGCAGAGCCCTTTCTTCCTCTGCAGCGAACATGGTGGAGCGCTCCTGGGCTCCTGGGCTGCAGGGTGCGCACTGAGACCGCACCAAGGCAAGAGCACTTGCCTGCCTTCTCCTGCTGACCACCTCAGGCCACCAGCCCACTCGCCTGCCCCCTTCTCCTCGCTAGCAAGGTGGCCCCTCTCTTACTGGGAGCTGGTGAACGCTCGGGCGAACAGGTCCTTAGGGGAGGCTGGTCAGCAGCTTGGCATTTTCGCCCCAGGACTGCGGGCAGCTTTGTCGGGAAGGACATCGGGAAGACGTCTGCCCTAATTAGCATATCACCCTTTTTATTAATATAGATCGTCTTTTCTCAACATAACAGCAAGGATCATCTTTTGTAAAGAAAAATCAAATGATGGGACTTGGAGCTGTCATGCTCAAATCTTCCACATTAGCATTACTAGGAATATTTTTACATACCAATGTTCAGGTCTTACACTGAACCAATTAAGTAAGAATCTCTGAATGTGAGTAAAGGTATTATTACTTAAAACACACACACACACACACACACACACACACACACACACACACACACACACACACACACACACACACACACACACACACACACACAACAACAACAACAAAAACACTTTCTACCAATGTATAGCCAACCATGGTACCCAAGTGAATATCAAAGTCTTATTAGGCACAATGGTCCTTAAACTTCACTATGTCAAAGAATTGCCCGGGGACCTTGTTAAAATGCAGTTTGTGCCTTACTAGGTCAAGAGAAGACCTGAGATCTTGCATTTCTAACATGCTGTCAGTGGCGGACACTGCTGCTGGTCTCAACATTCCCCAAGTAGCACAGGCTCCCTACTATTTGTTTCCCTTGCCCTACTGCTTTCCTCCTCACTTACTGCACTTTGCAGCCTCTCACCATTCCACACCAAGGCAGCTACAAACACACCTATCTCCATCTTTAGTATTTGCACTGCTTCTTCTTCTGTCCCCAAAATTCCCTTTTTCTAGCTGCTGCTGGTTATCAAGCACCACCAAGGTGGTAATGGATACCAGATTCTTCTAACTCTTGCCCTCAGTAATCTGTTCACCAGTCATTCTTGATGCTTATTATGCCCACCCATCTCTCCTATATTCAAATGAGTGAATTTCATCTGCCTTTCTTATCTATTTTACCTCGGTCAAAATACAGTATCTGTATTATAATAATTTGGTAAAATTAACAGATTATGTGACATGGACATTGTGTCTTCCTTAATGTTTTGAAAAAAAATCATAAGATTTCCCAGACCCTTCTAGAACATTTTTTATTTCTTCTAGAAATTAAAGCTCTTTGCCTTGTCTGCATGTGTAACAACAACATCTCCTTTGCCAATCAGCAGTCAGAAGGCAGCATGACTGACAGAACTCTTGTCCACGCTCACTGTCTAGACAGCTTATGCATGGGGTACTTCTACTTCGTGGTCAGTTTATATATCACTTATATTTTGAAAAATTGAAGCTAAAATTCCTAACCACCATGTCTTTTTCTAGATTCTAACCTCTGTGATGTCTTTTCTTCTCTAAGACTGCCTTTAACATTTATTTTTATCTAATATTTTATGCCTACAATACTTGTAGTGAAAAAACGAAAATAATTGAGATTTATTGAGGTTGCCATACTCTGGTAAGGTGCTGTCCTATTTAGTAACGTCTGTTTGATATACAATGTTAAAATGCATATCACAAAGGCCTATAATCCTATATAATAAAAGGCTAATATACAAATCGACCAAATAGCAGAACAACCGACCAGTTGCTATGACATGTACTGAGCACAAGGTGGCAGACGCTCAATGCAGTAACTTTTTTTACTAAGAAATTTGCTCACATCTCTACTTATCCAAGAAACATAATTCATAATCTTGGTCATGGGAACTTGTTTTGTTTTGATCACTAGTTGCACTTCTTTTGATAACCTGGTAGACGAATCTAATTTTTTTTTTAGTCTCTGTATCTAAAAATTGCACCTATGCTTGCTATTACAAATGAAATGCTCACTTTCCACTAGAAAATGATGGCCTCCTGCACAGTGAAATGATTTGACATCACTTTGCACAACATAGCAACCTGGTTCAGAGTTCAGTTCTGTTGCCTGCTAGCTAAACTATCTTGAATAAGGTAATTAATCTCTAGAGAGTTACTTTTCGTATCTTTAATAAGGCATAGTGATGCTCAATTCATCTAGTCATATGATGGTGAATATGATGAATCTCATCCCTGTTAATGCTCTAATTTATAAAATTAGAACAGATTTTAAATGAGAAAATTATATAAAAAATGTCTAGAAGAGTGAAGTTGCTTAATAAATTAGAACAATCATTATTGTACTATCAAATATACAGCTGAAAGTCTGATATTCTACAACCAAGGGTACAATTGAAGTGAAGTTCCTGTAACCAGTGTGTTTGGGTATTAAATATTGTCTGGTCAACTGTTGCCACGGTAGCTGATAAGCAGGTAAAACTTCTACTTTTTAAAAGAGTACTAATGCTATTAACGGTTCCAGAGATGGAGGAGGAAATTACACAGAGCCATATTGGTAGGTCATTTTCATGAGACATGCAGAGGAGGGAGGAAATATCAATGCCTGCCAATTGCTTTGGATTTTTATCAGAATTGGCAAGAAATTCTGATTTGGAAAGAAAGAAATAACATCAAGTTAAATCAGTGGTTTTAAAGATAATGAAAGCAAAGACAATGTGGTTTATTTTCCTGAAAGCTTAATAACTAATTTGGCTCTTGGCTTGTATTAGAAAAAGAAGTTAAACACAAGGTAGTTCATATCTGTGAGTCATAGGAAGTTCTGTAGTAGAGGGAAATTATATCATGTAATGTTATGATCTGGTAGGCAGTAATTTCATTTCATAAAGACACTTATGTATGATTTGCCACAGAGATAAAAAGTTTCAAGTGTTCCCATCATAACTTGGATCAGTTTTTAGATTTTAGTTATTCTGGCTTCTTTTTCCTTTATTCCACAGCAAATTTAACTTTTATAGGATAAAAAATAAACTTTATGGAAAAACCAATTTACTTAGTTACCAAAATTTGAAGCTATGTCCCAGAGTTATATCCAAACTAGACAAACATGTCAATTGAGGGATCAAGATTTTTAACAACTTGGAAAACATCTTGGATATAAGCACCTCAGTTCAAAGAAAAGTAATGGCTAAGTATACCATTGGGGGAAGGGAGGCTGTGGAAGGGAAGCAGTAACTTTTTTTTTTTTTTTACTAAAAATCAAATAAAATAGTAAAAAATAATAGTCTAGTAAAAAATCTAGTAAAAAAATAATACTATAGAGTGACTCTAATTTCTTAGGGTAGATGATATAGTCCTTAAGGAATAAAAGCATATTTACTCAGCACTACAATTTAATATCAAAAACAATTAAAATGGGAGCAACTTCCATTTTTACCTATGGCACATAAATAGTTTAGATGTTGTCATTTCCATCCTTATAAAATTAAAAGGTGAACAAATTGCTAACCAATGTCTTTTCTTTGGTGCATAAGACAAGTTTTGTGGCAAACTGTCACCATAAAATCTGAAGAGAAGAGAGACTTGACTTATATCTGATATCCGCTTACCTTAAGCAGATGCCTCTGGAGGCATAAACTGATAAGATCACTTAAATGACAACTTTGATGAATTCCTAGAAGCTGAATGTAGACAAACATGCAGGGTAGAAACTCTTGGAAATCAATTCCCTTGGCTTTATTTTCAAGAAACACACAAGATTCTCATTGAGAACATTCAAAAAAAATATGGCTCTGTCGTGGAACAGGAAGAAATTATATTGTGAAATATACCCAGTACCTATTCTCCAGAATAAAAGGTTTACCAGAACCTTATCTCATGTAGAGTAAGTCATTCTCTGACTCAAGCCTAGACTTCCTATCTAACCTGAACTGGAGGAAACTAAGAAACACTTGTGAAGGTCACAGTCCAAGGAGACAATCCAACTAAAAGACTAGGATTTAATCATATGATTATAGAATGCTTCCCCTCCCCCATTCCTATGTAACACCAATGAATCTCTAGTATAATAATGGTCGAATAAGAGCATGATACAGCTTAAAGAGCAATAGGACATAGACTTCATTTGAGACTAGGTGCCAAGTGCACGAATTTGTGCACCTTGAAAGGAACTGTGGGCTGCAAGGCTGCAGTAGGTACTGGGACAGGTCTTGTCTCATCCTCTGTGTCCCTGCCTGGCCCCTCCTACCATAGACCTCAGTCTCTTGTCTGGCAGCAGCTTGGCTCCCACTGCCACCACTCCCACATGCTGATGGTACCAGCCCTGCTCACATTCACTGATGGCATGAAGCAATTGGGGCTGGCACCAGCAGTGGGTATAAGCAGGGCTGGCACTGTCAGCAGGTGCAAGTAGTGGCTGCTGCCCTGATTGCCCCCCAGGAGCAGGGGGAGATGGAGAAGTTATCAGGGGCACAGAGCTGGCAGCCATCACTTCTCCACCTCTCTCCCTGCTCCTGAGGGGTGATTGGGGCAGCAGCTGCTGCTCACACCTGCTGATGGCACCAAGTGATCAGGACCAGCACTGGGCACTGGCAGTGGGTACAAATGGGGCCAGTGCTGGCAGTGGGTGCAAGCAGCAGTTCCAGCACTGGTAGCAGGTGCAAGTAGGGCTGATGCCACCAGTAGGTGCAAGTGCCAGGTGGGACTGCAGCATGCAAGAGCAAAGAATTTTCAGTAACCACTAGAGGCTCACCTGATGAGAGCAACCGGTGCCCCACCTTGGTCAGACACTCCTGCTCACCTGCTCCACTATCCTTCTGCAGCCAATGCCCACCATGTTCCGCACATGCCTCCTGGTGGTCAGTGCACATCATAGCAACTGGTTGTTTGGTTGTTCAGTTGTTCTGGTTCCATTCAGTCTATTTGCATATTAGGCTTTTATTATATAGGATAGTGTTCTTAAAGAAACCAAAAGAAAACAGAGAGACATGAAGAAACAATAGGAATTTGAAGCCCCTGGCACCAATAGCTGGAGAAAATATTAAACACATCCTCACATCTACCCAGATTAACATAAAAGAGGCCTATTTACCCCAGTTTGTATTATTCAAAATATTGTCTAGCTTACCACAAAAAATTAGAAAACATGGTAAAAGGTAAGAGAAAAATACTAGCTGAAGAGAAAGTGCATGCATCATAATTGGATTCAGATAGGACTCAGCTTCTGGAAGTATCAGAAAGAGAATTTAAAGTAACTGTAATAAACAGAGTCAACATACAGGAACTGATAGGCAACAAAAAAAGGAAGCTGTAAGAAAGAAAGAAAATACTAAATATCACTAAACATCCACCTAAGTGAAGAACATCTCTGACAGGCTCACTGATAGACTGGATCCAGTATAGCAAAGAATTAGTGAGCTTAAAAATAGGTCAGCATAAACTTTCTCATCTGAAATGTGAGAAGAAAAAAAATTAAAAAAAATTTAAAATATCCAAGAAGAAATATCTAAATAAATGGAGAGCTGTTACATGCTTGAGGACTCTTATTGATAGACTGGACAGTATTAAGATGTCAATTCTTCTTAACTTGATCTATAGATTCAACACAATCTCAAACCTAGTAAACTGTATTATAGATATTAACATTAATTTTAAAGTCATATAGAAAAGTAAAATGCATAGAATACAACACAATTCTGAAAAAGAATAGTTTAAGGACACAAACTACCCTATGTCAGAAGTTACCAGGAAGCTACAATAATACAATATGATACACCAAAAACTAATATATTATAGTTAACTGTAATTGGTTATTTAAATATATATATTAAAAAATAATAAAGACAGTGTGGTATTAGCAAGAGACTAGATATATCCTATATAATAAAAGCATAATATGCTAATTAGACTGGATAACCTTCCAGATGAAGCCCAGGTCCCAGGTGCCTGCCAGTGACTGGAGGAAAGCCCAGGTCCCAGGTGCCATAGGGAAGCCATGTCAGCAGCTGGGGGAAGGAAGGCCTATTCTTGCACAAATTTCGTGTGTCGGGCCTCTAGTAGTTTAATAAAACAGAATAAAGAGAGCAGATATAGGCCCACAGATAGAGGTAAGTACGCTAACAAAAGTGCAAAGGGCAATTTAATGGAGAAGAGGTGGCCTTTCATTTTTTTAATGAATATTTATTTGAAAGTAATAACAAAATTATAATATTATATCTAACTTAAATAGGAGGAACTATAGCACTAATTAAGTAACTGTAGCTAAACTAAAAAGAGAGTAATCAAAATTTCTATTATTTTAAATAGAAAACATTGCAAATACACTGCCATGATTGTGGGTGTCCAAGACCCAGCTGCTGTGGAAACTAAGTCAAACCTTCAGGTGACCCTGGTTTCTTGAGCTCTTACCTTAATTCTGTCTGCCTTCCTGGGGGCCTAGTGACCCATGAGATCCCCTGACTCTTCTGGGTCTCTGTGGGCTGTGAGTGGAGCAACAAGAGCAACAGGACCACTTGGGAAAGGCTGGACCTTAGACTTATCCTTGGCCAGCATTTGCCTGTTGCAATCATTTTCTTTCCTCACCTCCATGAGCTTTCTCCCAACCCACATGTCTATGTTCCAGCTTTCTTAAGTCGTTTTGCATAGAAGACAATCTCCTTTTCCTTGGTAGGAAGTGCTTCTCTCCAGTTCCTTGCCCAGGTCATCCACCATCTTCCTGTAGATTGCAAATTTGATATATGTGGAGTGCATGTATCTACAGACATGTTGAGAAGTTTCTTGTCCATTTCTAAAGTGCTCATTTCCTCCTCAGTTTTTTCTTAAGTTGTGTTAAGTGATTTTCATATGAGTCAGGCAGAATTTGAAGCTTCAGCTTCTGCTGCTGAGTCTCACTTTCTAGATTTGAATTTTCATGCTGCAAAGATGCTTCCTCAAACTGAAGATTGGTTGTCTGTCCCAGGAGCTCTTCATTCACTTGCTTTTCTTCCCACAATTGTCTGGCTATTTTGAGTTGTTCCTCTTCAGGACTTTGAAGGGACACATTGAAGAAGGCATTTCAGGAACACCCTGCAGATCAACTTGTGACCAAAAGACAGGGTGATCATGGTTTTCTGCTTCCCTGTTTTGGTGGATCTGGCACTTCATGTGACCTATGTGACCTCTAAGAAATCAGGCAAAGGGACAGTCTTTGGCAGTTTTTCAGCCACTGATATTACTTGGCTGATTTTATCCTTCAAAACCTGCTGCATATGTGTGTTCAGCTGGTCCAGCCTGTCTTTCTCCTGCTCCTTTTCTTGGACTCACTAACTCCACCTCATATTGGTGGAGCAGTTTTGGGCTTTCTGAAAAATGAATATTTTCATTAAATATTTTTTTAATTTTCTTCCAATGTTGCTCTCCATGGATTTCTGATGCCTTTTTTATCTTTATTGTTCAGTTTATTAACTACATTGTTTCCCCTTTTTTATCCCTCTATATCTCCCCTCCACCCTGTACCTATCCCACCCTCCACCCTCACCTCCCCCTCCCCAATGTCCTCTCCCATTGTTTCAAGATTTTTGTCCAATCTCTTGCTGTACTTCCCACAACCCTTTTCTCCCCAAGAATTGTCAGTCCATTCCCTTTCTATGTCCATGTTTCTGTTATATTCACCAGTTTATCCTGTTCATCAGCCTATCAATTCACTTGGTTTTTATGTTTATTTGTTGATAGATGTGTATTTGTTGTTCATAATTTATATTTTTACCTTTTTCTTCTTCCTCTTCTTGAAGAATATCTTTCAGCATTTCATATAATATTGGTTTGGTGGTGATGAACTCCTTTAGCTTTTTCTTATCTGCGAAGCACTTTATCTGATCTTCAATTCTGAATGATAGCTTTGCTGGATAGAGTAATCTTGGTTGTAGATTCTTGGTATTCATCACTTTGAATATTTCTTGCCACTCGCGTCTGGCCTGCATCATTTCTGTTGAGAAATCCGCTGACAATCATATGGGTGCTCCCCTGTAGGTAACCAACTGTTTTTCTCTTGCTGCTTTTAATATTCTCTCTTTATCTTTTGCTCTTGGCATTTTAATTATGATATGTCTTGGTGTGGTCCTCTTTAGATTCCTATATTTTGGGGTTCTGTGTACTTCTTGGGCTTTTAAGTCAGTTTCTTTCACCAGGTGGGGAAAGTTTTCAGTCACTATTTCTTCAAGTAGGTTTTCATTAACTTGCTCTCTCTCTTTTTCTGGCACCCCAATAATTCGGATGTTGGCATGCTTGAGGTTGTCCCAGAAGCCCCTTACACTATCTTCAATTATCTGAATTCTTTTTGTTTCTTGCTTTTCCAGCTGAGTGGATTTTGCTTCTTTGTATTTCAAATCTTTGATTGGTTCTTGTGGCCCTCTGGACTGCTTTTAGGACTTTGTGTAATATTTTTTATTTCAGTCTGTGTATGCTTGATTTCTAGTTGGTCCTTTTTCATATCCGTGAGGGTCTGGTTCATATCCTCAGAGGTCTTGTTCATTTCCTTGAGGGTCTCATTCATTTCCTTGTAAGTCTCATTCATTTCCTGGTTGATCTTGTTTATTTGCTCGTAATTCTCATTAAGTTCATCAGCCTTTTCTAGGAGCCTCTTGAAAAGCCTTATAACCGTGGTTTTGAACTCTATGTCTTGTCGTCTTTTCTCCTCCATTTCTTTCACACCTGATTTCTTTCCATATCTCTGCATGGTGGCTGCTTTATGTGGTAGATATCCTCAAAGGGACAGTAGCTCAGCCTCCCCAGTTACTTGAGGTGGGTACTCTTACTGCAATCCTTTATGGGTTGTACAGTATTTTTTAATTTAAACCCAGCTTGTTGTTGTTAGCCCTAGGAGGGTTTGACCTCCAGGCCAATTGGCTGTGAAGGGACACTGTGTTCAGGTTGGATGGGCGGAGTCTCTGAGCTGAGCAGGCAGCCTCAGTGTCAGCTACGTCCTATGCGGCGCTTGCATGCGCAGGTCTCTGTTGGATGGGGATGGCTGCAGACACCTCCAAGAGAAAGCCGCTAGTCTCTTCCCCTTGCCAGTCAACTCTGCCTCTCCCCAAATGAGTCTGCACACCCAAAGTCTAGCCCAGGATTGTAAAATAGATGGTTTCTGGGACCAGGAGACAAGTTTCCAGGGGGCAAGTCGCGGGTTTGTGTGACACTTGCGCGCAAACTTCTTTTCCTAGCCTCCGGGTTTCTCCTCAGACTAGGAGACCTCTGCCGTGCCCCGCTTCCAGGGTGCGTCCTCCAGATCTCGGATCTCGCCTGGCACAGGGAATCTGTGCAGTGGGACGTCTCCATGTAACCCGGATCTCGGACCTTGCCTGGCGCTGGGGAATCCGTGTAGTAGGACGTCTCCGCCCTCCCCGTTGGCGAAATCCAGCCGGGGTTACTGCTCCAGCCCTACAGCCCGTGTGCGTAACAAGGACGGCTCCTAACCTGTTTCTGTCTTCAAGGCTGCGCTCCTGCTGCTCGTCTGAATCTCAGTGTCCCACCTTTACTCTTATTTGTGGAGTTTTCACTCAGCCAGCTTTCTGGTGATTCTGGGTGATGTCTGTTCTGCTGTTATGTTGTAGTTCTTAAATTGTTGCGTGGGGCAGAACAATAGGTGTTTACCTATGCCGCCATCTTGGTTCTCTATCTGATTTCTGATGCTCTTGAGATGGTTTTTCAGGTCGGCTGGGAAAGTTTAGGAGACCGGTTCTTCCATGCATTTGCAGAGTCGACCTTGTCCTGAAGTGACAACCTGCTCAGGTCTGTGTTCAGTGCTAACAAGCACAAGGCCTGGCCTCCACAGGCAGCCTGAGGGAGTCCTTCGCATGAGTCACGGATTCAATATTCTCACGACGTCTCCCACAGACTTCATCAGGGCAGAACATCTCTAGCCTAATGCCCTTATATCCCCAAAGTGTGCCATCTCCTTATGATCAAAGATACCCCCACACAGCACAGACTGGGATCTCCCCAGGAAAGGCACAGAGCTCTCAGAAATCTCCAGCAGAACATCGCACCGGAGCTCCAGGACCCGCTGGGAGGTGGGTGCATTGGCAGATAGCAGGTTTCCATGGCTGGTCGGACTCATAGCTCTGCCTCCAAGTGCCAGTGCACTGTGGGCCACAATTGGCCCCTTAGAGCCCTCCAAGTGTTCCGTTACTAAGGTAAACAGATACCCAGCAACCAAAGAAGACCAGTTTGGCTGGGGGAGGAGAAGCTAGGAGGTTCTAGAAAACAGTTTTCCCTAACTGCACTGAAATAGAACATAACGTCATGTCTACAGGCACTGGGGCAGGTGAAGGGCTGATTGCAGTCTGGAGTACATAATTCACATTATGCCTTCGACTCTCCCATAAAGTGTTCCTTACTACTAATACCTTGCATTAATGTGGTGCATTTGTTATAATAGATGAACCAATATTGTCACATCATTATGAACAAAAGCCCAAAGTCTACATTAGAGTTCACCCTTGTATTTCATAGTTCTGTGAGCTTTGAAAAATGAATAATGTCATGTATCTACATGACATTATCATACAGACTAGTGTCACAGCCCCTGGAATCCCCCATACCCCACCTACTCATTACCTCTCTCTTTCCTCTTGAACCCCTTGATTGCTCTCCTTGTTTTGAAGGCTGCTTTATCTAATATTAATATAATTATTCTTGCTGTCTCTTGATTATTGTTAGCATGGTATAACTTTCTTCATCCCTTTACTTTTCAAATAATTATGTCTTTGTTTTTAGTTTGTTTATTTTATCTACAAATATTTTTATTTTTCCCTTCTATTGAATTTATTGGGGTAGCACTGGTTTCAGGTGCACAATTCTACAATACATCATCTCTATATAAAACTCAACACCAACCCTCAATCCAATTAAAAAGTAAGGGATCTGAATAGACACTTCTCCAAAGAGAACATACAGATGACCAATAGACATATGAAAAGATGTTCAATGTCACTAATAATCAGAGAAATGCGAATTAAAACCACAATGAGATATCAATTTATATCTGTCAGAATGGTTACCATCAATAAATCAATGACAATGTGTTGGTGAGGATGTGGAGAAAGGGAACCCTTGGGCATTGTTGGTGGGAATGCAGATTGGTGCAACTACTGAGGAAAGCAGTATGAAGTTACCTCAAAAAATTACAAATGGTACTGCCTATGGCCCAGCAATTCCAGTTCTCAGAATTGATCCAAAGAAACTTAAAATATTAATTCAAAAGAAAATATGCATCCTTATGTTCATTATAGTGTTATTTACAATAGTTGAATAATTATTTCTTTAAAATAGGTTTGTTGTACACAACATACACTGAGTGTTGTTTTTTTTTTTATTCCTTATGACAATCTCTGTCCTTTAATTTATGCATTTAGACCTTTAACATTTAAAGTGATTTTTTATATATTTGGGTAATATTTATATTGTTTGTCATTATTTTTTTCTTCATTGTCTTTGATTTTCTTTTTTGTCTTTCTCTTTTGCCTTCTCTGGTTTTAGTTGAGTATTTTATATGATTCTATTTAGTGTACCAATTATATTTCTTTTTAAAATTTTGAAAAGTTACCATTGAGCTTGCAATATATATTCGCAATTGATTCAGGTCTACTTTCATGTTACATTATATTACTTGATGGGTTGTACAAAGCCTATATAATAAAAGGCTAATATGCAAATAGACCGAATGGCGGGACAACTGAACAGCAGGTTGCTATAATATGTGCTGACCACTAGGGGGTGAGTATGGAACATGTTGGGTGTGGGCAGCAAGCGGCAAAGTGCAAAACATAGCAGACATCGGCAGTGGCAGGATGGTGGAGCCATGTGAACGGGAGTGTCATATCAAGGAGTGGTGCTGGTTACTGTCATTGGGGTAAGCCTCTGGTGGTTACTGATAATTCTTTTGCTCCCACGTGCTGTGGTCCCTCCTGTTGCTCACACCTGCTGCCGAGGATGGCCCTGCTCACACCCATTGTTGGCATCAGAGCTGCCACTTGCACCCACTGCTGGTGCCAGCCCCATTCACACCTGCAGCCAGCACTGGAGCTGCTGTTTGCACCTGCTGCTAGAGTCTAGAGTCGGTCCCAATCTCTCAGCGTCACCAGTGGGTGCAAGTGGTGGCTACTGGCCTGATTGCCCCTGAGAACTTCTCCACCTCCCCCTGGTCCTGAGGAGTGATTGGAGCAGCAGCCACTGCTTGCACTCTATGATATTGCCAGCTTCGCTCACACCTGCTGCTGGCGCTAACCCCAATCACTCCGTGTCATCAGAGGGTGCGAGTGGAGCTGGTACCGTCAGTGCATGGGAGTGGCAATGGCAGTAGCGGGGCATCGGCAGACAGGTGATCAGGGGCCGCAGTGGGAGGGGCCTGGTGGGAGCGCAGAGGATAGGTCAAGACCCGCCTCTATGCCCACCGCAGCCTTGCAGCCCACAGTTCCTCTCAAGGTGCATGAATTCATGCACTTGGACTCTAGTACGTTATAACAGAGTATTCCCAACTCACCCTTTCCATCTCTCAGAACACTGCTCTCGCTCATATAACTTATTCATAACCTATAATCACACAATACATTGTTGCTAGTATTATCATCTATTGGATCAATTAAGAAGGACACATATGTAATACCTTAATCAATAAAGAAAAAAAATAAATAGGTGAAAAAAAGAATAAGTAAAATAAATTATTTCATTTGAACATCATCTATTTCTTCTCTAACACTCTTCCTTTTTCATGTAGATCCAGGATTTTAACCTGCATCATAGTCCTCCCTTTCTTTAAAAGTTTTAAAGAAAACTTTTTAAAATTCCTGCAAATAAGGTCTCCTTATGAGCAATTTTCTTAGATTTTGTTTGAGAAAGCTTTTGTTTCCCTATCTTTTTTGAATGGTAATTTTGCAGAACACATTTTTCTAGGTTGGTGTTTGTTTTTTTTCTTTCAACACTATAAATATTTTATTTCACTTTTTACCTGCATGGTTTCTTAATAGAAATCCAATGTAATTCTTATTCTTGTCTCTATAACTAAGGCTCTTTCTTCCGCTGGCTTCTTTCAAGATTTCCCCTGTGTCTTTGATTTTCTGTATTTTGAATATGCTATTCCTAAGTGCCTTTTCTGTGCATAATTTTTTTTGTTTTTTTCAATTAGATATATCATGATCTTTCAACAAAGGCTGCTAGAATGACTGGACATCCAAATGCGAAATTTAAAAAAATATATTGGCAAACACTTCCTACTTTTTATATAAATTAACTCAAATGAGTCACAGACTTAAATGTAAAATTCAAAACTATAAACCTTTTAGAAGGGAACACAACATAAAATCTAAGTGGACTCAAGTTTTGAGATATTTTGAAGGCACAAAACAAGAAAGCAGGATCCATGAAAGAAAAATTAATAAGTTAAAACAGTATGATCTGCTCTATGAAATAAAATTCCAACAGGATGAAAATACAGACCAACAACTGGGAGAAGAACATTTTCAAAACATATATCTGATAAAGTACATATAGCTAAATATGCAAAAAAATCAACCATAAGGAAATTTAAAAAATGAGCAATAGATCTGAACAATCACATCATGAAATAAAATATACAGATGACAAATACATATATTAAAGATGGTGACTATCATTTTTCACTAGGAAATTAGAATGGCTAAATTTATCAGATAATAAAAATACCAATTTCTCGCAAAATGAGGAGCAACAGAAACTCTCATCACTGTTGGTGTGCATGCAAAAGGAACAGACAATTTGGAAGTCAGTTTGGTAGTATTTTTACAAAGCAAACAACATCTTATATAATTTAGTAACTGCACTCAAAGATATTTACCCAACTGAAGTAAAAACAAAAGAAAACAAAAATACCTCCTCACAAAACTACCACTTGAATATATCTACAGCAGATTTATTCATAATTGCCCAAACTAAAGCAACTAATGGGTTATCCAGTAGGTGAATGGATACACAAACGGTATGAATCCCATATTATAGAATACTATTCAGTATTTTAAAAAATAAACTATGTTTTGAAGTGTAGGTTTTCTTTTTAGTCAGAGGTAGTGGCCTAAAATACAGGTGTTCATCATAGTAGGCAGTTAGGAGTGCCATTCTGCCTTTGTAACTTTGCATATGAAAGGTGTGGAATAGGTCTAGCAACCTCAGATCTGTCAGGAGTTACCTAACCCTGGGAGAGGCAAGCTCACAAGAAATCAGCAAGACCTCAAGATGTCAAAGCAGCAAATACAGAAACTAGAAAATGTGGTTATCACACTATGAAGCCTGCAAAGTCACAGACGATTCTTAAATTCATATTGCTATGGGAAATAAAGTAGACTGAAAACTGCAGGACTCAATGTATGACTTTCTGAGAAAGGCAAATATCTTAGAGACAGTTAACAGATCTGAGGATGCCAGAATTTCATGACGAGGTAGAGCACAGGGGATTTTTCAAGGCAGTGAAACCATCTGTCTGATACCACAATTGTGGCTATCTGACACTATGCCTGGATCAAACTCTGTTATATTTTAGAGCACAAAGAGTAAACCCAATAAATGTATAAAATCACTTAACTGAAGGGAGTAGGGAGGAAAAGTGTTGACCTACATAACTATAAGACTAAAGCAAATAAGGCGTGCCTAAGCACAGTACTTTAGTTGATCAAGTTATGTCCTGAGGAAATACATATATGGTGAACAATTCTGAAACTACTGTACATGTGTTAGTCTGCTTAGGCTGCCATAACAAAATACCACAAACTTTGTGGCTTACAAAATAGCAAGCTGTTTTTTCATACTTCTGGACACTAGAAGTCAAAGGTCAAGATGTCTTCAGGGCTGGCTTCTGGTGAAGTCTATCTGGCTACCATCTCCTTGTATCCTCACATAGCGTCTTCTCTGTGTATGTGCATAGAAAGAAAGAGAGCAAGAAAGATTTTCGGGGGTCCGAGGGGATAAGGGGAAATCTCTCCCTTCTCTTATAAAAAAAAGCCCAACCTTGGATTAGGATCCAACCTTATGACTTCATTTAACCTTAATTATCTCCTTAAGGTCCCTATTCTCAAATACAGTCACATTAGGGTTGGGGTTCCCACGTATACATTTTGAGGGGACAAAATCATTCAGTCCATAACACATATAGACTAGAATAGAATAAATTAGGGAAATATATGACAGATAATGGAAGTCAGGTTTTTCATATTTGGAGTGGGAGTTAGCAGAAAAGCAAGGGAAGAAGGGTAATGATCCATGTGGTAATGGATTAGAATACATTAGTGTGAACTCATATTTACCTTAATATAGCTGTAGATGGTTACATACATAGATATATGTGCATATACAGTTTAGTTTACAGAGATATATTTTCTTGCCCTGTCGGTTGTGAGGGCCTAGAAACAATGACACCACAGAAGCATTGAGCACACCTATCACCCAGAGCTTTCTTTCTAATACCATGCTCCATAAGCAGGAACCAAGGATCCTTTGGAGAAATAGCTAATACTTGGACTGTTTTGCAGAATATACAAGATGATCCTGAAATCTTTTGTAGTGAGAGAAAGTAAGGAAATACCCTTTAGAAAAACACAATAATTGTGTCAAGGGAACCCAGAGGCCAACTAAAATTGTCAAAGATGGACCAATATGAACAATAAAATATTTATACTAATAAAAGTGTAATATGCTAATTAGACCAGGATGATTGGACATCTTTCGGTTGTCTGGTCCTCTTTCTGGACAAAGCCATGGGGGGGGGGTGTGTCAAGGCAGAGGTGGTTAGGGGTGATCAGGCTGGGGAGAGTGGTTAGGGGCAGTTAAGGATGATTCCTGTGGTATTGGGCCAAACTGCCAGTCAGACATCCCTAGAAGGGTTTCGGATTGGAGAGGGTGCAGGCTGGCTGAGGGACCCCCCCCTCCCCTGTGCATGAATTTTGTGCACTAGGTCTCTAATAGTATTATACTATAACAAAGTACAAAATAAATAATCATGAACACATATTTTTTTCAATAAAATACTGAATAAATCACAATTAGAGGAAAGAGAGAAATTTCTCATTTAGAAGAATTCCAAATAATTCGTATAAATATTCCACCTGAGTGGGGAGTAAAACTCTCCACACCTTAAGTGTGGGATCTGTATAGTGACTTCCACCCCCAGGGTAAAGACTGGAAAGGGCATAAAAGAGTAACTTTATAGTAGAGAAGCCTGAAAAGCACTGCCTTATCTGGGTGAGCAAGGTTAAGCTTTAGAATGCTGTCATGTTGATAGTATGTACCCTTGAGAAGATGAGATGAGAATGGCATTTTACCTCTATGGTCTTTTCCCCAAAAAAAAAACCACAAAACTGATGCATGAGAAAGATATCAGACAAATTCCCTTTGAAGGACATTCTACCAAAAACCTGAGCAATTACTTTAAAACTTTAAAGGTCATCAAAAATAAATATCTAAGTCAAGAGGAACCCAAGGGCACATGACAACTAAATGTACTGTGGTTTCCTGGATGGAATCTTGATACAAACAAACAAAAAGGGACATTAGGTTAAAAACTAAGGAAATATTATAAAATTATAGAAAGGACATTAGTTAAAAATAATATATCAATATTGGTTCACTAATTGTGACAAATATACCATACCAGTAAAATCTTACCTAATAATAGAAAAACATATAAATTGACTGTACCTCCACTATGCCCATAGCCAATCAGAGTGAGTATGCAAATTAACCCAACAAAGATGGCAGTTAATTTGCATACATACTTGGGTCCCGGGACCCTCCTTGGCACTCAGGTCACTTCCAGCCAGCCATTGGAGGGGTGGAGGTGGGGGGGGGGGGTCCCTCTCCAAGCCCAAAGCTTTAGGCAGAGGCTTTAGGCTTGGGAAGGGGCTAAGCCTGTGATCGGAGGGGCAGAGGGGCTCTCTCCCTAAGCCTAAGGCCTAGGGCAGAGGCTTTAGGCTTGGGAAGGGGCTGAGCTTGTGATGATCCCCGGAGGGGCCCTCTGCCCAAGCCTAAAGCCTGGGCAGCCAAAGCCTGTGATCCTAGGGGTGGGGCAGGGGCCAAACCTGGGATCAGAGGGAAGGGGAAAAAATGAATGAAAACACATCCTCAGGTGAGGATAAAAAGAAAAATAAAGAAAGAAATGTCATATTCTATGAAAGACACATTTTGAAAATGCCTAAAGAAAGTTGTCATTTTTTTCATAGTGAAGTGATTGGAGTCCATGTTGATGAAAATACCTTGGCGGCTGCAATAACTCGCAGTGGCTGCAGCAGTGGGGTGATGGGGCTGGCGCCTTCTCCTAATCAGCCTGGTCACCTATCATAAAGGGAGTCCAGACTACGACCTAGGTCTGCTCCCAATGGGGAGAAGGCCTAAGCCATCAGTATGATATCCCTGAAGGCTCCCAGTATGTGAGAGGGGGCAGGCTGGGTTGAGGGTCCCCTCCCCAGTGCATGAATTTCATGCACTGTCCCTAGTATATTAATAATAGAGAAAACTGCATGTGAGATATATGAGAACTCTCTATAATATCTTTACCTCTTTTCTATAAAAATAGATTTTTGTTCTAAAAATAAAGTTTATCTGAAAGATTTAAAAATGCTCTAAGGTTTTTGGTTGATAGAAAATAAATAAATATATAAATAAATAAATAAATAAATAAATAAATAAATAAATAGTAAAATAACCTTCAAACTGATTAGAAAAAGCAATGTGAGCATGTTACTGGCCAGGAAAAACCTGACTAGCTATTTTTCTAAAGGCTTCATAGGTTTTGAGAACTTGCTGAATTTTTAAAACTCCAGTTTTGTCTATTAGCTTAAGCTCAGAAAATTTTTTTATTTGTTGGCATACTGAGGGAGGCACAGATTAAGAAGAGGCTGCAACATGTGCAAGGCTGTCAGCCAGCTGCCCTGTCAATCAGGCTGTATGATCCACTTATGACAGTGCTTGAAACATCTGAGGCAGACAGGCATACTGCAAGGAGCCTTTAGCAAGAATCTCTAGGAGAATGCAGGTCTTTAGTATTTTAGAGCAAAATTATACTTGTTTTTGTTTTGTTTTGTTAATCCTCACTTGAGGATATTTTTTCCATTGATTTTAGAGAGAGATTATAAGAGATACAGGAAGGGGAGAGAGAGAGAGAAACTTTGATATGAACAAAACACATCAATTGATTGCCTCCTGCACATAGCCAGAGTCCCTTTGGTGCATTGGCCCACACTCCTAGCTAGGGAACTTTTTTTTTTTTTAAGATACAGATGCTGGCTCACTATTGGTCCCTCGTAGAGACAGAGTGCTTCATTATAAGTTGTATTGTGACTTGAGCTGCCCATCATTTATTGGGATGGTCTAAGCTACAAAACCAAAACATTAGGTCTACACAGTAGCATTCCATTGTCAAATAAAAGTGATATATTAAAGCAGATCCTGAAATTATAAGGATAGCCAGAAGTACCCAGTTCATGGACAGTGACTAATATAGTTTAGCTGGACTATCAGGAATTTTGAAGGTACACAATTAGAAAATTCTTCATAAGGAGATCTTTGAAGGAGATATGTGGAAAGAACATCCCAAATGGCCAAAATGTAGAGATATTTATGTTCCATATAAATGCTCACCAAAAAAATGCTCTCCAGCAGAAGAGGACCTTATTAATCAGATGTCTAAAACCATCCTTTTATGGTCATCCATCAGCCTCTTTTCCTAACTACCATGTTCCTTGCCCAATTAACTGCTAAAGTGACTGTGGCAACATGATGTAGATTATGCTTGTATTTAGCAACATGGATTTCCACTCACTGTGATGGTTCATTATGTACCAACTTAACTAGATCATGAGGTGTCCAGACATTGGGCTAAACATTATTTCTGGGTTTGTTTGTGAGAATGTTTCTGAATTAAATTAGCATTTAATTTGGTGAATCAGTTTGAGTGGGCATTATTCAATTCTTTGAGGCATGACTAGAACAAAGAAGCAAAGGAAGAAAGAATTCAGACCCTCTTGCCTAATTATAGGATCTGGGAGTAAATCATCTGTCCTCTTTGCTCTTGGCAATTGATTTCAGTTAAGTTTATAAAGATAAACAATTGTTTTTTCTTAACCCCCAACTTGCAGATGGCAGATAGTGGGACGTCTCAATCTCCAAAATTTCATTACCAATTTCTTAAAAATAAATATCTTCTTAAACACATATATTATTGGTTCTGTTTCTCTGGAGAACTCTAATAGACTCACCAAGGCTGATTTAGTAGTGACAGTGCTCAACATGCCAACAGTAGAGACCAACAATATATTTCACTATTGCAGTCACAGAAAGATTTAGCCAACTACCTGGTGGCCAGCTACCAGGTTGATTATATTGGACCACTTCCATCATAGAAGAGCAGCACTTTGTTCTCACTAGAAAATAGACACTTATTCTGGAGATGAATTTGACTTCCTGTCTGTACCACCATTCACAAACTTATAAAACACGTATTCACAGTCATAATAATCTAGATAGCATAGCTTCTGACCAAAGAAATTATTTTCTAGTAGGTGAAGTGTGGCAATGGACCCATGGACGTAGAATTCACTGGACTTACAATGTTTCCACACCCTAAAAGTCTGTTAGAATAGTAGAATGGCCTTTTGGAGACTCATTCATGATCCCAGCTCTTGTAGGGCTGGGATAATGTCACTGGAATGTGACACCATATGTTGGCCAAACTCAGTGGCCAACATATGGTGCTATTTCCCCTGTCATCAATATTCACGGATGTGGAAATCAAGAGGTAGAAAGAGCATGGCTTCTTAAACATTTACCTCTAAAGATTTAGAAATGACTGAAATATTTGCTTCTAATCCTTATGACTTTCTGTTTCTCTGGACTAAAGGTCTTCTTTACTAAAGAATAAGTACTCCTTCTTTCTCCACTGGGACACACAGCAATAGTTCTATTAAACCACCTGGCCACACTGGCTCATCATCCCAATGAGTAAACCAGTGAGGAGGAGACTACTTTTTGTCTGAGGTTATTACTTTTAACTCAAGACACAATTGACTTGCATTGTGTCAATTTAGCTAAATTAGAATATTCCCCTTCTTATTCTCTCCTTATATGTCTCTTTGGCCAATATTTGCACAAGGTTTAAAAAGTGGAAGTGGTGACAGTTATTTTGTTACTCTCTGGAGGTCATTGAGAGATCAGGTCCTGCTGTAGCTCATTTACATTATCAATGCTATATATACATTATCATTGATCACTATTGGTATAGGCAATACCTGAATCCAAAGCAATTCTTATACTGCCAGATCTTCTTCATTGCTCTGAGTCCTGAATAAGAACACGCACAGCCCATGGAAACAGGTGCTAGCTCCTACTCCAGGTCATCCAAGTAAAAATGTCCAAGTGATGAGAGACACTCATAGGTTCCAAATTGGTCTAATGGGTTCATCCTTTCTGATTTCCATTTCTTACCGCTATACATGTTTGACTCCTTTCCCCACCTCTCAATCTGGTTGACACATAATGGTTTCAAAATCAACCCAGAGTCAGAGACATCAGCATTGCAGAGGTCCCCCCTCTAGTTCCCACCGTTGCATATGATCTAAACCTTATCATAAAACTCCTACCTTTATCACTGATAGTTCTACTTCTCTGAATGAGTCATAACTAATACATCATGTCTTACTCTTTAGTCCAGTGGTTCTCAACCTTTCTGATGCTGCGACCCTTTAATAAATCATGTATAGAAATGAACATGAATTTAATTATTATAACATGACATGTTTGTCCTCCTTTTTTATAGCCTAGAAATAAAATTTAATCACTTTTTTTTCTTAATACAGCTTGGTTAAAACCACATGGCATGCTGGGAGCTTCCAGGCACAAAGGAAGAGCAAGCTGGGACTAGTTTTAGGTGAAACCAGGACACAGTTACTTGGAAGGGAAGATTGCTCCCATGCAGGAAAAGATCATCAATCCCAATAAATCAAACATGAATTTATCTGGAGTAAGCATCTATTAGGCTCATTGAAGAGAATGGTCCAAGATTAGGCAATAAAGACTGCTGGTCATCTGACAACATTGGTAACATCAGCAGATGCTTTAATTAAGATTAAGGAGGCCCATCTTACCTAGAAATGAAAAAGCATAAAATCCTTTTGTGCCTCTTAGTTTCAAGACTTCAATAATGGTCATATTTTATTTATCCTTTTATTTGAGAGCCTAATGCTGTGGTGACAATGTAGTAGATAGTCATATTGTCAAATTAAAAAAAATAATAAATGAACAATCTCCATCAGCCAGGCTGGGTACAGACAATTGACAAGGTTGTTGGCAAAAATCTGTTTCTTAAATCATGTAAATAATATCATCCTCTCTCTCCCCATAGATATTTTTTCCAAAATATATATTTATATATGGAGATATATCTACATAACTTTTACATATGAAACATATATTTATGAGACTAATAGACATCAATAAGAGATCTCTAGCTCTAGATACTATTTTCTGTATACTCTCTGTACAAACATATCATAGATAGATAGATAGATAATATGACTATATATAGACATAGATATATAGATATATAACTATATAGAGATATCTATAATAATAAAAGCATAACATGTAAATCTACCAAGTGACCAAATAGCAGAATGACCATCTGGATGACCTTCCAGATGACCATGCTATGACATGCACTTGGTGCCAGGACAGCCAAGGCGGGTGTGATGCAATTGGTCAGGTGGTCCCACCATCACCCCATGATCACTCTGCAGAGGGAGGCCCAGGCCACTGGTGGGTGGAGCAATCAATCAGAGAGGAGGGGGCTCTGTGATCTTCCCAAAGAAGAAAAGAATAATAGAAAAAAACACACACACAGACACACAAAAACTGCCTGCAATCAGTCCTGAAATTATCTGGTGATCCTTTCCTACTAAGTCAACATCTGTCTGTTTTAGATGACTAAGAAAGAAAAATAAATTAAGGAAATAATTAAAGAAGGAAAAACATCTCTCATGCCACAAAATGCTGAAAATGACAATCAGCCCTACAGGGCTAAGTATAATTGGAAATATCTTCTTCCAACTACCCAAAACATAGAATATAAAAATTTATATTTAAAAAGTATTACTTCTAAAACATATTTACATAGAAATAAAAGAAAGGAAAATAATAATACCAACAAAATGAAGAAGAAAATTGATAGCTCAAGGAAGAAAGTAGCAACATGTCCTTTTCTGTCAGTAAATTACAAATAAATAAGCAATCAGTCAAAATAGGAATGTCTTGGTACATTATGTGATAAAGACTTCCAGTATTGTGATCAATGTATTCATTAGAAAGTCATTGCAAGCCTTGCTAATTGCTCCATTGGGCTCTTAAGCATTGCACATATGCTTTTAATATTAGAAATATTAAGTGCAGTTAATTATTTATATACTGAGTGTCCAGATTATTATGATCTCTGAAAGCATAATAATCTGGCCACTCAGTGTGTGTGTGTGTGTGTGTGTGTGTGTGTGTGTGTGTGTGTGTGTATTTAGAGGTCTGGTGCATGAATTTGTGCATGGGTGGGGTCTGACCAGCCTGGCCGGGGGAAGGGGACATGGGCGGTTGGCCAGAATGTCTGCTGTTTGAACTCCTTGTCGAGGGGACAATTTTCATATTAGCCTTTTATTATAGAGGATATACACTGAGTGGACAGATTATTATGCATTCAGAGATCATAATAATCTGGCTGCTCAGTGTTTGTTTACATTCCCAACCAGAAACCAACATTTACAAAGTTATAAGACATGTAATAACTTCCCAATGTTGCCAGTACTTAGCACAGTGTCTACCAAATAACAAGAACTTGTACATGTTGTTTGATTGAATAAAGTTTTTACCTCATATAGCAGATGAAATGTCTCATAATATGTAACCCCAGAAGGTTTTGAACTTGCTCAAAATTGCTGGTTTTATTTTCTCCTTGAGGTGCTAACCCTTGCCACCCTCTTCCTTTTAAGTTATATGTAGGCTAAAATAACCAAAGGGGCTCAAAAATGAGGGCCCAGAGCATCCGAATGGTGAACGATAGAAGAGCATAACCCACATTTACAAATATCAAAACAATTCTACTAGTTATATTATAAATAGAATCAGACTGAAATCAAGAGTCCAATCAGAATTTTATTCTGTTGTAAAGCTAAGGACATCTTGACATTTACCTGCACAGACTTTCCGATTGCTTTCATCCCTGCGTGCAACCTCACATTACAACCTCACAGTAATGTCAACCTGGCTTGTCTTTTTGTCTCTCTCTTAGTTTTCTAACCCTTTCTACTCTTCTATTTTAACTAGAGACCCGGTGCACAGAATTCATGCACGGGGGGGGGGGTTTGTCCCTCAGCCCAGCCTGTACCCTCTCCAATCTGGGACCCCTTGAAGGATGTCTGAAAGCCCACCAGGATCCAGCCTACACGGGCAGTCAGACATCTTTCTCACAATCCAGGACTGCTGGCTCCTAACTGCTCACCTGCTTGCCTTCCAGAATGCCCCTAACTTCTTCTGCCTGCCAACCTGATCACCCCTAACCACTCTCCTGCCAGCCTGATTGATGTCTAACTGCTCCCCTGCCAGACTGTTTGCCCCCAACTTCCCTCCTCTACTGGTCTGGTAACCCCTAACTGCCCTCCCCTGCAGGCTTGATCACCCCCAATTGCCCTCCCTTGCAGGCCTGGTCCCTCCCAACTGCCCTCCCCTGCTGGCCATCTTGTGGTGGCCATCATATGCCCACATGAGGGCAGGATCTTTGACCGCATGGGGGCAGCCATCTTGTGTGCTGGAGTAATGGTCAATCTGCATATTATTCTTTTATTAGATAGCATTTGAAAATGCCAGAAGATCTAAACTGTGCCAACCCTCTCAGTTTCCCTTCTTCTCAGCTTAAAGCTAGAATTTTACACTTAAAAAACACTCCTTTAAAAAAATCAATAAAATAACAGACAATGTCAAGAGCAGTTTTACAAGAATAACTTTTAAGATGGTTTTCTAAGGAAAAATAAGCTGTGAAGACAAAGCAAACAAATTTCCATTTACATCCAAAAGTTTTTATAAGCTCATAGGAAATAATGTTGAAAGATTCAGACACTTCATATTTAAAAATGCTAGCCATAGTGACTAATGACTTCCAAAGTTTTAACTTATAAGTAAAATGGGCATAAAGGAACAAAAATGAGTAAAACCTGTTTTTTAAAATTACAATTCATTCCCCTGAAGTTCTGGTAAGTTAGAGAATATAGATATTATTAAGACTTTGTAAATAAAAAGTTCCAAATTAAATGATTTACACTCTCAGTTATAATACATAATAAGAACCAGATATATACACCTGTCTTTAAAAATAAACAGACAAATATAGGAAACAGAAGTTTTCTAACACAGGACAATAGATAAAAATCATAAAAAAAATATTTCCTAAGAGTCGAAGTGCTAAACCAAATTAAAGAAGTCTATGCTACCCCATTTTATTGTGTGGAAAAAAGTTTGCAGATGTAAGAGCCAACTTTGGTGCACTCATCTGGCTGAGGAACTTGATTAATAGTAAGGGTTGATGTGGGACTCCAGCTGGCAAGGTGTACTGGCCACTGTGCCCACTCTATAGCCCACCTGAAGAGGGAAGCAGATTCCTGGCTCCACCCAATGCTGAGCATATCCTCCAGGGCTACCACACCAGGAAACCTAGCCAGTGACACTGGGTGGCTGCAGAGCACATCCTACAGCCTTCCAGGTCAAGGAAGCAAGTCAGCAGCCCCACCCAACTGCTATTAAAGCAGTAAGACAAAATAATTTCCTCAAGTTCACAGATCGTGAGAATAAACCTAACAGACAGATACAGAACATACTATCCAACAGCAACAGAACACAGGTTCTTCTCAGGCACGGAAGAACGTTTTCCAGGATAGACCATATGTTAGATCACACAACAAGTATTGCCAAGTTTAAAAAGATTGAAATCACAGCAAGTATCTCCTCTCGGCACCATGATATGAAACAAGAAACCAATAATAGAAGGAGAGCAGCCATTTTATAAATATGTGAAAATTACTCGTCAAACTCTTCAACAGCCAATGAGTCAAAAAATCAATCAAAATTAAAATTTAAAAATTTTTATTGATTTTTAGAGAAATAGAGAGAGAAACATCAATGCAAGAGCAAAACATCCATCTGCTGCCTCCTGTACAACCCCCACACCAGTGATCAGGTCCATAACCTGAGCATGTAACCTGACCAAAAATCAAATTGGCAACCCTTTCCTGTACAGGGCAGCACCCAAACAACTGAGTTACAACAGCCAGGGCTAAAACATTTTAAAAATATCATACAAATAAAAATGTACAAAACAATTCTAAGAGTGAAGTTCATAGTAATAACTACCTACTTTAAGAAACTTGAAAAAAAAAAACTGAGCCCAAAGTTAACAGAAGAAAGGGAAAAACAAAGATCAGAGAAGAAATAATGAAATAGAGACCAGAAAAACACAGAAAAGATCAACAAAATTTTGGGGAAAATAACAAAATCAACCGATATTTATCTAGAATAACTTAAAATGAGAGAGCAAGAACTCACATAAAATCAGAAATGAAAAAGGAGAGATTAAAGCTTGTAAAACAAAGAATCATAAGTGACTATAATAAAAAATTTTATGCCAACAAATTTGATAATCTATAAGAAATGGATAAATTCCTATAAGCACACAATCTAACAAAATTAAATCAAGAAGAAATAGAATATTTGAACAGACCAGAACTGAGTAAGGGTATTGAATTAGTGATCAAAAATCCCCTCACAAAGAAAAATCCAGAACCAGAGTGTTTCCTTAGTGAATTCTAGCAATAATTTAAAAAGAATTAACTCCAATTCTTCTCAAACTCTTCCAAAAAATTCAAGAGAAGGGAACACTCCTAAATTCATTTTATGAGACTTTCCCTGATACCAAAGCCGAATAAGGACATTACAAACCAATATCCCTGATGAATAAAGATAAAAAAATTCTTAACAAAATACTAGCAAACCAATGAAACAACAACATATTAAAATGATCATACATCATGATCAAGCCAGATTTATCCCTGGAATGCAACATACACAAATCATTAATGTATCACATTAATAAAATCCAAGATAAAATCCTATGATAATCTCAATCTACACTCCCCCCAATTTGACAAATTCTCAGCACCTTGGGTATTGAAGAAACAGACAAAAATAAAATAAATTTTATTATATATATATATAATAAAAGAACAAAGCCAGAGGCATCAGATGACCTGATATGTGTGTGTGTGTGTGTGTGTGTGTGTGTGTGTGTGTGTGTGTGAAGCTCATAGCTAACATCATACCCAATGGTAAAAGGTTGAAACTTATCCTCTAAGATCAGGAATGAGACAAGGGTGCTCCCCCACGCCCCCCTTTATTATTCCTCTTCTACATAGTTCTGGAAATCCTAGCCAGAGCAATTAGTCAAATAAATAAATAAATAAATAAATAAATAAATAAATAGTCATTCAAATAAAAAAGGAAGAAGTAAAATTGTCTTTGTAGATAATTTGATCTTATATTTAGGAAATCCTGAAGACTCCACCAAAAAGTTAAAGTTATTAGAACTACAAAAAAAAAATCAGTAAATTGGTAGTATCAAAATCAACATATAAAAATCAGTTGCATTTCTATACACTAACAATAAACTATTTTTAAAAGAAGTAAATAAAACAATCTCATCCACAATAGCATAAAAACTATGAAATATTTAAGAATAAATTTATTAAATGAGGTGAAATATTTACACTGAAAGCTACCCAAATTTAATGAAAGAAATTGAAGAAGACAAAAATAAACGAAAAGATATCTCATAATCATCAATCAGAAGAATTAAAAAATTTTAAATAGCTATACCACTCAAAGCCATTTATAGAGTCAATGCCAATCCTATCAAATTTCGAATGGTATTTTTCACAGAAATAGAACAGTCATAAAATTTTGAAGAACCACAAAAGACCCCAAATGGCCAAAGCAATCATAGGAGGAAAAGAACAAAGCCAGAGGCATCAGATGACCTGATTTCAAATTATACTACAAAGCTACAATCACCAAAATATTATGCTACTGACATTTCTAAAAGGACACTTAGACCGCTATAACAGAATCAAGAGCCCAAAAATAAATCCTCACATCTAAAATCAACTAATTTTTGACAAAGGAGTCAAGGGTACTCAATAACGAAAGGACAATATCTTCAACAAATGGTGTTTGGAAAATTAACCACTCACAGAACTATGCTAGTAAAATTGGACCACTATATTACACCATACACATATAGAATTTTAAAATTAATTAATACTTGAACATAGACCTAAAACTGTAAAACTCCTTAAAGAAAACACAGAAAAAAAGCTCCTTGACATTGATCTTAGCAATGATTATTTTGGAAGTAACACCAAAAATACAGTCAATAAAAGCAAAAAATGAATAAGTGGGACTACATCAAACCAAGAGGCTTCTGAAAAGCATCAACAAAAATGAATCAGTCAACAAAACAAAAAGGCAACCTACAGAATGGGAGAAAATATTTACAAACTATATATCAGATAAAGGATTGTTTTCCAAAATGCATGGCTAATAGGCACATAAAAAAGTGCTCAATAATACTAATCATTAGGAAAATGCCATCAAAACCACAATGCACTCTCATCTCACACTTATTAGAATACCTATTATCAATAGAGAACAGACTGACAGCTGTCAGACGGGAGGTAAAGGGGTGGTGGGCTGGCTGAAAAAGAAGGGAAATTAAACCAAAAAAAAAAAAAACCACAAATAAACAAATCACCCTCATAGATACAAACAGCAGTATGATGATTACCAAAGGGAGGTGAGAGAGGGAAAAGAGGGTATGGAGGAGTGGGGAATGGTGACTGAAGGAGATTTGACTTGGGGAGGTGAACACACTATACAATATACAGATGATGTATTATGGATCTGGACACCGAGACATATATAGTTTTATTAACCAACTAGAGGCTCTGTGCACAAAATTTGTGAACTCACGGTGGGCAGGGGAGTTCCCTCAGCCCAAATTGCAAGAGGGTGCAGGCCAGGCCGGGGGACCCCACCATGCAAGATGGGGGCCAGGGAGGGATGTGGGAGGTTGGCCAGGTGGGGAGGTGTTGTAGGAGGGCTCCAGTGCATGTCCAGCCCATCTTGCTCAGTCCTGATTAGCCAGACCTCAGCAGCAAGCTAACCTAGAGGTCTGAATATCTGCCCCTTAGAGGTCAGTGCACGTCATAGCAACTGGTCAACCTGTTGACTGTCTGCCCCCTGGTGGTCAGTGCATGTCATACCAAGCAGTTGAGTGGCCTTAGCACATCATTAACATATTACACTTTGATTGGTTGAATGGATGACTAGACACTTAGCATATTAGGCTTTTATTACATAGGCCATCACCCCATAAGTAAAAAGAGAAGGCAGGTAGAGAGATAACAAGGGCTGCTGAGATGTGAAGAAAATAGAGCATTTGTACACTGGTTTTGGAATGTAAATTGATGTAGTTACTATGGAAAGCAGTGTAGAAGTTCCTAAAAAAAAAAAAAAACTACCATGTAATCCTGCAACCCCACTTCTGTGTATATACCCAAAGGAAGTGAAATCCCTACCTCAAAAAATATCTGCATCCCCATGGTCTTTATGCTGTTATTCACAATAGCCAAGACATGAAGTAAACCTAAGTATCCATCAACAAATTAATGGATTGCCCTGGCCAATTTATCTCAGTGTTTCAGGATGCTGGCCCACACACCCAAAGTTTCACAGGTTTGATTCCAGGGCAAGGGCACATACCTGGGTTGCAAGTTCATTCCTGTCCCCAGCTGGGATGAGTGTGGAAGCAATTAATCAATGTGTCTCTCTCACATTGATGTTTCTTTCTCTCTCTCTCTCTCTCTCTCTCTCTTTCTGTCTCTCTCTCTCCATCTCTCTCTTTCTCTCTCTGTCTCTCTCTGCCACCTCCTCCCTCCCTCTCCCTTCCACTCTCTCTGAAAAAGCAGTGGAAAATAACAAACAAATTAATGGCTAAAGATAATTTATGATGTATACACACAATGGAATATTATTCAGCCACGAGAAAGTAGAAAATCCTACCATTTGTAACAACATGGAAAAATCTAGAGTATATTATGCTAAGTGAAGTAACTCAAAGAAATACAAATATTGTATATTCTCTTAAAAAATAAAATTAAGTTAAGTTTAAAAGCCAAACTCATAGAAACAGAACGTAGATTGGTGATTACCAGGAGCTGGTGGGGTGGGTGGGAATACTGGTCAAAGGTATAAACTTCCAGTTATAAGATAAATAAATTCTGGGGACCTAAATAAATTCTGGAGACCTAATGCACAGCATGTAATATGGTGAAAACTATTGTTTTGTATACTTGAAAGTATACTTAAGAACATAGATCTTAAATGTTTTCACAGCACACATACACAAACATTATGTTAGGTGATGAATATTTTAACTAACCTAATTGTGATAATCATTTCATAATAAAAACAAGTATCAAATCATCACCTGTACAGTTTAAATTTTCACAATGTTACATGTCAATTTTATCTTAATAAATCTTGGGGGGAGGAGGGAGCAAGAATGACCCACAGTGGAATTCAGAGTTAACTGAAAAATATATATCCATATTCTATCAAGCAGACTAGCATGCAGATATTTGCACAGGTAGATATTTGGAGCTGCTGTGTAAAGAGTTGCTCATCATGGCTAGCATTCAATTCTTTACTCCTTCAGAAAGGACACTAGGTGGGATACAGCAGTCAGGTTCTTTAAAAACAAAGTTTAAAAAACACTAATTTTAAGTTCTAAAATCTTTCACAAACAAGCCTCCTTTCAGGTCCAAGATTATTTTAGAAACTTCAGCCTCAGAGCAAGAGAAATTTAAGAATTTGCTATGTTCCTAATATATTGGATAGTTTCCATTGCCAGTGGGAGCTTTTACTTCTCCCTGCTATGTTGGTTTAATGCATCTAACTAGATTTCTGCTTTAGAGTTCCTAACTGGTACTTAAGATCCCTGCTGGACCTACAGATCTGTCTTAACTTCCAGCTGGGTTGAATATTGCTTAGACTCCCCATCAAGCTGTCTTATCAGTGCTGTTCTCCAGAAGCCTGGCCTGGCACCTGCTTCCAAAACTTTTAGCTTGGCCCTGATGCTGCTCCAACTTTGTAAATACATGGAAATTGATGCTACTATTTTACCCAACTAAAAGTATTGCTAATACCATAAATGTCCTATTGTCATATGCCCCATGTTAGATTATGCCACCATACATGTCTACACAGCCAAATAAAGGAACATATTTGTCATGATTCTTTGTTGACTTTATATTGGATAAAAATGGATGACCAAAGATGGAGGCCAGTTATTCTTATAAATGTCTCTACTGCTTCTCTATCTAATCACTCTTTTCTTTTCCTCCCACTGGCCAATACTAAGCTTCTAGAATAATTTAAGCTTAAGATTATTTATATGTGGAATGCTCCATTAATTTCTCCCATTTTTGAGCCCATGTAGTCACCAAATGCCTTTATAGTTTTACAAGATTGGCTGTGATGGGGGAAATGTTTGCTGGCTATAAAGCTGTCATTTTTTTTCCTGGTTTAAAAAAAATCTGTCTCAGTGGGGCCTGGATCACATCATATGTTGAACAAAATGGTTCCAGAGTTTAGAAATTATAAAACCAAGTTTTGCAGTTCAGAGACCCTTTCTAAAGATCTAAATTACATTAAGACTTTTTACATTACCACACAATTTGGCTCATTATCCTAAGCTTGAGGTAACCATTTTCCTGAGCAGGGGGAAAATATATTCCAAAGATAAGAGATGTTAATCAACAGATTGAATTCCTCTGCTGCCCCCAACTTACTGCCTGGAGGCAAAGGACTTTTGATAGAGCTCGAGAACAGAGCCACTAACATTCCACATTTTCCATCATGAACTTCCCTCATTAGATGGGAAATTTTACATATTGCAATACTCTTTGTTGCCTGGAGCTGCTGTTGTAACCTAGAGATCCCATTCATCAGTGCAATGCTAGGGATACTGCCAACATGATTTTCTGCTCCAAGGAGAGCCTGTCTGTCTGCTCTAGCTGGTTTGGTTCAGTGGATAGAGCGTCAGCCTGTGGACTGAAGGGCCCCAGGTTTGATTCTGGTCAAGGCCATATGCCCGGACTATGGACTCCATCCTTTGTAGAGGGTGTGCAGGAGGCAACTAATCAATGATTCTCTCTCATCATTGATGTTTCTTTGTCTCTCTCCCTTTCCCTTCTTCTCTGGGGGAAAATATACATGGCCTGTCTGATTGATTGTCAAAAGGGAGGGGAAAAAATCTACCTACAAAAGTGAATATTTTAGATTCCGAACCAAGATGGCAGCATAGGTAAACATCCATAATGCTGCCCTGTACAACAATTTCAAAACTACAACTAAAGGACAAAATGGACATCATTCAGAACCACCAGAGGGCTGGCTGAGTGGACATTCCACAAATAGAAGGAAAGATAAAAGGACACTGTGACTCAGGGGAGCTATGGAGGCCAAGTTGTGAATACGCAAGGAATCAGAGGTTTGCAGCTGCGCATGAGCAGATAGAGCAGGCAGCTGAATACCAGGCTGGTTTTCCTGAACTGGGAGGGAGACAAAGGCATCCCATAGCACAGAGCCCCAGCTCTGGGTGAGTCTCGGGGAACCCAGACTATTATGGGGTGAAACTGGACAGTAAGGAGGAAGCTAAAACTTGGGCTCTGCAAAGGCACACGAGTTAAAAAAAAAAACAAAAAACTACTGGACTGCTTTGTTTTCTCATTCCAGGTGAGTCTTTGGGTGTTCAGACTCATTTGTGTAGAAACTAGACTGTCCAGCAGCGGAAAGAGATCCAGGCAGCTTTCTCTCAGAGATGCATGCAGCCGTTGCTGCAGAGCATGGAGCTCCCTGGTCTCTGTTTAGGGCGGGACTGATGGGAAACCAAGGCTGCCTGCTCAGCCCAGAGACTCTGCCCCATCCAAGCTGAGCAGCAGCTCTCCCAGCATAAACACAGCTGACCCTCACAGCCAATTGGCCTGGAGGTCAACCCCTCCCAGTGATACCAGCAACAATCTAGGCTTAACTACAACAAGACTGTGCAGGCCATAAAGGGGTGCACCACGAGAATCCACCTCAGGTAACAGGGAAGGCTGAGCCACTGTCCCCTAGAGGACACCTACCACACAAGGCTACTCAACCAACTCAGAGAAGCAGCCAAAATGGGAAGACAATGTAACAAATTACATGTGAAAGAAATGGAGGGGAAAAAACACGACTGGACATAGAGTTCAAAACCATGATTTTAATGTTTTTCAAGAGGCTCTGAGAAAAGGCCAATAAATTTAACAAGACCCTTGAGGATATGAGTGAGACCCTCAAGGATATGAGCGAGACCCTCAAGAATATGAGCTAGACTATGGAGGATATGAAAAAGGACCAACCAGAAATTAAGCATACACTGACTGAAATAAAAAAAATATTATACAGAGATCCAAAAGCAGACTAGAGGACTACAAGAATAAAGTCAAAGATTTGAAAAACAAAGAAGCAAAAATCACTCAGCCAGAAAAGCAAGAAGTGAAAATAATCCAAAAAAATTGAAAATAGTGTAAAGAGCCTCTGGGACAACCTCAAGCATACCAACATCTGAATTATGGGGGTGCCAGAAAAAGAGAGAGAGCAAGATACTGAAAACCTATTTGAAGAAATAGTGACCAAAAATTCTCCCACCTGGTGAAAGAAATAGACGTAAAAGTCCAGGAAGCACACTGAACCCCAAACAAAAGGAATCCAAAGAGGACCACACCAAGGCACATCATAATTAAAATGCCAAGAGCAAAAG
Organism: Antrozous pallidus; assembly: GCA_027563665.1. Classification (NCBI taxonomy): domain Eukaryota; kingdom Metazoa; phylum Chordata; class Mammalia; order Chiroptera; family Vespertilionidae; genus Antrozous; species Antrozous pallidus. The sequence goes on along the minus strand of CM050516.1, from coordinate 99,879,267 downwards.
ATAGAGAGAGAATATTAAAAGCAGCAAGAGAAAAACAGTTAGTTACCTACAAGGGAGCACCCATACAATTGTCAGCTGATTTCTCAACAGAAACTATGCAGGCCAGATGGGAATGGCAAGAAATATTCAAAGTAATGAATAACAAGAACCTACAACCAAGATTACTCTACCCAGCAAAGCTATCATTCAGATTTGAAGGTCACATAAAGTGCTTCACAGATAAGAAAAAGCTAAAGGAGTTCATCACCACCAAACCAGTATTATATGAAATGCTGAAAGGTGTTCTTTAAGAAGAAGAAGAAAAAAAAGGTAAAAATAAAAATTATGAACAACAAATACATAACAAGTGAATCTAAAAATCAAGTGAATTAAAAATCTGATGAACAGAATAAACTGATGAATATAATAGAATCAGGGGCATAGAAAGGGAGTGAAGTGACAATTCTCAGGAGAAAAGGGTGTTGGGTGTGCAGGAAGAGACTGGACAAAAAGCATACACTTATGGATGAGGACATTGGGGGAGAGGTAAGGGCAGAGGATGGGATGGGTACCGAGGGTAGGGGAGCTATGGGAGGGAATAAAGAGCAACATTGTAACAATCTGAACAATAAAGATTTATTAAATTTGAAAAAGTCAATATTTCAACATTTGTGATGTTCGGTGTCCCAATCATATGATGTGACTATAAAGAAATAGGCAAATGGATGGGCAAACCTCAAGACTGCCATAATATCTCTGTCCTCCAGATGTTGCAATTTTGTTATATGAAGTTTGACTTGGTCAGGCCACGTAGATATTGGGCATAGACTCATCCAAACTTTGATCACTGCCCAGATTTATTCCAAAGACAACCCAGATTCATCCCTCAATTTTCAGGTGGACAGAGAATACAAGAGAGAACTCCAAGCTGTTGAGTCCATGCCCAGCCTATGTTCCTCTTAGCTATGGTCAATCAAATGGGCCCATCAGGGAGTCCCAACACCAGATTTTACTAAACCAAACATTGGAAGAGATGGCCACTCTCCCAGGGCCAACACATGTAGAGTGTTTGAGCCCAGAGCTAAGACTCACACAGCAACAGCTCACAGAACAAAAATGTTCTCTGGCATGGGGTTAAGGAAAAACAACTTCCTGGCATAGATAGTGGCTGAACTTGGGATTCTTTTTATCCCAAGAATTGTAGCTACTTAAGAAATCTCGGAAAGAGAATGACACTGCTCATCTCTAAAGTGATCACAGTAAAAAGGAAACTGCTGTTTCACCAGATTTTTTCGTATCATTTTAATGTGATTTCTGGCTTAAATCAAGAATTGTGTTGCAAATTGTACTTGTTCAATCTGTAAAAAAATATGAGCGCAATAGCAACACCTTTAGTTGTTCTGAGTATTAAGTGAAGTAAAATATACACAAATGTCCCTGCCACTGTATCTAGCATCTCATGTAAGATGCCTTCCCTTTCAAATGAGAAAGTTAGAGAGACACAGTTTATTTCACTGACTGTAGTGCTTTTGCCTGATTTCACTGTGTCGTGCCCCAGTTTCTCACTGCTTTGTGTGCTGATTTTTCTCCACAAAGACCAGTCCCTCATTGGTTCCCAGAGTATCCTCAGGCCCATTCCAGTTCACCATCACTGCAGCCTCCAGTTTATTTCATTCAGCTTTGGTCTTAGCCTCCACTGCCAGTCCCCATTCCAATCCCTGACTATTCATCTCTTTCCTATTTGGGGACCATGGACTTCTCCATCCCTGCCAGGTTCTGCTGGAAGGTTCTATTTCCAGCAACAAGCTGTCACTGATTGACTTTGGACAGGTGACCGAACCTTATATTTCACCCTTCAGAGGAACTGATTAAAGAGTCGCTACTCATTCCCTGCTAGGAACCACAAAGCAGTAGAATCATAGCATGTTGACCCACAGAACAGACTTTGGACAGGCCAGGGAAGGAAGAGGGACCAGCACATGGGACCTGGGTGATAGGAACTAGCTTCTGTGGCAGGAATCAAGCCCAGGGATGTAAAGCTGAACTGCTCCCATGGTTTGCCTGTGAGTAAGAAACTGTGAAGGAAGTGGCAGAGGTAGTTTTGCCAAAAATGAGTTGTAGAGCTGAAATACACTTTTATAAACTACCAATTTAAAGAATGAATTCTGATCATCATGCTAGAGAAAATACAAAATGTGCTCCTACCTTTCTATAGAAAAAATAAGTTATAAAACCATTTTGACAGTCAATGGGGTTCACAGATATGACTACAGAAGTAAATATGTAGCTGAATATAATAGTCTGAAAGAAACAATTCTACAGACTTTGTGAAAATTAACAAATTCCAAACCAATGTCATTTTAAAGTTCCTATAATCTTTCTTTAAAGGTACCAACAGAGTAAAGAAAGACAGATAAAGATAGAGACAGAGACAGACAGCAAAAGATGGAAACAGACAGAGACAGAAAGAAAAAAAGGAAAAAGAAAACATAATTGGAATGGATTTAAAGTTAATAATCTAAGTTCTAGTTTTCCTACAAGCTGTGTGACATTCAGTGAGTCTTTGGACCTCTTTGAGCTAAATTTCAACAATTTCAAAATCAGATCATCATGTCACATACAACTTGTCGTCCAAATGTGGCATTATCACTCTCTGGCACAGTGCATATGAAACATTAAGCAAAACAATATTTTCCCCATTTTGTTAGCTCACATAAACTGTATACAAGGCCACCCATGTGTAAAATGATGGCTTAGACATAGACTTGCAGCTGGTATGCTGCCCTCACCCAGAAAAACTCCAAGTTCCATTAGTAAAAATTAGGGGAGAATTGATATTAGGTCAGAAGTCAGCAGTCTCTCTCTCATATACAAACTGAGGGAGATCAAAGATAAATAAATCAATTTCAATATATCTAGGAGGAACCAAGATGGCAGCATAGGTAAACACCTATCTTGCTGCTATACATAGCAATTTCAAAACTACAACTTAACGAAAGAACAAACATCATCCAGAATCACTGGAAAGCTGGCTGAGTGAAAAGTCCACAAATAAAAGTGAGGATAGGACACAGTGACTCAGAGGAGCGGCGGAGGACGGCGTTGAAGACACACGTGGTATCAGAGGTTTGGAGACGTGCGCGCGCGCGAGCAGATAGTGAGGGCGGATGCAAACCCAGCAGGTTTTCTCGAACGGGGGAGACAAAGACATCCCACTGCACTGATTCCCCAGCTCTGGGCGAAGTCCAGGGAACCCACAATAATACAGGGTAAAACTGGACAGTAGGGAGGCACGCTGAAACTCGGGCCCTGCAAGGGTCTGCAAGCTTGTGGAGAGGGCGAGCTTGTGCAGAGTGTGCGTAAACTTGGGAACAGCAGACCTGCATGACCATGCAGAGAGGACTCGTGACTTACTCTCTCATTAGGGAAACCACCAGATTGCATTGTTTTACGACCCTGGGTGAGACTTTGGGTGTGCAGACTCATTTGGGGAGAGGCTGAATTGTCTGGCAGTGGGTGGAGCTCTGCAGCAGCTCTCTCTCAGAGGTGCTTGCAGCCATTGCCATCCAACACAGAGACCCAGGTGCCACATAGGGCGGAGCTGACGCTTCCTGCTCAGCCCAGAGACTCTGCCCATCCAACCTGAGCACAGCTGAACCTCACAGCCAATGGCCTGGAGGTCAAATCCTCCTAGTGCTGGCAACAACAAGCTAGGCTTAACTTCAACAAGACTGTGCAACCCATATCCACCTCAGGTAACTGGGGAGGCTGAGCCATTGTCCCTTAGAGGACATCTACCACACAAAGCTAATGAACCAACTCAGGAAAGCAGCCACAAGGCAGAGACATGGAAACAAATCAGATGTGAAAGAAATGGAGGAAAAAAAACGACTGGACATAGAGTTCAAAACCATGGTTATAAGGCTTTTCAAGAGGCTCCTAGAAAAGGCCGAGACCTACAAGGAAATGAACAAGACCTACGAGGAAATGAACAAGACCTATGAGGATATGAAAAAGGACCAACTAGAAATTAAGCATACACTGACTGAAATAAAAAATATTATACAAAGACCTAAAAGTACTCTAGAGCACTCCAAGAACCAAGTTAAAGATTTGAAATACAAAGAGGCAAAATCCACTCAGCTGGAAAAGCAAGAAGCCAAAATAATCCAAAAAACTGAATACAGTGTAAGGGGCCTCTGGGACAACCTCAAGCATACCAACATCCGAATTATAGGGGTGCCAGAAAAAGAGAGAGAGCAAGACAATGAAAACCTATTTGAAGAAATAGTGACCGAAAACTTCCCTCACCTGGTGAAAGAAATTGACTTAGGAGTCCAAGAAGCGCACCGAACCCCAAAATACAGGAACCCTAAGAGGACTACACCAAGGCACATCATAATTAAAATGCCAAGAGCAAAAGGCAAAGAGAGGATATTTTAAAAGCAGCAAGAGAAAAACAGTTAGTTACCTATAATGGAGCACCCATACGATTGTCAGCACATTTCTCAACAGAAACTATGCAGGCCAGACGGGAGTGGCAAGAAATATTCAAAGTGATGAATACCAAGAATCTACAACAAAGATTACTCTACCCAGCAAAGCTATCATTCAGAATTGAAGGTTAGATAAAGTGCTTCACAGCTAAGAAAAAGCTAAAGGAATTCATCACCACCAAACCAATATTATATGAAATGCTGAAAGATATTCTTTAAGTAGAAGAAGAAGAAAAAGGTAAAAATTAAAATTATGAACAACAAATACATATCTATCAACAAATGAATCTAAAAATCAAGTGAATTAAAAATCTGATGAACAGGATAAACTGGTGAATATAATAGAATCATGGGCATAGAGAGGGAATGGACTGACAATTCTTGAGGAGAAAAGGGGTGTGGGAGGTGCAGTAAGAGACTGGCCAAAAATCATGCACCTATGGGAGAGGACAGTGGGGAGAAGGTGAGGGTGGAGGGTGGGATGGGTACTGGGTGTTGGGGAACTATAGAGGGAAAAAGACTGGGAAAATGTAATTAATAAACTGAACAATAAAGATTAAAATATTTTTTAAAAATTAAAATTAAAAAATCATTTTGTTGTTTCATAGGAGTAAAAAATATTATGAGGTTGATGCTTCTCATTCCATTAAACTTCATGCAACAAATATATACGTATGTAGGAAATATAGTGGGAAAACCAATTTGTCCAGGAACATGAATATCTAACAAACCTATCAATTACTGTGTGATCTTGGCCAAGTCACCTAACTTTCATAAACCTATGGTTTTCTAATATGTAAGATGTGAGTGAGACCTCCAATCATACCAATTTACAAAGTTGTCCTTACGTGAAATCATGTATGAGGATGTGACTTATACTGTTAAGCTTGATGGACATGCTAAAGAGTGACCTGAGAATTCAGTATAGGGAGTTATTGCTCTTAGTTAGAAATTCCAGGAAGAGCAGAGAATTGTGGAGTTGAGCTCAGAAATGACTGCACTGAAGAAAGTCCTATTGAACTGTTTTAGGGGTCTCTAAAACCTTAGCTTCAGTTTTAATCTTGACACTTATTAGCTGTGTAATCTTGAGCAAGATACATACTCTTTCTCATTTGCCACCTCTCCATTGATAACATTATATAAAACAGAGACTATCTCATATTATTGTTTATTATTTTTAATCTTCACCCAGGGATATATTTTCCATTGATTTTTGGAGAAAGTGGAAAGGAGGGTGAATGGGGAAAGAGAAAGAGAAAGAAACATTGATGTGAGAGAGACACATGGATTGGTTGCCTCCCATAGACACCCCAACCAGGGCCAGGGATCAAACCTTCAACTGAGATATGTGCCCTTGACCAGGAATCCAACTTGCAATTGGTCTGCAATCCAACACTCTACCTACTGAGCAAAACTGACCAGAGCTCATATTGTTGTTTAAATTAAGTGAAATAAGAGAGATAAAATACTTTGCACAAATATTGCCATAAGGTAGTTGCTCAGAAAATGAGAGCTACTGTGCGCTGCTGCTGCTGCTGATAATGATAATGATGATAATAACCCATACATGTAAATTCATGAAGAAGACACAAGGAGAAAATATTCCATCCTCTGTCACCCAGAAAAAATAACAGTTCTAAAGGGAAAATATTAATGTTTAGCACCATGGACAAAAGTAGATATGATTTGACTTTGCTCAACCAAAAATCTTGATTCTAATCCACATAAGAAAGGACATATTAGGCAAGTTGAGAAAATGTTTATTTACTATTAGCATCTCCATTCTTAGTTACAAAATAGCATATTTATCTTTTCTGCTGTTCTAGGATTTCTTCCCTATGTGATATATATAGATAGATATATAATATTTATTCCATAAATAATTTAAGAGCAACCTCCATGAAATGAACCAGGCACTGCGCTCAAGAAACATAATTCAACATGACAGATACTTTTTCTGCTCCTACAGAGCTAATAGTCTAACTAGAAAGACAGAAGATTAAACAACTAATCACAATAAAATGAAATAAGTATCAGAACAGAAGTTGATGGTGCTATGGGGATTTACAACAGGGATTTTGTTTTATGGAGGGACAAAAAGTCCTCCCTGAAGTAATAAAGTTCATACATATTCATGAAGATAGATAAGAAGACAGAAACATTTTTCTGGCAGAGAAAATGGCAAATGTGAAGGTGTCTTGAGTAGGGGAGTGTGGCTGGTTGGAGTGAGAGAAGGGAGTATGGAGAGGTAGACAAGAGAAGGAACATAGATATTCTCAAGAATGTTAAAATTTTAATTTTTCCCTAAAGAAAATAAAAACCATTGAAGTATATTGATCAGATCTACATTTTTCCTAAAGAAAATAAAAACATTGAAGTATATTTATTAGCTCTACAATTATAATCACTGGAATTGATGCCTCTTCCACTCTTTAAGTATCAAAAGGTTTACAGATTACAACTCCCAATTTGTAACACTCTCCCGATCCCTCAAAGGTTCCCACTTTGTACTGAATAAAATGTACCTCCTTTCACTATCTGGCCTCAGATACCTTTCCAGATCTAACTTCCTCTACTCTTTTCATACATCCTGTCATTCAGCCAATCATTTCCAACACTCAACCTGGGCTTTACTATTTTCCCTTTGATTTTATTATTCATTGAGACTAGGAGATCTCTACTTTGTTTTCACTTGCCTGTATCATTCAGGGTCTCATTCAAATGTTTCTTTTCTCTAAAGTCTTTCTTGATTCCCTGAGGTCATATTACTTTCTTCTCACCGAACTCTTTCAATTTTTCTTTAGCCATTTATCCTTTCCTACTAGATATTTGCATTATTGACTTATGTCATAGTTTAATCTCAAATACAATTGTTAGCAAAAACAATTAATGTTATTATTTTTATGTTTTCTTTAGTTCTAACAACTGTGCCCAGAATGAGGTAGAAGCACAGTTGATTGGTGAATGAGTGGATAAAGGGTAGTTTTATCACTGGAAGAAGATGTCTGTTTCAAAGTTATACTAGTAAATGGCATTATAATTTAAGGGGTAACTTTCTCAAAACATTGTAATCAAACTTCTGTATTATGAAATGTCACAAAATGCTTGGATTTATGTCTATTTTTAGACTACTTATGAGTTAATAAGAAATAAAGAAAGAATAAGCCTCAGTTTGGATTACTGAGAAAAGCAATTGATAAATTAAAGCACTTTTAAAAATACTAAATTTTATATAATATTAAAATTTGGTATACATATAAACAGTATTTTAGCATCATTTCTTGCATTGAATGTTATCTATTTGGTAAGGGTACCTATAAATAGATGTATGCCAATAAGTCCATTCCAGATAAATCACAGGTACATCTTTCTGTAGTTAATTGTGTACCTTACAAATGAACCTTAGTCTAATGAATGAGAACATGGGACTCTGAGTCAGTAGAAGTAATTTGAATAATGAACCTATGAATGACTTCTTATGTGATGTTGGTCAAGTTATTAAACTGTGTTGGCTTCAATTTTCCCATAATGAGGATGATAAACCCATTACCTCATAACGCCTTAAGATTTAAGTAACATAATGATTATAAGTGTTTTTTCTAAACAGCAGCATTCTTTGAAAATTTTGTTTATTATTTCCATTGACCTATTGAAGGTCTTAATATAAATAAACTATATTATAAACCTTATATCCAAAGTTGAAAATACCTCCCCATAATGTATTATGTAAACAGAGGTCCTCATACCCTGACTTTGCTTATTGAGAACCATTGCAGGTGTGCCTGGAATGTTTTTTAAGGTTGGCATGTGCAAAACAAGAGATGTATAGTAAGCTCAAACACTTCTTGACGAAAAAGGTAGGAAGTTTAGCTTTTCCAGGGATATCAAACAAATATCTCTTACCATAAAATTTCCACCAAGATTATATTCTATAATTTTATATGAAGTTCTATTGCATATTTGTACTGTGTGAACACTCTGATGTTAGCCAACATGAGTAAATTAGCTGTGATATACTTATTTTTTCTATAGATATTTATTGAAATCCACCTTGGGTCACCCATAAGAATGTTATATACCTATGGAATAATGAGAAGGTATGGTCTTTATTCTTAGAATCTCATAAATTCAAATTATATAATACAATTGGCCAAGTGTCAAAATAGAGGTCTACATGAAGTGTAATGAGAGCATGAAGAAAAACTTTTAAAATATAATAAAACATTTGCTATGTCTTAAAGAATAAATAGGATTTTTCTAAGCAAATAGGCAAAAGGATAGATAAAAGGAAATTCCAGGCCAAAGAAATAGCTTGTGGAGTCAAATCCCAACATATTTAGGAAAATTAAAATCCTTCCTTGCAGATTCTTTCTCTAATAGCAGTGGGAAGTTACTAGATGGTAATTATGGCATAGATAGGTGTAGTTTTCTGTCACCCTTCCTCTATTTGACATCCAGTTGTTAAAAGGGAGAATGACTCAATATGATAGAATTGATGCTGACACATCTGCTTTGCATTAAAAAACAAGCTAATTACTGCTGAACCAGTTTGGCTCAGTGAATAGAACGTCAGCCTTCGGACTGAAAGGTTCCAGGTTCGATTCCGGTCAAGGGCATGTACCTTGGCTGCAGGCACATCCCCAGGTGGAGGTGTGCAAGAGGCAGCTGATCGATGTTTCTGATTTTCTATCCGTCTCCCTTCCTCTCTGTGAAAAATCAATAAAATATATATATATTTTTTTTAAAAAAACAAGCTAATTACTATACCACTTATTAATTAACTATATTACAAGTAAACTTCACATGTACAACAGGATTTAAATAGAGCATTTCCCATCATGTTGATTTGGGCTAGTACCTCAAATCTGAAAGCAAAAGGTGATGAATACTCTAAGGAGCTCTAGCAGACAAGCTAGCAGACTAGTCAACATTGGACCACCTGGAAGGCAGACAACTTAGGATGCTTGACAACTGGGGAGGAGGTGCCAGAGAGTAAGCATTTCTTTAGCAAGAGCATTTCAAGGTCTTATATGTTTCCTTCTCCTCCCCGCCCCCATCGAAATAAATTGGGATTCAGAAAACTTTATATGTGTCCTCTAAAGTTTGGGGATGAGGGGCAAACTCATCTTGATATCTGACCCAATTCCCTCACACACACATACACAAAAAAAATATTTGAAAAGCAAGAAGTTATTTAGAGCAGCTTGGCGTGCCAGAGAAAAGATGAGGTCACATTAAGAACATCTTGTACTTTAAGAATTTCTAGATATTCAAGGACAAGAAGAGATAAAAGCATTAGGAACAACCAGACATAAGTCAACTTGAAGGGAACGCTGCCCAAAAGGTAGGCTCTGAGGGATAAGGCACCTCCAAGTTTGATGTCTGGAGTCTATAGTAATGGGCTGAGGGTGTTCCAAAGCAGCAGCCATGAAGATTCATACAGTATCAGATGGGAGAGCCCCAGAAACAAGATGCTCCGAGAAACATAAAAAAAGAGGCCGAGAGAGGAACGGCCAGCATTTTCCTCTGCCGCATGAGAAAGGCAGCAATACAACATAAAACTATGCAGGCAAGAGAATCCTGTTCTGTTTCTCACTGTCTTCCCTTCCTCAGCTTCACCCTTCAGGACAGAAGCCCTGAGGTGAGTGAGGCAGGAGGAGGAGAGCCATGTGGTGCGAGGACACAGAACAGGGTCGCCAGGGCCTTCCCGACCAGGCTGTCCTCAGAGGCCGAGGCCACGCTGGGCACATGGAAAGGCTCAGAATTAAGTGAGAAATGAAATTGTGAATTAAAATGGGTGGATATTTTAGTACCTAAAACTGAGACTACATACCAACAGAATTCCACAACACAGTATATGCTGAAATATTAAGAGGCACACAGTCATGATATCTGCAAGTTATGCTCAAATGGTTCATCATAAAAACATGTATTTATGGCCCCAGCCAGTGTTGTTCAATAGTTAGAGTGTTAGCCTACACACCAAAGGGTTGTAAGCTTGATTCCTGGTCAAGGTTCAAGGGTATGTCCCTGGTTTGCAGGTTTGACCCAGCCCCTCTCCCCACCCCCATGGTCGGGGCACATGTGAGAGGCAAACAATCAATATGTCTCTCTTACTTCACAAGGATGTTTCCCTCTCTCTCTCTCTCTCTCTCTCTCTCTCTCTCTCTCTCTCTCTCTCTCTCTCTCTTCCATTCTGTCTAAAAAGCAATGAAATAAATAGCCTCGAGTAAGGATTAACAACAAAAAAGTTTTGAGAGACAGCAATAATTAGTGAAACTATGTGAAGAGTATATGAAAATATGCAACTTGCCTGCAACTTTTAATTTTAAAAATTAAATTTTAATTTTTAAAAAACTGATTTAAAAAACTTGTGATCATCTGCTTGAGATTTTATCTGAGGGAAATGAAGGAGTAAACAAAACAATTTAAAGGAAAAATAGAAAAAACAAACAAACCATTAACTGGCTTTCTGCTCATGCCTACTGAGCCCATAATGTTCAGTAGACCAATTACACAGAAGGTATTTCATGTCATTGTCATGAAACCCTACGAATTATGCATTGTCACTCTGATTTTATAGACAATGAAACTAAGTTTCACATAGATAGGTAAATTGTTGAAAAACACAAATTTTTCTAACTCTAAATCTGGCACTTAACATTTAAGCTATTTTGCCTTCTCATTAAACACATTATAAACATAAGTTGCCAATACCATTAAACAGACCTGCCTGTAAAGTTCCTTAATATTTCACATTTCAGAAAAACAATAATGATACAAGTATGGGGGAAAAAAGACTGGCAATAGCTAAGAAACTATTTAAACCTGTGTCACTGAGCTGGTAGTACCTTCATAAACTTCTGTTATGGATTAATAGTATTGATTTAACAAGTACTTACTGAGTTCCTGCTATGTGCCAGGCAGTAAGTTTGGCCATAAAAACACAAAAATAAACATGGTTTCCGCTCACACTGGATTACAGGAACAGTAAACATTGCAAACTGACAATAGCATCCCAATCTATGTTTTATAGTGTAAATGTGCACACACACACACAAAAGGGGCAAGACTCTGCTGTGGTGGTCTGGAGAAAGCTTCCTGGAGGAAGTGACTTGTAAGCTGTGACCTGAAGGGTGAGTGGGGAAGGCAAGCAAAGAGGATGTAGCAGTGTTTTCTGGGAAGAGTGAAGAGCACATGTGAAGGCCTGGATGCAGGAGAGGATATGACAGATTCAAGAAACTGAAAAAAGTTGAGAAGTGCCCAGTCACAGAGTGTGAGGAGGAGAGGGGAGAGAGAGAGATATACACTGGCAAGAAAGGAGAGTTCTTATGGGCCATGATGAAAGGATTTGGACTTTATTTTAAAAGAAGTGTGAAGGAAAGGAGTTTTCATCCAAAAGCTCATGAGTTTACACAAATTCCTGAAATCATATAAACAATTCAACTTCTGAAAAATCTCTTCCTTTGAACTTAATCCAAACCACAGCTCTAATCCAAAAAAAATGGAGAAAATGAGAGGAATGAAATGAAGCAAATTAATTGCCAGTTTCATAAAAGCTGTTCTCTTTTTCTAGTCTGCACCTTATGCTGGCACATGCTCAGGGAAAGGTTCAGTTCCACTGAAAGAATCCTACAGATCCAAAACATACACACACACACACACACACACACACACACACACACACACCTGATTGTTGACATTTCTAAAATTATTAAAATTAAAATGGCATTCCCATTTTGAACCACAGAAATCATTTATTTTGTCATGTTGACTGTAATAGAAATAAATTGGCTATTGTTATTGAATATTATGCCACGCTACAAAGCTGGCTATGTGTGTGTGTGTGTTCGCTTATTTTGCATAGAAACCAAAAACTTGTGGAACAGAGCCATAACATGTCCAGGATTCTCGACCTTATCATTAGTCTAAAGCTGTAATAGCTAGTCCCTTTCTATTCCTGAATGGCTTCCCTTCACTGCCTTTAAGGGTGAGAGGGACTAAAGGAAAATAAATGGATTAAGGCAACTTGCATTTATTAATAAATAATGATAAAAACTGTAACTTGTCAAACTGCTACTCAATAAGAGGCACAATATTGGGTGCTTTGCACGTATTATCTCATTTAATCCTTTCAAACTCTTATGACGTAAGTGATATCTTCATTTTATAGCTCAGGCACTAAGACTCAGAAATTACCCAGAGGTCTTCTTGACTCTGCAGGCATTATATGCTCTTAATTACTTTAGAGTGTTGGAAATAATCTCCAGCTTTTTCAGTTTTACTGAGAGTCAATCTTGGATAGCTTGTGCATAAAATAAAATAAGGGCACTCATCTTTGAGACATGGACTGTGTTAACTTCAGAGAAGATGTATAAAACTCAAGACAAATATAAAAAACTACAGCTTTATTCTTTATTCATATTCTTAATCTTTATAAAGGAGAACCTAAAATTTTTCTTTCACTCCACAAATCTATTTTTCATTAAAAACAGACATTCCCTCAAGAAATATTAAACATTGGGCAGGCAACCAAAATATACTGCCAGATTCCTTTCTTAATTTGGTTGTGTGAAGCTATTTCTAATTTTCTCTGACAGCGAGTTTTCCAGGCTGACAATTGCTCAGCACAATTGTATTCTAATACCTTCTCCAACCTCAAGAGCTTTTGCAATAGCAAAATTTGAAATTTTGGAGCTATATCTCATAAAACATTTCATCTTAAAGTGATATACATGCTAAAGACTTATAAAGTCTAACAGTAATATTCACAAAATTTTCATTTCTAGTAATAATTATCAAATGTTTAAGTACTACTTAAGCTTTTTATCAGTGTACATACTAGTCTCAGAACACAAGTTTTTGCAAGATACATGTCAATTTGCAAGTAAAAAAGGTAGATAACTGTAAATAAAATAAAAAAAATATTACTTTGTGGATTATAATCTCTAACATTGATGGGGCTACTTTATTAATTTCTATAATCTATAATAATAAAAGGGTAATATGCTAATTAGACTAGATGTCTTCTGGACAGAAGGAAGCCAGCCTCTGTCCCAGATGCCAGAGGGAAGCTGGTACCAGCAGCCAGGGGAAGGAAGGCCTATTCTTGGATGAATTTTCATGCACCGGGACTCTAGTTTTTAAATAAATGGAAAATATATTATTCTCAAGTATCCTAAAAATCCTCAAACCTAAAATGTAGCCTCAAGACTGGGAGAAAAGGAGAGGAGATTTAAGGATCAAATTGGAACGCTAAACACACAGAGTTAAAAACCATCCTTCTCTCAGTCCACTTCCAAATTTTTCTAAGGTAGACAAATGAAAATAAAGGGAAATATATACAATTACAGAAAATGAGAGGACTATAAATGAAATAAAAGTGGAGAGATGGAGAGAGGGCCAATCTCAAATTAATCATCAGTGAGGGTTCAATATTTATTCCCAGAGTGAATGGAATAAACCACTAATATGCCTTTGCTACCATAAATATTAAGTGATAAATCTATGAGGTAGCTGGTTGAGGAAAATATTGGTATTTCTGAAGCATTAAAGGAGTACCATAGAAACAAGAGTTTTAAAAAAGTAAAATTACTATTCCAGGGATTACTTCTAGTTTACCGTATGCATGTATAGGCTGCTTAGTAAATGCAATAAAAGGTTGGCATGGCTATCTCAAAACAAGAACAATCCTGGCACTTACAGAGGTTGCCATCACAAACACATTAAAGGAAGACTTTGTCCTAAAGATAAAGGTTTCTTCTTAGATATTGCTGATGATGGCTCCCTTTATTCTACAACCATAGCTGAACCTATATTCCAGTAAAGGCAGTTTCCAACAACAAATCACATAATCTCTGTCAGACTGTCTCAGTAAGTAATCAGATCAGCTTAGACTCTCTGTCAGGATAGGCCAAGTATGAGAGAAAACGCTCCATTTTCAACTAAAGAAACAATCTGAAAAAGTAGAACTAGTTTTTATTTTATTAAATAGTTGCTTTTTAAAAAAGAGAACATGTAGAACATCTTCAATTTTTATTTTTAATGAAATTCAAGAAATAATTAAAATTCTAAACAGATGAAGAATATAATTTAAATAAAAAATATGAGGTCAAAAATACATTTTGGAAACTTAACAAAAATTAAGAACACCATTTTGAACTGGGAGAATTAAAAGCTAATTATTACAGAAATTGTGTTTAGCCCTAGTTGGTTTGACTCAGTGGCTAGAGTGTCAGGCTGTGGACTGAAGGGCCCTAGGTTTAATTCTTGTCAAGGGCACATGCTCAGGTTGAGGGTTTAATCCCCAGTGGTGGGGTAGGCAGGAGACAGCCAATCACTGATTCTCTCTCATCATTGATAATTCTCTCTCTCTCTCTCTCTCTCTCTCTCTCTCTCTCTCTCTCTCTCTCTCTCTCTCTCCCTCTCCCTCTCTCTCTTTCTCTCTCTCTCTCATCCTTCCTCTCTGAAATCAATAAAAAATATATTTTTAAAAATAATAAAAGGGTCAAATGATCAAGATGTGTATTCATCTTACAACAAATTAGTACCAAAAGAGCATACATCAGCAAAATAAAGGTCATATACAACAGGCCCACAGTGAACATTATACTGATGGTGAAAGGTCAAAAGCTTTTTCTCTGAGGTCAGGAACAAGACAAGGATGTCCACTCTCAGCATTCCTATTCCACATAGTACTAGAAGTCCTAGCCATAGCAATTAGGCAAGGAAAAACGATAAAAGGCATTCAAACTGCAAAGAAAGAGTAAACTTGTCAATATTTCCAGATAACATGATTTCATAGTTAGAAAATCTTAAAGATTTCACCAAAAAAACTACTGGTACTAGACAATGAATTCAGGAATGTTTCATGATATAAAATCAACATATGGAAACAAAGAAGGAGGAATCATGCTACCTGATTTCAGGACTTACTCTAAAGTTAGATATTAAAGATAGTGTGATAATAAAAAAAACAGACACAAAAATATTCAATTTAAAAATAAATAAATAATAAAATAATAAATGAATAAATCAAGGAAATAGGTTAGAGAATGAAGAAATAGATCCATGTATATTGGTCGATGTTATTTATGACAAAAAGCCAATCCAATGTAAGAAGAAAAATGTTTTAACAAACGGTCGTTCAAAATCCAAATGTGCACATGAAAAACTTTGACCCTTTTGTTATTCCACATATAGAAATTATCTTGAAATGGATTATAGAGTTAAATGCAGATATTTAAATCACAAAACTTCTAGAAGAAAATGTAGATGAAAATCTTTGCAACATTTGGGGTAGACAAAAATTTCAAATAGAATACAAATCCTCATGTTATAAAATAAAAAAAATTGATAAAATGTATTTATCAAAATTTTAAAACATATGCATTTTCAAAGACATTGTTAGAGAAATTAAAAGCTAGAGATTGCCATAAAAATTTGTCAGTGCATATATCTGACAAAGAGCTCTATCCAGGAATTTATAAAGAACTCTTACAACTCAATATAAAAAAGATAAAATCTCAATTTTTAAAATAGTCAAATATTTGAACACATATTTCACAAAAAAAAGGTATATAAATCACCAATAATCACATAAAAATTTTTAGCTACTAGAGGCCTGGTACACAAAATTCATGCACAGTGTCCCTCAGCCCATCCTGCACCTTCTCCAATCTGGGACCCTTCAGGGGATATACGACTGCGGTTTAGGCCCAATGTGGGATCGGGCCTAAACCAGCAGTCTGACATCCCTCTCACAATATGGGACCTCTGGCTCCTAACCACCTCTGTCTGCCTACCTGCCTGATCGCCCCTAACTGTCCCCCTGCCAACCTGATTGCTCCTAACAGCCTCTGCCTCAGCCCCCACCAACATGGCTTTGTCTGGAAGGAAGTCGGACATCTGGAAGACATCTGGTCTGGTCGATCCAGTCTAATTAGCATATTACCCTTTTATTAGTACAGATTGGGAAATTCAATTTGAAACCATAATGTGATATAAGACATCCATTAGAATGACTAATTTTTTTCAGGTTATGATATTAAGCGCTGTTGAGTTGACCCCAAGAAAATATGCTTTCCAAAAAGTATTCCTTATGGTTGTGTTCAAATTCATAATCAGAACCCAGCAGCCACTTTTTGCAGAGCCTCTCACACATGCTGCATTTTAGGAAAAAGCTGCACTGAACTGCCTGCCTCCAACACTGTGTTTCTGACATCTGAACCAAACCTTATAAAGGCTTGTAAGTCAACCAATGGGATAAAGACCTGGCCTGGCCTATCAGGACTGCACAGTAATATCCTCCTTTGCATCTTCATTGATCAATAAGAGCAGCTCCATTTTATGTTATTTGGACAAATCAAACTATGAGGATTTGGAGTTCTCATTTGCATTGAAATGGATTAATGTGAAGAGGGGGCTGAGAACTCTCCTCTATATAAACCAGCTTCATCTCTGACTCCAGGGAACACTTACAGTATCCATCTAGGACTGTTTCCCCAGCAGCTGTCCAGCTGAAGCTGTATCACCAAAGCTGAACTACAACACCAGAACTGAGCTGTAACACCAAAGCCTCCTCACCCAGGCTGTCTCAATCCAGCTGCCTCACAGCTAGGTTGTTCCACCATGGCCATGCTGTTCCACAATTAAGCTATCTCATAGCCGTACTGTTCCACAGCCAAGCTATTTTACAATTAAGCTGTTTTCACTGAATAAAGTCCTTCCCCTCACTGCACCCCAAGTTGGGAATACCCCTTGGGGTGACAACTTGCATCTCTTTTGAAGTAAACATTATTGCACTAAAACACATATTAATGATAAGCTAGTTTCCTTCCAAGTAAGCTTGTTGAATTCTGGGTTCCAACAAAACTAGGTTTATATCTATGGTTTTATTTCCCACACCTGCACAAACTTGTGCTGTTGGTAGAAATCAGGTTCTTCCATGGGATCACAAGAAAAATATTTTAAAGACCCATGCACAGGAGATTTTGGTGTGGCAGAATTATTCAGGAAGTTTGCCCCTGGATTTCCAATGTCCCATTTCCCTTCATCCCATCATGGAAAAAAAAATCCAGTCTTATCTTCAGAAGTCTAAAACAAATGTCAGGTCCAGAGTTTCCACAAAGGAGCAGTTCTTTGTTTCCCTGGGGTTTTAACCAGAAGCTTTTTCAAAATAACCAATGAACTTCCTAAGCTTTTGTGAACTTCTGCTGGGTCCATCCACTGAACAATAATTCCTTTCCCAGGTTAAATTGACAGGCCTCTATGGTCAAGCACCTTCCCCTATACTATTTTGGCTTCTATCATTCATGTTCTTATCTCCACCTGCTTCCTGGACCATCCAAAGATCAGTACCATAGGGGGAAAAGGAGTATTAATTTCCTTGGATGGATAATGCTATGATTCCTTGTGTTGTAGAGTGTGTGTGAAGCTGTAGCTTTTTGGTGAAGCAAACAGGCTCAGTGTCCAATTCCCTTTGCTTTTTTCCTAATATCTAGCTATCTACAGTAACATGCACATTCACATGCATGCGTGCGCGCGTACACACACACACACACACACATTTACTCTGCTCATGCATCTGTACATACATATAATGTTGGACACGAGGTGTGTAAATGCTTCCTGACCTTTCTGCTGTCTTCTCACTTAATTCTGTACAGCTCAACTTACTAGATCTTTTTGCAAGCCAGAGAATGGAAAGACCAAAGATTGTGCATGTTAGATTCTGTGCCAACTCATTGTATACAAAACAGTCCATTTTCACTGGTGTAATAAGGATACATTTTACAATAATAGGAAATTACATTACAGTTATATTCCTTACTTTTTTAGTGAAAACTTAAAAATAACCTTTCCAGTATTTCACAATTTAGCTGACTTAGTCATTTAAATACCTCAGGACTACCTGGTGACCACCTGGCCCCAGGGGCCCCGTGCTCACTGGATGCCTCAGCCCTGAACCCCAGTGCAGGCCTTTGCCCCAGCAGTGACCATCGCCAGGGCTAAGGCCAGGGCCAGGTGGGCAGGGCCGAGGTGGCCGGGTCAGAGCCAGCCATCAGCCCCATTGCAGGGTGATGGCTGGGTGCCCAAGGCCTAAAGCTTCAGCCAGGGGTGAGGGGTCAGTAGGACATCCCCTGAGGGCTCCCAGTATGTGTGAGGGGGCAGGTTGGGCTGAGGGATCATCCACTCCCAGTGCATGAATTTCATGCACTGGGCCCCTATTTTTAAATAATCACATAATTTTCAAAATTATTATATCTACAGTATTTTATCCCATTAGTATTAAGTATTGACATCAAAATAAATCAACAGGTACTCTTGAGCATTGTAAATCTGTCCTAATGATACTGCATATTATAAATGAAGGTAACTAAACTTAAAAAAAACTGCTATAAACTACCTAAGGATTAATGAAAAATCAACAGCCACCAAAACTACTAGATTTAATAAAGGATTTTTGCAATGTAGCAGGATACAAAATTAACATTCAGAAATCATTGGCATTTTTATACACCAATAATGACCTCTCAGAAAGAGAAACTAAAAAAATAATAATAATCACATTTACCAATATAACAAAAAAAATTAAGATACCTAGGAATAAACTTAACCAAGGAGGTAAAAGACCTGTACTTGGAAAACTATAGAATATTTTAAAAAGAGATAGAAGTGGATATAAATAGGTGGAAGAATATACTGTGTTCATTGATTGGTAGAATTAACATCATTAAAATATCCATACTACCCAGAACAATGTATAGATTCAATGCAATCCATATTAAAATACCAATGGCATACTTCACAGATATAGAAGAAATACTTCAAAAATTTATATGGAACCAAAAAGACCCCAAATAGTCACAGCAATTCTGAAAAAGAATAATAGAGTTGGAAGGATATTATTAGATATCAAGCTATACTACAAAGCCAGTGTAATCAAAACAGCCTGGTACTGGCACAAGAAAAGACATATAGATCTATGGAACAGAACAGAGAACCCAGAAATCTACTCAAGCCATATGCTCAATTACTCTTTGATAAAGGAGGCAAGACCATACATGGAGTAAAGACAGTCTCTTCAATAAATAGTGTCAGGATAACTGGACAGCTACATGTAAAAAATGAAACTAGACCACTAACTTATACCATGCATAAGAATAAATTCAAAATAGATAAAAGATTTAAATGTAAGTTGTGAAACCATAAAAATCCTTCAAGAAAACATAGGCAGCAAAATATTAGACATCTCAGGTAGCAAAATTTTCACTGATACAATGCCTATAGCAAGAGAAACAAAAGAAAAAAAATAAACAAATGGGACTACATCAAAATGAAAAGCAAAAGAAAACAGCAACAAATGAGAAGGGAAACCACTGTATGGGAGAACATATTTGCCAATGATATATTTGATAAGAGCTTAATATTCAAAATATATAGAGTACTCATATAAATCATCAAAAGGAAAACAAACAACCCAATAAAAAATGGGCAGACCTGAATAGACACTGCAGACATACAAATGGTCAAGAGACCTATGGAAAAAAAGCTCAATGTCACTAGTCATCAGAAATATGTGCATTAAAATGACAATGAGGTACCAACTGTCAGAATGCCTGCCACCAATAAACCAACAAACAACAAGTGCTAGTGAGGACATGGAGAAAAGGGAGCTCTCATACGCTGATGATGGGAATGTAGACTAGTGCAGCCATTGTGGAAACCAGTGTGGAGTTTCCTCAGATAACTAAATATGGACTTCCATCTGACTCAGTAATCTCACTTCTAAGAATATATCCTAATAAGCCTGAAACACCATCCAGAAAGTTATATGCACCCCTAGGTTTACAGCAGCACAATTCACAACAGTTAGATCTGGAAACAGCCCATCAGTGGGTGAGTGAATAACAAAGGGTGTAGCACATCTGCACCATGGAATACTATGCACTATACAAAAGGATCCCTTACCCTTTGAGACAGCATGGAGGGTTCTGCAGAGTATTATGCTGCTCAGTGAAATATGCCAGTCAGAAAGATAAGTATCACATGATCTCATTCATATGTGGACTCTAATGAACAAAATAAACTGATGGACAAAATAGATCCAGAGACATAGAGGTATGGAACAGACTGAAAAATCTCAGAGAGAAGGGAGGGGTGGGTGGGTGAGGGGGAAGAGATCAACCGAAAACTTGTATATATATATATATATATATATATATATATATATATATATATATACATATATGAACAATAGGCCAGTGGAGACCTGGATCAGGGGGTGAGGGTGGGTTATCTGGAGTCAATGGAGAAGAAAAGGGGACATATGTAATACTTTCAACAATAAATATATATTTTTTAAAAGTCACTTGTCTTCCCGCTTGTATGCTGGGCAAAACTAAGTTCACAGGAGAGTCTAGGATCCCTTTAAATACCAGCTAGTTAATTTCTAGGACAGATGCTTGAACCCCTCTTACCTGACTCCACACCCCAGCCTTTGATGTATTCCCAGTGATGAAGGTTGAGAAGTTCTCAGGCTGCTTCATGTCACCCTCCCCCAAGCATCTGACTTGTTTGTGCCTTTCTTTCCCCGCCTTTACATTTACTGTGTGTTTAGCCCTCCCCGAGCAGCAGTTTCCTTAGCAACATGCTTGCCTGTTTAGAGGCTCACAGGGCAACAGCAGTTTATGGGCATGCTTTCTCCAGCCTTCCTACTGCATTGCCCCTGTGTCCTTTGTGAATGCTCAAAGGTCAAAAAGTTAAGTCCTTGTTTCATTCTTTTCAAACAAAGGGCAGGAAATTGTTACAGGTTGAAAGATACATTTTAACTAGAATATTTCAAGTAAAAGTCACAATCTAAGGTATACATGTAAAGAAACAATTTTTTCCACACCTGAGGACAGATACCTGGAAGTAGATATTACAAGGGATAGAACCTGGAATGCTGGCTACCTGGGAAAATAAAGACTAGCAAATCAGGATGAGCTTGTGGGAAAACAATGTAATCTGTTTCCCCTTTCACCAGATCTTAGAGTCTCAGAGTTAGAAGGGATGTTAGGGAGTGCCAAAACTGGTATAAAAATGGCCTCTGTGATTGAGGGTTCTGGGGCTTAGGCTCTGAAACTTTTTATTTAAAATTCACCTTTTAAGCTCTACACTTACGATGTGCACCCTTTCCATATATAAATTTTATTTATTGACATTTTAATAAATTTTATTGTTTCAATATAAAATAAAATTCACATTTTAGATATGAATTTTAGATATTTTTTTAAATTATAAAAAAGAAACACTCAATCCTTTACTGAATTTTACTAACACTAAAAACCTGGAGACCATACTGTGCTAATAGATTAATACTATATTTCTTTTTATAGAATTGTAATTTATTCACTTAATCATCAAACATTTATTAAGGGTAAACTATATGCCAGGCAGTCTTCTAAGTTTTGGGAAACACCACTGGACAAAACAGATTTTTAAAAATCATCTTTACTCTATAATATATTAAATTTACATTTTTGCACACGTGTCATGGGTTTAAAAGATTGCAGTTTTGCATTTGTCTTTTCAAAATTCACAGGCAAATTGTTCAGGTGGGAATTCTACTAGCCCACCTGTACTTCAAAACCAGTCATCTAGTGCCAAGGCTGAATTCTATTTGCTCCGTAGTAGTTCCTGCTCACCATAGCGGACCTAACCCATTGTGCAATAGCAGATTATCTCAGTTATTTCCATGATGTCATTCTCCATTCATATATTCATGATTCCTACCTCTTCACTGTCAACCAATGATTGTAGGTCCAATTCAATGCCAACAGGAATTGGGAGTGGAGACTGAAGAGAATTTATTCATTCCAAACAGCTCAATAGTGATATAGCACAGCTGTGGTAGAGCACAGATGTGGAACAGCCCTCCTGTGAGTACCTTCGTCAGCTGGACAGCTCAGCTCCCGCCCCCTGACACAGCACATCTCTGCTCTACACTGTGCCAGGAGGCACCGTTGGTGTTTCAGCTCCATCGGGTGAAACAGTCTTTGGTGGAAAGAGAAAGTGTGCTCCCAGAGCAAGAAGGGAGTTGACTTATATAGAGAGAAGTCCCCATTCTGGTCCCTGATTCTTCTTGCCTTGTGCCAGTGAAGAACCCAAATCTTCACAGTCTGATTAGTCTAAAAAGTACTGTCCTGATTGATCAGAATGGAGTCACTCCGATTGGTTGGTGCAGATACTGATAAAGATACAGTTGCTCAGCCCCCATTGGATGGGGGAAAGGCTCAGTCATACTGGTTAAAATACAATTCCAGGAATTCCTTTATAAGATTTTGCTCACACAGCAGGAACACAGTTCAGGGAGGCATTTTATTGTAGGATTTCCCTGAACCAGGGCTTTCTTAAAGGGCCCTGTTTCAAATATGGCTTCTAGGTTCAGTTTTGTTGTTGCTGTTGTTTAACTTTTAAATTTTGAGCCCAATGAGCTACCAGGAGCCCTTCTTGGTGGGTATTTCCTTCCTCAGAGTCAGCACCACTTTGGTCCTTGAGTTCTAGATCCATGAACCGTCATCTTTACTGGACAGCTCCCCTAGGAGGTTCCACCAAAATGGAACCCAGCACCTTTCTCTGTATCTGTTCTTCCTAGAGTCGCCATGTCAAAAAGACTTCACGATTGCTCACTCATTGACACAACGCTGGAAACGTAAGTCATCCTGAATTTTTTTTCCTCTGTCCCATTTCCAATGTGTTACCAGGTCCTATAGACTCTCCATCTTTGAGTTGTCTTGAAACTGTCTGCTGACTTTCATTTGGCCATGCCACAGCCCTAATAAAGTACCTCCTAACTTGTTGTCCTACTCTCTTTAATACATTCTTCAGCAAATTCTAAATAAGGCTTACCCGAGGCAAATGTGATTGTATCCTCCCCTGTGGTTACAACCTTTCACTGTCTCCCTGCTGTCCTCAAGAAACATATTTTAATTTGATTTATGGCATTTGTGATCATTGTCCTCTCTCATCCTAAGCCATACTCACTGCTCTCAATTTTACACTATATTTCTTAAAGTTCTCTTAATACCCTACAAGTTTCTTATGAAGCTTTTGAGTACTCCATTTCTTTGTCTTGGAACATACAAAGACTGCCCATTATTACTGTGTCCTTCAGGTTTCCAGGGGACCTTCTTCTGAGACATATTCCCTGACCTACCAAAATATGTACTTCCAATTTGTTAATAGCAACCACTAATTTTACATCACATTGATAATGTGCTATTTCTCCCACCATGACTGGAAATTACTTGGAAGCAGAGACTATATATATATCTTGGTTCCTCTTGAATCTCTAACATCTAACTGATATTTTTAGCATAAAATATGTTGATTGATTTGTTGATTGAATGAATTAATGCATTCTAGATGTTTAAAGTTTAATTTGACTTGAATTATAATGAGCTCATGGATTAGTTTTATATAAACTACTTAGCATTGATTTTTTTAGATAAAAGACAAACCTAAACAAACTTTTACTCACTTATATATTTGTAAAACTGGTGTCACTTTACATTTCATGTGATACTTTATGGTGAAAATGCTATCTTAAATAACTTAGCTACTGTTATTTGTGTCTCCCAAAATTTATTTCATTTGAGGGAACTTTGCAGATCAGTCTTAAAAACTAAGAGTTACTCTAAATCAGGTCTTTCTCATGAAAAAGAAAGAATGGTATTTTTTAGGCTATAAAATTGAAAGGCTTAAATATTTGTATGTCAAATAATATAAAGCAAAATACTTCACTTTTTGGTTCAATGGTATAGTATTCTACATGGTATTATATCCTAAGGAAAAATTCATTTCAAGTCAATCTGCATAAAATATAATCAGATAAGTAAATATTTTTTAAACATTTTATATTGATTTCAGAGAAAAAGAGGCAGGGAGAAAGAGACAGAAACACAATGATGAGAGACAATCATTGCATGTCCCCCTCTGGGAATGGAGTCTGCAACCTTGGCATGTGCCTAGGGGAATTGAACCATGATCTACCAGTACACAGGCCTATGCTCAACCTCTAAGCCATGCACACAGGGCAATAAGTAAACATTTTTTATTAAATTCAAGAAACACATCTCCTGATTGTCTCGGTGTCTCCTAACATGGTTAATGTATAATACCTTCAACTAGTTTTTCAAAATATATTGAAACCATTTAATAAAATATTCTTTTTTTGCTATTTTTTATCTAGCTTTATTGAGATATAATTAATATATAAGTTGAGCGTATACAACCAGTTGATTTGATACATTTATATATTGCAAAATGATTGCCACCATAACATTAGCCACCACCTCTATCACGTCACATAATGGCCATTTTCCTCTTGTGGTGAAACATTTGAGATTTACACTCTTAGCAGTTTTAAAGTATATAACAGTAGTATTAATGGTATTTTTTTAATTTTTAAAAATTTTTTGCTGTATAACTTAGATTTAATAGTAGTACATAAGTTTTCCTTTTTTCCCCCATTATCCTCCCCGCAGCCTCCTCTAGCCCCCAGCACATGTCCCCACCTGCCCCCCACCCCACCCCAGTGTCTTTCATTCATTGCTCAAGTGCCTTCCCAATGCCTTACTTCCTTCTGAAAGGGATTAATCTCTTTCCTATCCTTTTTAAAATTGGAATATTCTTCTATTGACTGTCGATAAATGTCAAGAATACAAAAATACATTATAATAAAAACCTTAGGGAACTTGGATAAAGAAATAGGATTCAAACATACAATAACACAACAATAATAGAATGTCGATTAGCTCTCTAACTTACCCAGTATAAGATAAAACATTCTAGACATACAAAAATTAAACTGAGAGAGAGAGAGAGAGAGAGAGAGAGAGAGAGAGAGAGAGAGAGATTAGAATATCAATAAATAAAGAACTCTAGCACATCAATGAGGAAACTGAAATACCAGAAATGAAAACTAGATAAACCATAGACAGAATTCTTCTTGTCTTGAAGCCACTCTAATAAGACTTTTGCTCTCATATCAATGCTGAAACAAGGTAACCATTCATGGCTTTAAATCACACCATAGTCCAATGGGGAAAATAAAAGCCACTTTAGGTATTTCAAACTGAGATCATTTGATACCAGAAATTGGATGGAAGAACTAAAGCCAAAGAAAGGATGGTAAAACAATCCAGACATTTAACCTCAGCCAGGAATTATGACCACTCCTAGGACTGGAGGGATACAGGGAAGACAGCATTACCAGAACTCATAAACTAGGCTGGCTGGAGAAGTTGGCACCACAAAAGGGCTGTGTGTCTGTAGCTCAGACTACAGAGACAGAATGGACCATTCTTTTCCTCACTCTGCACTTATTTCAAGTCCTAGGACTTGTCTATCTTCTGACTAATTCTGGCTAACCACTAATCAATGTTCAGGAATCTGCTCAAAGTTCACTCTTTCTAGGACACCTTCCTTAATTCTGTAGCCTAGATAAGCTCTTTCTATAACTACCTAGGTTAACTCTCTATCAAATTTGATTGCAATTCTCCTTATAGAATTGCCTTCTTGGACAAAGTCTTAGCTCCGTAAGAACAGAAATTTAGGGACTTTTATGGGTTTTGTTCTCTGTTGTGTGCTTAGTGCATAAAGCGACTAGGCACACAGCATGGGGATCAATAAATAATAGTTGAATAAATGATTTTATAATAATAGAAATTTAATACATCCTCAGTTTTCTTTTGAAACACCCTCTTCCCCTCAGTCTATGGGGGTCAGACTTCACGTCCTACTCTTCTCCATTGAAGAAGTGAGTACAGTTCTCAGGCATGGCCAATCAATTACATCCCCTGACACTAACATAGAAATGGCCAAATAACCACATTGGTCATACAGTCTCAAGTTTATGTGTTTTTGCTTAAGAGTCATTCTTCTGTTAAT
Organism: Antrozous pallidus; assembly: GCA_027563665.1. Taxonomy (NCBI): domain Eukaryota; kingdom Metazoa; phylum Chordata; class Mammalia; order Chiroptera; family Vespertilionidae; genus Antrozous; species Antrozous pallidus. The sequence goes on along the minus strand of CM050516.1, from coordinate 99,852,856 downwards.
GTTGCTGTAGCAAGCCTGGAGCTATTGGTAACCATTTTGCCACCAAGAGGACAGGATCTGCACCTAATAGGAATTAGGGCTCTGATCCTGAGTGGGAAAGGTGAATGACTGAGTTCTAATGGTAACAGCCTTTGAGGCTGTGAATCCATTCATGCCTAAAGACAAATGTGTGTGTGTGTGTGTGTGTGTGTGTGTGTGTGTGTGTGTGTATATTTCCAGCTACATGACCCAACACATTCTTGTCTCTCTTAAGCCTGTTTGATTTCTGTCACTTGGAATTGCAGAGTCTTCACTGATTCCTTCATCAAACAACAGCAGTATCTCTAACCCTCTTCTCGTGTATCTAGATCTTGGGCTTCCCCCACTACCAGGAACTAAGACCTGTATCATCTTCTCTACAACTTAGTTACTATGACATAGGAACTTACTTTTTCAATATTCATTGGCATCTACAGGTACCATCATGGGTCCTGATGGTGCGCAGCCTGGTGCACAGGCTCTAGATGTTATTGAATAAGGAAGAAGTTCACCAACTTGCTGGGCAAAGGCAGCACCTGGAGAGCTAGCTAAAAATGCTATTTTGTTTTCCCCACTTCAAGAGATTCCCATGTAATACTTTCAAATGTGGGGTTTGATGAACTGAATTTTTTTAAATTAAAATAAAATATGATCTTGATCCAAGCTATCTTCAGATTATATTTAAAACACCAGAAGAAGGAAAAAAAAACAAAGAAAAACTAAAGTATTGATAATTACAAGAGAAACAATAGTGTTATTGGTAGCCTATTATGGGAGGGGAATTATGCTGATCTGGAAAATCAAAACTCCGCCCTGAGACTTGAAGAATGCCTAGAAAAAGAGCGAAGGAGAAAGTGAGGGGAGAGCACATGGGACATAGGGTCTGCATGAGTGAAGCAGGAATCAAGCAGGAATGATAAGGGCATAGCTGGGTTGCTGACAGGTAGCCAGAATAGCTGGAGGATGGAATTTAGGGGAGAGTAGTTGGCCCGCAGGCAGACAAAGTAGGCAGGACACATCCTGAAGGGCTTTGTAAGCTGTGTGTAGGGGGTTGGACTTTGCCCTAAGAGCAACGAAAGCCAGTGAAGAACATTAGGCAGAGAATGATTTTTATTTTAGAAATTGTTCTGAAGAATATTGGGTGCTTTCCTGTTGGTTTTCTCATTCTATTCCACTGCCCTTATGCTGCTTGGAACTGTTTCCTGCCTGACCTTTTCACTTTTCATTACACTTCCAATTCATTCTTCCATTTATTTAACCAATACACTCTGAGTTCCTTCTCCATATCAGCCATTGTTCACACATTAGGGAAAGAATAATAAAAAAGCAGAAACAATCCTCCAATCACTCATAGAACTCACACTTCCCTGCAAGGGGTGGGCCTGGATACAGGCAAACAAACACACTAATCAAGAGGTGATTTAAAAATAGGACAAGTGCTATGAAGAAAATAAAACAAAATATCAGTGTAGATAAAGAAGTGATGGAGATGTTTTGGAGGTGAGTCACCTACTTAAGTATGATGATGAGGGACGACCTCTCTGAGAGATTTACATTTTAGCTGAAATCTCAAAACTGAAAAGTAAAGATCTGGTTGAAGAGAGAAGAACAAGTGTAAATGTATATGCAATAGCAGATGGAGGAGGATGAAGGGCTACAGGATGAAAGCATCCTAGATTAAAGAGGCTTCATTCAAATGATAATCAAATTATGCATTTGAAAAATATCAGAGCTATGATAATAGAATATGACATAATACAAAGAAACTCTAAACCCTAACCAGTTTGGCTCAGTGGATAGAGCGTTGGCCTGTGGACTGAAAGGCCCCAGGTTCAATTCCAGTCAAGGGCATGTACCTTGGTTGCAGGCACATCCCCAGTGGGGAGCGTGCAGGAGGCAGCTGATCAATGTTTCTCTCTCATAGATGTTTCTAACTCTCTATCCCTCTCCCTTCCTGTCTGTAAAAAAAATAATAGTAAAATATATTTAAAAAATAAACTCCAAGAAAAGAATTAAAAGGAAATAAAATTGTAGTATGATAGTAGTCTCTGCAGTGAATTTACATGGTAGCAGTCATTGAGCATCACTGATAACTTAAATGAAAATGCCCATACTAGGCCCTAGGCAGCTTGGCTCAGTGGATAGAGCATCAGTCTGCAGACTGAATGGTCCCAGGTTTGATTCTGGCCAAGGGCACTTGCCTGGCTTGTGGGCTTAATCCCCAGCAGGGGTTGTGCAGGAGGTAGCTGATCAGTGATTCTCTCTCATCATTGATGTTTCTTATCTCTCTCTCCTTCTCCCTTCCTCTCTGAAATCAATAAAGAAATATATTATTTTAAAAAGAAAGACAATGTCAGTACCAGAAGGAGAATGTGTGGGAGGAGGATTCATGTGGAAGAGACCCACTGAAAAAAATGCTGCTACAGAAAAAACCCCAAGGGAGGGAGAGAAGCAAAGCAGGGAAGGATGAGTTCAGGCCAAGTACCCATGGAGGATGGCTTACCTCTGATGAAGGAAAAGAAGCTGGGCTTACACACTCCCTACCTATGGCCACCTGGAGGAACATTACATTCCAGGCACTTCTGGCCTCTCTGGGTGCCAGGCAAGTTAAGCAGCTCTAGTGGCCAGAGTCCAGTGGAGGATGGGCAGTATGAATAGGAGAACATAAAGCTCACAACAGCCTCTGGGGAGTGGCATTAGAATGGGGGTCAGGGGGCAAGTAAATGTGACCTTATTTTTTCACCATAACAACATAGTATTTGTTTGGTACCTAATAATAGGCAGAATGTTAGGGCTGGCTCCTGTATGTAACTATTTAGTCTGAAAAGAACTCAAACCTCTTTTCCCTGACTCTGAAATCACATGTCCAAACAAGTGTGCTTAGCTGTCTCATGTGGAACTGCACTTAGAACCTGTCATATGTTCTTGAGAGGATCATCACCATTTTCAGAAACAGTCTAAATTCATTCAAATTTGCATTTTCTAAATATTACATGCAATCAAGTTTAGTTAAAACAATTAAAGTTGACTTTTGATATACCAATACTGGTTTCACTGAGTTGCCCTTGAAAAATACTTAGGACAATAGTGTGGAAAATGCCTGGGATGGAGCAGGGGCTAAGAGGAGAGAGACTAAAAGGGGAAGGGAAGAATTAGAGAACATAGATAATATTGTCAACAATAAAAAATAAATAAATGAAAGTGATGAGGACAGAGGACTACATTGCGCCCTCTTAAAATAAAAATTAAAACTTATAAAACTTGTTTTGACCAATGACAGTATTACTGGTATAAATGCATTTCATTTGAAGGGGTCCCACTTTAAAAAGATTGCACTCACTTATTATGTTTATTGTTTTTTTTAAATGTGTCCTTCATTCATAGCCATACCTTAATGGTATTCCTTAATCAAAGATGGAAATAGAATGTAGGTGATCAGTTCCACGGTCTGGAACATTCTCCCACACTGACCTAATCTAGCTTTGAAAGGTTAAAGTAGGTGGTGTGCGGGCAAGCTAAATTGCCATCTCAGATGGTGATTTTAAAAAAATGAATTTAATTAAGGCAAAGGAAATAGGAGATGGAAATATCCAAAGGCAAAGGCTACACATCTCTGAGCCAAAAGGTATTGGGTCTACGATAGCAGAAAAAATATATTTAGGGCAGTGAAACAAGGAAGGAGGTAGAAGAAGCAACAGGAAAGCCTACGCTGGGCTGCTTTGGCTCACTGGAAGTCAGAGAAAAGGGGGACAGGTTCAGGGGATTAGACTGGGATGAGCTGCCACTGCCCATTGCTCTCCCAGTTGCAAGTCTCATGGGGTCCTTTGGAGGTTGAGGGAATGGCACCGGCATGTTCCTTGGAGGGAGAATGTACACTGGGTCCTTTGTCCTGAGCATCTTTCATTCTTTCTTGTAGGTGGGAATCTTAGGGGAGGTCTTAGGGTATTCATCAGCTTTCCAGGTGTGCTCTTTCAGGGTCAAAATCTCCACTGATTGGTTGTAGGGATCATTAGTCAGTGTATCTGGTCCTGAGGTAGCCACAGTGTCACTTGTCTGGTTTCGCTGCTTTCCTTGACCTGGAGCTCAAATACAACTGAGACCTAGGTGTTATCTTTAGCAAGGGGAAGGTCAGGAGAGTCTAAACTGCCTGACCAGCAATATAGAAGATCAGGGGTCCAAACCACATGACCAGCAATATGCTAGGGAGGAGAGGTCACCCTGGGAGCAAGGTTCTTGTTTTCCCAGTTTGGCCCCTTTTAAGGTATCCAGAGTTTTCCGCCCTGGTGAGTTTCTGTACCTGCCGTCATCCTTGCTCTGCTCATGTTTAATATGATCAATGATTTTAAAAAGAAGAAAGGCAGTCACCAATCATTCAGAATTTATTTTATTTTATTTTATTAATGTTTTATACTACCTACTTTTTTAAAAATGTGGGGAGAGGAAAGGGATTATAAGGACTTTTCTTCTTCTTACCTAACCTTTGTAATTATAGCCTCAATAAAAGGTGGGAAAGTGGGAAAGCAACATATTTTACCTCAAGTGACCTCAGCATGCTGCATGAAGCTTGTAAATGACATGGGGGAATCTTTTAGCCCAGGAAATAACTGACTTTTGGCAATGAGAAAATGGTAAAATAATAAATGTACATATCAAATTAAATCACAAACTTGGAATAAAACCCCATGTCCAATTGGCCAATCTTCTGGATTGCCCCAGTCTGTTTTGCAGTTTCAGGAATAATTAATTATGGCTTCAAGGCAAAGTTTGACTAAAGCCAAGTTAAATATGTTTCAGTACTAACCTGGGCCTATTCAGGGTTAAAAATATGGACTCATAAAAACTACCTTCAACCGAAACCGGTTTGGCTCAGTGGATAGAGCATCGGCCTTGAACTGAAAGGTCCCGGGTTTGATTGCGGTGAAGGGCATATACCTTGGTTTCCAGCAAATCCCCAGTAGGGAGTGTGCAAGAGGGAGTTGATCGATGTTTCTCTCTCATCAATGTTTCTGACTTTCTATCCCTCTTCCTTCCTCTCTATAAAAAAATAAATAAAATATATTTTAAAAAACTACTGTCAAGGCCCCAAAACCTCCATTTAATTCCAAACCACAATATTCATTCAGCTTACCCTTACTAAAGATATAATTCTTAGTCATAATTATTACTAATACTTTGTGGGAGCAAAGAGGTACTCAGTGCTATTAATAAATTAAATATATTCAAATAAATATTAATGTTTTATTTCCTATTTATCTCACAATGCTCTATTTAAATTTATACATTTGAATGTACATTTCAAAAACTATGAATACAATTATACATGTGTATTCCTTACAAATTATGCTGAAGAGCCAAGTCACTGTTCTGGATCATCTCAGCCATCATGGGAATAACCCTGCTCATCTTCTCCACCCAGGAGCTACTGCAGCCCTGTGTAACCTGACCCATGTAATTGGCTTCCCTGCCACATACCAGGACTCCTCCATAGTGATGACCAAGCCTCAAAAGGGCCTCCAGCCTCAGCAGAGCAAATCTTATATCCCATGACGACAATCGACTCCCACAGGGCCCTGTTCAAGTTATATCAGAACTTCTCTCTCTCTCCTCAAATTTGCCAGAATCTAACCCCCAACAATACACATTTATTCTCAGACTAGAGGCCCAGTGCATGAAATTCATGCACAAGGGGGTGGGAGGATGTCCCTCAGCCCAGCCTGTACGCTCTCCAATCTGGGACCCCTCAAGGTCAGTCGGACATCCTTCTCGTAATCCAAGACTGATGGCTCCCAACTGCTGCCCTGCCTGCCTTCCTGATTGCCCCTAACCGCTTCTGCCTGCCAGCCTGATCACCCTCTAACCACTCCCCTGCCAGCCTGATTGATGTCTAACTGCTCCACTGCCAGTCTGTTTGCCCCCAACTTCCCTCCTCTGCCAGCCTGGTCACCCCTAACTGCCCTCCCCTGCTGGCTTGATCACCTCCAACTGCCCTCCCTTGCAGACCTGGCCCCTCCCCACTGTCCTCCCCTGCTGGCCATCTTGTGGTGACCATCTTGTGTCCACATGGGGGCAAGATCTTTGACCACATGGGGGCAGCCATCTTGTATGTTGAAGTGATGGTCAATCTGCATATTACTCTTTTATTAGATAGGATAGAAGCCTGGTACATGAGTTGGGGCCAGCTGGTTTGCCCTGAAGGTTATCCTGGATCAGAGTAGGGGTTCCCTTGAGGTATGGGGCAGCCTGGGCGAGAGGCCCGTGGTGGTTTACAGGCTGGCCATGCCCCCCAGTGACTTAAGCGGAGTCCCTGGTATCTGGGATTTATTTATCTTCTACAATTTAAACTTTATAGCCTGGAGCAGCAGCCATTCCTGATGGTGTTTATTTACCTCCTATAATTGAAACTTTTTAGCCTTAAGCAGAGGCCTAGGCAGGCTAGAGGGTGCTGAAAGCTTGGCTTCCTCCATCACCGGAGAAACCCAAGCCTCCGTCCTGCTTGCTCCATGGCCACAGCCATCTTGGTTGGAGTTAATTTGCATACCTGCTCCTGATTGGCTAGTGGGTGTGGATTGTGGGTGTAGTGGAGTGATGGTTATTTTACATATTACTCTTTTATTAGATATGATGATAGCCTCTTTTTTTAACTCCACTATAAAAGAAGGTCATTAAGGAAAACTACCTCCTATTTTGTCAACCAAAAGAATAAACCTACCTGCACATGTCCCTCTCTTCTTCACCTTTTCTGATACTACATTAAAAAAAAAGGCCTGCCTGGTTGAAGGCAATTTCTTCCACCTGATATCTGGAAAGCATCACCTCTGCTTCTGATTCACTTAGCTTCCCCATTTATTCCTTCTCTGCACATGATGTTACCAGTTTCTCCATCTCTGTTGGGCCATTTCCATTGGATATAAGGATACTTTAATACATCTCTCAATAAAAAAGAAAAATCCTTCAACCCTCACATTTCCTACCAGTGGCAGCTCAGTTTCTTTGACCACTTCAGAGCAAAACTTCAACAGCTGTCTTTACTGCCTTTCTTCACTTCTGAACTTCTCCCATTTGTCCTTCACCCTCCTTCCTTCTGACTTCTGGTATCCAGTGACCTCATGTTTCCAAACCCAACAGACATTTCTCTGTTCTTATCTTATTTGCTTCTTCAGGAGTACATAACCCAGTTTGCTATGACTGCTTCTTGAAACATTTTTCTGTTTTCTGCTTCTGCACTGGATGTCTTTTGAATTTCTGTCATAAAGATCCACTCTCCTACCTGGTAACAATATCCTAATTTTGTACCCCTCTTTTTCTCTTGATCCTACCTTTTCAGACAAGATGACCCCCTACTCCAGCCCTGAACAACCAAACACTGATAGCATATCATGTTTACTATGTGTAAGGCATTGTTCTAAACACTAGAAATATTTACTCATCTAATAATAGTTTCATGATGTAGGAACTATTTTAGATACATTTCAGTGATAACAAAATTGAACCACAGAATATCTGACCAGTCCAAGTTCACAGCTAATAAATAATAAAGCTGAGTTAAAAGCCATGCCCTTAATCACTGTGCTACTGTTGCTCACACTCCTGGCCACAATCATTGATTCAGGAATGGGTGTTAGAAAAGAGAAACTCTCTCACCATTGGAATTTATAATCAGAAGAACATACTGTGATCACATAGAAAGAGCCTGCTTAAGAATAAAATGTGGAGAAAAAAAAGAAAACAACTAAAAAAAATAACAAATGACATCATTTGAGCACTTAGATCTAGCCATGCCTGAAGCTATATAATCTTAGATTATTTTTTTAGTTCCACAGTTCAATAAATTCCTTCTTTTGCTTAAACCAACTAAGATTATTTTTAGTCATCACTTGCCTCCAAAATGTGTTTTTCAATTCAGTGTCTATGCAGTTTTTTTCCTACTTCTCAGACCCTTTTTTTCTCAGTCTCTGTTGCTGAATCCTCCTTCTCCAGATAACTATTGCATACTTATGTTCCTTGAGTATTAGTGCAAAAACCTCTTCTCTTTTCTAACTCTACCTTCTTCCTAGGTAAGCTAATCCAGCCCCATAATTCTAAAGGTCAACTACATGTTGATGGCTACCAAAATTATATGTCAAATTAAGTTTTTTCTTGAGTTCTAGACTTCTCTACCAAATGTCTACTTAACACCTTCAACTGAATGTCTAATTAATATTACAAAGAAACCTAATTTTCCCCCAAAACTCTTTCTATCCCTGTCTTCACTCTCCCAGGAAATGGCACCACCATCTACCTGGTTGCTCAAACTAAAGTCTAAGTTATCCCCTATATCCTCCATTTCATTCACCCTCTTATTAAATCATGTCCCTTGGGTTCTATTTCTATATATTTTTTTCCAAATACCAAACCCACTCATTTCCTTCCATCCTCATTACCATCATCCTTGTTCAATTTTGCCCTTTTTCTAATTTGTTCAGCCCATTGAAACCAGAATGATTTTTATGCCATTTCCTTGCCTAAACTTTTAATTGGTCCCCTTTGCTCTTGGAATAACTGCGAAAGCCTGTTTCTCGGTTCTTTAAGGCCCAGCTGGTTCAGATCCTCCCATTTATTTCATAGCATAGGACTTTCCCCCGAGTCTCAATACTTAGCCACATTATCACATCTTTCAGTCTCAAACACATCAGTCCTTTTTTACCTCTTGATATTTCCCCTTACAGTTTCCTCTGCCAGCTCTTCATATGGTGGCATTATTCTCATCCTTCAAATAGTGACTCCAATGTCATCATCTGGAAGCTGTGACAGACTATCAGTCCTGCCCACATCCCCTCACCCCTACCACGCAGGTCTGACTTGTACCTGCATTTCTGTAGCTGAGAAATTGTCTCTAGACACACGTGCAGCAGGCATGAATGCCATGGAATACCCTCTTTAATACCTTCCACCCCAGCAAATACCAACCAATAACTGACAGTGGTTGTTTTATAATTAATCCCTGCTCCCTCTCCCCTCAGGTGAGGTAACTCAGAGGTCTGGGTTCAACACTATTTCCAGAAGTTCTGCAGGAAGATTCAGCTGCAATGGCCAAGTGATAACATGGTTGATCAAGCATCGTTCACTGGCTCTTTCCCTTCCTTGTCTCATTTACCCACTGTCCTTCATATGACCTTTCAAACAAACTACTTGTACTCAAATGCTTATCTCTGAATCTATTGCTGGAGTAACCCAAATTAATGGAGAAGCCTTTTATTACCACTGTCCCTACAGAGGCAGCCCTCAGTTACTTAAATCCTTTACCAATCTTATTTTCTTTATAAAACTTACCACAACTTTTGAAAGTCTTATTTTTTTATTATTTACTTGTGGCAGGTTTTTTCTACTCTATATTCTCAACTAGTGTGTTCCCTTTCCTTGGCATGTAATAAATACCTGATAAATATTTGTTAAATTAATAAAGAAATGAGTAAACCAGAATTACTACTTCTTCACTATTATGCCAGGTTGTGCAGTACCTATATTTTTATTAAAAGACAGAATAGATTATTTCACTGAGGATTTTTATGCTACTTCCAGCCTTACAAGGTGATCAGAACACTAACATGTTCTGAAATGTTCTGATGTTATTAAGGGAACAAATGACAGAGAGGGACTGCAATCCAGGTTTTATAAATCCAAGTCCAGTGGGATTTCTACTGCACTTCACTGTTACTGACTTGTAAGGTGTAGGTCCAAGATTTTTCTTCGGTTATTGAGATGGATCTGCATCAAAACTTTCAAAGCTCTTGCCTGCCTAACTTTCCTTGTGTCAAAAGTTATGCAATTGTCAATTGGTTGCCCAAGGTCAAGGGTGCAGCTATGGCCAAAAACAAAGCACTCATTATGTAAGAATAACTGGCCTGGATGACAACTGAACCCTTGGTCATGGCCTTGTTAAGCTATCCTCCAAACAGGCTGAAACTAGAATCTGTAATCCCTACCTTTTTATTTGCTCCCTCCATTTTGCTTAAACACACTTTGTGTGTCTAATCTGAAAAGCCCATCACAGAATATTTTGTCCCTCTTATAGTTGTGAAGTTGATTTCCTTTCACAGTCAAAGTCATATATATTGGTCTCCAGTACTCACAACCAAATACAATCTGTCTATATGCCTCATCTTTACTAAAATGGCTCCCCCCAAAATCATCCATTAATATCAATAGTAAGTATCTTTCCACAATAAATTGTCTGGCTTCCTTGTTTTCCTAACGTTTTTTTCTTTTTCTATTACACTGCCTCTGTGAATACACAGTGGGTGCTCAATAAGTTCCTGTAGTCTGGTTATAATAATGCTCTTGCCTCTGAAGAAACAGCTTTGTCTCTTCCCTGTGTCCCTATCCTGATTTAAACATTTCCCAAGGTTGTGTCCTTGATCAGAACCTTTAAAGCTCAAGTTGTGACAAAGGAATCACCAACAGGCAGTTTGACTATAACATTTACCGTATGAACAGACATACAGCAGACATGATGAAATGGCTGATAAGTTAATGGAAAGCCTGAAATACTAGGCCATGAAATATGGTCTTTTTTCATATCTATATATTTATATCTCTATATTTATATATGGATATAATCCTGACCCAAGGATATATTATCCATTATTTTTTTTAAAAGTATATTTATTGTTGAAAGTATTACATATGTCTCCTTTTTTTCCCATTGACCCCTTCTAGCCTGCCCCAGCCTCTCACACTAGGCCTTCCCCATACTATGTCTGTGTCCATGGGTTATGCATGTATGCATACAAGTTCTTTGGTTGATCTCTTCCCACCCACCCACTACTGCCTTCCCTCTGAGATTGTACAAACAAAAAGAACCTCTGATGGTCCTCTGTATAGATGACATTCTATGAAATGCTACAGGGATTTCAATACATTATAATGTTTCACAATCCATGCATATGAACACCCTCACAGACATCTGTCTAGTTGAGAAATGTTTATTATATAATCTTTTTAACTTTTTAAAAATAATTTTATCAATGTGGAAAAGAATGTGAAAGAAAATCTAAATTATATAAGTAGAGAAAATGAATATATATATATATATTCTATTTTAAGCAAATGATTTATAATTATAAAATTTCCTTTTAATTATTAGCATACTATGTGACAGATAGCCAAGATTATTTGTAAATCACTAAGTGTTTTTGCAGCTCTGAATAAAATGGTTATCTCAGTTAAGATCTTTTTCCTAGTAAACATCTAGGAAAGATGAAAAACACCAATTTCAATGTTAGACAGATTCAGTTTCTGTCCTGAATCTGCCACATTCTATATATATCACATTAGACAAGCTATTTAATTTCACAAAGGCTCACTATACATTTGAAAAGAGGTGTCTGTAGAAATTGAGATTCCAGGTCACTTTTTACAGCATTATTTATATATATTTCACATAACATAATATTCACCCACTTAAAGTGTACAGTTGAGTAGTTTTTACTAGATTAGCAGTTATGCAACCATAACCACAATTTAATTTTAGAACATTTTTGACAATCCAAAAAGAAACCTCAAATACATTAACAGTCATTCCCTACTCCTGCTCCCCAACTCTGCTCCAATCCTAGGAAACCGTGAATCTCCTGTCTGCCTCCATGTATTTGCCTCTTCTGGACATTTCACAGTCATGGAGTAACTATGATCCTTTATAACTGAATTCTTTCACTTAGAAAATGCTTTCAAAGTTCACCCATGTTGTGACATATCTCAAGATTTTATTCTTTTTTACTGCTAAAATAATCTTCATTATATGACTACACCAATTTTGTTTATTGATTCACCAGTACATGGACATTTAGGTATTTCTGCATTTTGGCTGTGAATAAATATGCTATGAGCATTCTTATTTTTATGGACATATATTTTTATTTCTCTTGAATATATACCTAGGAGCAGAATTGGTGAATCATGCCAGGTTGTGCAGTACCTATATTTTTATTAAAAGACAGAATAGATTATTTCACTGAGTTAATAGATTATTAACTCTATGTTTAGCATTTCAAAGAACTGTCAAAATTTTTTCTAAAGAAGCTTCATCATTTTCCATTCCCACTAGCAATATATAAATGTTACAATTTCTCCACATTCCTGCCAACACATTTTTAAAATTTTTTATTGATTTTAAAGAGAGAAGAAGGGAGACAGAGAAAGAGAGAGAGAAAGAGAGAGAGAGCAAGAGAAACACTGATGTGACAGAGAAACATCGGTCAGTTGCCTCCCGCCCAGGGAATGAACCGGCAACTCAGGTATGTACCCTGATGAGCAATCGAACCCACAAACTTTCAATGCATGGGACGATATACCAACTAACTAAGCCACCCAGCCAGAACTCACAATTGAGTCTTGTGTATTGACCATGTATTCTGATACATTACTAAACTTTTTAATTAATTAAATATTTTTAGTGAAGTTTTTATGAATTACTATATGGATGGACCTAGAGATTATTGTGCTAAGCAAAATAAGCCAGACAGTGAAAGACAAATATCACATGATCTCAATTATATGTGGAATCTAATGAACAAAATAAACTGACAAGCAAAATAGGTCCAGAAGCATGGATGCATGGAACACACTGACAGACCTCAAAGGGAAGGGGAGGGTATAGGAAAGTGACTAACCAAAGAAAATATATGCATATATGCATAGTTCATGGACATGGACAATAGTGTGGTGAAGACTTAGGAAAGGATGGGGACTGGGTGGCGAGGAGTAAAGGGGGGAATGGGGAACATATGCAATACTGTAAATAATAAATCTATATAATAAAAACCTAAGCAACCATTACGGCAGAATGACCAGAATGACTGGTGGCTATGATGTGCACTGATCACCAGTTCAGGAGCTGCCCCCTGGTAGTCCGTGTGCTCCCATAAGGAAAGCCCGCTCAGTTAGAAGCTGGGCTTATGGCGGGCAAGCATGACAGCTATAGTGGAAGCTCTCCCACCTCTGCAGCAGTGCTAAGGAGCAGCAAGCCTAGCAATAAGGAGCAGCGAACAAGTGGGCAGTAAGGAGCGAGGGGTCCCAGACTGTGAGAGGGATCAGGCCAGGCTGAGAGACACCCCTACACTCCCAGTGCACAATTAAATAATAGAAAATTTAAAAATCCCTTGCATCTAGCAGCTTTGGTTAGGTGGATAGAACATCAGCCTGTGGACTGAAGGATCTCAATTTCAATTCCAGTCAAGGGTATGTAACCAGACTGCAGGCTGGACCCCCAGCCAGCCCCGATTGGGATATGTGCAGAAAGCATCCAATCCATGTGTTTCTCTCACATCAATGTTTTTGTTTCTCTCTGTCTCTCCCCCTTCCTTCCAATCTCTCTAAAAATCAATGGAAAAATATCCTCAGGTCAGACTTAACAACAACAACAAAATATTTGCAAATAGAAATTATTGTACTTTTTATTTTCAAAATTGGATGCCTTTTATTTCTTTTTCTTGTCTAGTTGCCCTGGTAGAACTTTCAGTCCAAAACTTAATAGAAGTGCCAAGAGTATCTTTGTCTTGTCCTCGAACTTTTGTAGATGCCCGTGATCAGGTTTCCTTCTCTTCCTAATTTGTTGATTGTTTTTATCATTAAAGAGTTTTAGATTTTATCAAGTGTTTTTTATGTATCTGTTAAGATGATATGTTTTGTCCTTTATTCTATTAATTTAGTTTATTAAATTGATTGATTTTCAAATGTTAATTCACTGCTGCATTTCTAGGATATATCCTACTTGTTATGGTAGACAGTCTTTTTTATATGTTGCTGGATTTCATTTGCTAGTATTTTATTTCAACTTTTTTTCTGTAACATTCATAATGGATATTGGTATATAGTTTTATCATGATGTCTTTGCCTGGTTTTGGTAAAAGGCTAACACTGGCCTAATAGAATGAGTTGAAAAATATTACCTCCTCTTATTAATTTTTAAAAGGTTTGTAAACATTGGTATTAATTCTTCTTTAAATGTTTGGTACAGTTTACAAATGAAACCATCTTGGCCTGGTCTTTTCTTTGTTGGAAGTGGTTTAATCATTAATTCAACTTTGCTTCTTATAAGTCTCTATCAATATTTTCATTTGTTTTTTAGTTAGTTTTTGTAGCTTGTATCATCTTACAAACTTATTCATTTTACCTAAGTAATTTGTTAGCATGTATTTATTTACAGTATTCTCCTATTGCCGTGTTTATTTATGAAGGGTCAGTTGTGATGTCCTCTCTTTTACTCCTGATTAAATAATTTCAGTCTCCTCTCTTTTTTCTTGTTCTATCTATTTAAAGTTTTGTCAACTTTGTTAACCTTACCAGAGAACCAACTTTTAATTTCATTGACTTTTCTCAATTGTTTTTCTATTTTCTGTTTTATTTATTTCTTCTCTATTATTTCTTTCTTTTAGCTTCCTGGAACTGTTTCTTTTTCTAGTTTCTAAAGATGAATGGTTTGAAATCTTTGTTTTGTTAGTATTTTGTTAACAACTATAAATTTTTCTCTAAACACAGCTTTAGCTATACTCCATGTTTTGGTATATTGCGTTTTTGTTTGCATTGTATCAAAACATTTTCTAATTTTTTAGCAATTTTTTTAATTTATTAGTTATTTGGGAGGCTTATTTAGTTTCCACATTTCCCAAATGTTTTCTGTTATTAATTTTTTGTTTGACTATATTTTGGCTGTAAAGCATATTTTGCATAATTTCAAACCTTTTAAATACAGTAGTCTTTGCTTATCCATTCAGAAATATGTTTTAAGACCACCCCCCACCACCACCACCACAACCACTGGATGCCTGAAACTACAGACAATACCAAATCTTCTATATACTATTTTCCACCTACATATACATACCTTTTAACTTAAAGGAAGCACTTTACAGCTTCTCTTTAGCATGTCCACATTACCAGCATCACTATTTTTGCACTTTGGGGTCGTTATTAACTAAAATAAAGTTGATTTGAACACAAGCATTGTGATACCACAATAGTCAATCTTATCACTAAGACAACTGGTAAGTGACTATCAGATAGGGAGCTTACATAACTTAGATACTTAGATATACTGAAAAATAAATGTTTCAAGTCCCAGATATGAGCAGAACAGTGTGAGATTTTTTTCACATTACTCAGAAGACCACACAACTTAAAACTTATAAATGTTTATTTCTAGAATTTTCCATTTAATGTTTCCTGACCATGGTTGATCATGATAATAAATCATAGAAGGCAAACCATGGATCATGGGAGAGTATTGTAAATTGAGGCTTATTTGATGGACCAGAATGTTCCATGTACACTTGAAAATACTGTTTTTTCTACCATTTTAGGGTGATGTTTCCTATAAAATTCTGTTAGGTCTAGTTACTTAAACCTTCAATTTTCTTCAACCTAGTTTTTCTGTCTATTACTGAAAGCACAGTATTAAAGTTTCTAAATATTATTGTCAAATGTTATATGACATCCTTTAATTATCTAAGATTTTACCTTCTGTATTTGGAGTCTTTTTTTTTAGATGTATGTGTTTATGATCATTACATCTTTCTGAAAGATTGTCAAAAGTGACAGTCTATCATAAAATGTCCATTTTTTATCCCTAATAACACTTTTTCCCTTAAGGCTTTAAACAAAATGGTATTAATACAGCCACCACAGCTTTTTGGAATATTGTTTCCTTGGTATTTCCTATTTATGTCTTTCAAAGTCAAGTGTGTTAACATAGTTGTATCGTGTTTTCTTTCTTAAATCCATTCTGTCGATCTCTGCCTTTCCATTGGTGAATGTAATCCATTCATATTTATGATGATTGCTGATAAAGTAAAATTTACGTTAGCTATTTTGCTTTTGGTATGTCATGTATTTTTCTTTATTCTTTACTTCTGTCTTATTTAGGGTGAAGTAGATATTTTCTAGTGTTCCACTTTGATTCCATTGCCAATTCTTTTACTATATACTTTCAAAAATTATTTACTTAATGGTTGTCCTGGGGTTATTTACATCTTAACTTATAATATAGTCAATTTAATGTCAACAAAATTTCAATGATATACAACTACTTTGCTCTTCTATAAATCCTTCCTTTCCTTTGGCCATTATTGTTATACAAAGTGCATCTTTAGGCATTTATGGACTTTTAATGAATACTTTTATAATTATTGATCTATGCAGTTATCTTTTAAAACAGATGAAAGAAGAAATAATTGCAAACAAAAATATATTTATACAATCTTTTAAAATAGGTGTAATTTGCTTTTACTGGTGCCCTTTATTTCTTATTTGGCTTTGAGTTATTGTCTATCATATTTTCAAGTTAGCTTGATACAATTTCTCCCGTATTCCTTGTACAGCAGTCCTGTAAACAATAAATTCTCTATCTTTTTTGTCTGAAAATATATTAATTTTTCTTCAGTTTTAAGCAAGAGCTTATCCAGATTCAGCGTTCTTTTTCTTTTAACACTCTTAAGTAATTCTCTCTCTGACTTCCAACCTCCATGGTTTCTTTCTGCTGAAAATTTAGCTGCTAATCTCATTAAGAATGCCTAGTACATGATATGTCATTTTTTTGCTGCTTTCATTATTTTCTCTTTGGACTTTTTTCATCAATTTGACTATGATATGCTTATGCATAGATCTCTTTGCATTTCCTGAGCTTTTTGACTGTGTTGATTAATATTTTCCATCAGGTCTGATAAATATTTGGTCATTATTTCATCATACATTTTTTCTGTCACTTATCTTTCATCCTTTCAGGATTCCCATTGTGTATATATTTAGAGTTTTACATAAATCTCTTAAGACTCTGTTAATTGGTTCTTTTTTGTAGGGTCCTCAGATACGTAACATCTATTGACCATTTTGAGTTTCATAGCTTTCTTCTTCTGCCAGCTTAAGTCTGTTATTGTTTTTATAGTAATGTTTTTTTCTGTTATTATATTTTTTAACTCCATGTTTCTATTAGTTCTTTCTCATAATGTCTAACTCATCAATATTCTATAATTAAAAAGACATTATTGTTATATTTTTCTTTAATTCTTAAGACATAGTTTCCTTTAATTCTGTGAGTATATTTAAAATAGCTGGCTTAAAGTCTTTGTCTGGTAAGTCCAACATTTAATTTCTTTGTGGAATTACTAGACAAAAACTTAATATTTTGTTGAAAATTGTACTTTCAAATTAAATATTATAACTGTTGTAGTATCAAATTTTCTCTAGCCACTCACCCACACTTTTTATTGTTATTGCTGTTTTTTCTTGTTACTGATTATTTGTTTAGTAACTTTCCTTGATTCTGTATTCCCTGAGTGTGAGACTTCTGAGTTCCCTGATAGTTTTGTTTTAACTCTTATTTTTTATTTCTAAATCTGACTTTGTAGGAGTCCCAACTGGTACAGTATAATTTAGTGGTCAGCAAATAGTTAGTCAAAAGGTTTCCTTAAATGCTTTGCCTTTAAAGTATCCATGCTTTGCCAAAGGGATCTCCATGAAAATGCAAGCCTTAAAACTTCAGGCAGTTTACAAGACAGTCCTAGCTTTTACTGCTTACTTGTTCAGGGTCTCAAGGTCAGGCAGAGGTGAGTGAATAGTGCTTTCTGCTTTCCCAGGTCTTATCTGCATTTGCACATGTGCAGCCTTTCAGAACTATGTCTGAGCCCTTTGGAGTTTACTATGATTATCCAGTTCTCCAGGATTTCCCTTTTAAATTCCTCAGCCAGGTTCTTGCTTTCCCAATTGAACTTGCAACCTTAGACAACTGACATTTTGCCAGCAGTTTGCTATTGTTTCAGTAATGTCCTCAGGCAGGCTTCCCTTACACACACACACACACACACACACACACACACACTGAGATAAATACTGGTCAAATCAAATAATCAATACATTCTGGGTGGGGTTTTTTTGCAGTGTTTCATGTTTTAAAAAAGTATTGACTATAACTTAGAAATGTTGCTTTAAACAAATCTCAAAAAGCAGTTAAATCTTTCTATTATCTGCATGCTGCCAACTTTTGGCCACCCACTACTGAACTGAGGAGAAGGAAATGCTCCAACTTAAAATGTCACAGACCCCACTGACTTACTGAGCTTCAAGAGTTTCTCTTTGATAGAAAATTTTCAGCTTGTTCTATTGCTTTGATTATTGCTAGATTTATTTCTTTTTAATTTATTGGGATAAACCTGGTTAACAAAATTATACAGATTTCAGGTGACCAGTTCTACAATACATCAGCTGTACACTGTATTCTGTGTTTACCAACCCAGGTCAAGTCTACTTCCATCACCATTTATCCCCCCTATATCCTCCTCCTCCATCGCCCCTCCCTGCCAGTCACCACACTCTAGTTAGTACCCTTGAGTTTTCTTTCTTCCTTCCTTCCTTCCTTCCTTCCTTCCTTCCTTCCTTCCTTCCTTCCTCCCTTCCTTCCTTCTTTCCTTCCTTTCTCAATTCCTCTACTTCACTCCCACCCAACACCTCTCAATAGCTATTAGCTGTTCTCTATCTGTGCTTGTGTCTTCAGTGTCTTATAATTTTCTGAGTACAGGTCGTTTATATCTGTTAACAACAACAACAACAAAAACATTGAAACCTGTAAAGAATTTTAGTGAGTTTGTTTGAGCCACCCTGTCAATATATGCCGGGAAGTAGAACCACAATGAAGTGAGATAATGCTCCGCAGAATTGTGGGTTACAATTCTATTTATACATCGCAATCAAGGAGGGACATAGGTGGGTTACATGAAATTCATTGGTGATGGATTAAGGAAGTGGGATAAAGCAATCCCACCTGGGATTGGACAAAAAGTAAAATGATGGACACATACTTTGAATGCAGGAACAATTAACACGATAATGAAGGAATTTGTGGTATCTGTCCTGGCTCCCACCACATTTGGTTGTGCTCGAGGGGCTCCAGAAAAAGAGAAGTTACAAGTTACCCAGACACCTCACAGATATGTTATCCTAGAGGCAAAGAGGCAAATGGCTCAGTAAAGATCTAAATTGATCTTTGTCAAGAAAAATACAGACTTAGAACATGACTGCCCACTATAGCCTGTTTGTAGATATATTTAATTTTCAAACCATCTTTTGTGGTTATTTTAGGTCTCTGAGTTTGCAAGACCACCACACAGGCCTCCCCTGAGCTTGTCAGGTTAGCATGTGGCTCCTTTCGTCTATATATCCTTGGTCAAATTTCTTCCTAGGGATTTCATTCTTTTTTAAGCAATTGCAAATGGGATTGTTTTCCTACTTTCCCTTTGAAACAGGAATTTTAGGGGTAAAATAGGACAGGTTTAGGAAATTTTGAAAATTAAGGGAACAATGGAAGAAGCGCAGGACTGCAGATCAGCAAACAGTATATTTCCATAGAAAGGGGGAGCTGAAAAGCTGCAACAGGTACATTTCCATAGAATGAGGGAGCTGGGAACAGCATAAAGTCTATATTTACAAAATAAAGAGAAGGAAGCCCTTCACCCAGAAGAAGAAAAAGCCCAAAGGGAATAGGAAAACAATAAGGAAGGAGGGATGGGAGAACCTCACATATGTGAGGATCACCTTTGGAGTTACTATGGTAACCAGTCTAAGTGACCAATTAGAGGAGATATCAAGGCACCAGGATCTGCAGCCTTTATAAGCCTTAGGAAAAAGGAACTCAGGGGGACCCTTTCCCCTTCCCCACATGGGAGTCTGTTTTGTGGGACTCTTTCTCTCTCCCCACATGGGTGTCTGTACCTGTTCTTCAGAAAATCTCCACCTTTGCTATACTACCCTCTGTCTATGGATTCCATTCTTCAAATCCAGTGGACAAAGAATCCGATTCCATTCCAAAAATTCTGCACTACTTTTCTGAGAGTTCATTTTTGATATACAAAAAATGCAACTAGTTTTTGCTATTTATTTTGTACCTGATGTTTCACTGAATTCACTTATCAGTTCTAAAGGTTTTTTTTTTTGGTGGGATCTTTAGGGTTCTCTAGATACAGTATCATGTTATCTACAAATAAAGACAGTTTTACTTCTTCCTTTCCAAATTAGATGCCTTTTATTTTTTCTTCTTGTCTGATCTCTGTGGTAAGGACTTTTAGTACTATCCTATCCAGCAGGGGAGGGCCATTAGGAGGTTCCAGGCCCTGCAAGGGAGTGCAGTTGTGGGCGATCAGACCAGCAGGGAAGGACAGTTGAGAGGGACCAGGCTTGCAAGGAAGGGGAGTTGGGAGTGATCAAGCCTGCAAGGGGAGAGCAGTTAGGGGTGACCAGGCCGGCAGAGGAGGGAAGTTGGGGGCAAACAGGCTATCAGGGAGCAGTTAGACATCAATTAGGCTGGCAGGGTACTGGTTAGTGAGTGTTCAGGCTGGCAGGCAGAGTGGTTAGGGGCAATCAGGGAGGCAGGCAGGTGAGCAGTTTGGAGCCAGCAGTCCTGGATTGTGAGAAAGATGTCTGACTGCCTGTTTAGGCCCGATCTCGGTAGGATTAGGCCTAAACAGGCAGTCGGACATCCCTCAAGGGGTCCCAGATTCGAGAGGGTGCAGGCTGGGCTATGGGTCATCTCCTGCCCCCTGTGCATGAATTTCATGCACCGGGCCTCTAGTGTTGAATAAGAGTGGTGAAAGTAAATATTCCTCTCTTGTTCTCAATCTTAAGGGAAATGCTTTTAGTTTTTGCCTGTTGAGCATGATGGTGACCTTCAATTTTTCATATATGGTATGACCTTTATTATTTTGAAGTATGTTTCTTCTATTCCCACTTCGCTGACAGTTTTTGCCATAAATGGGTGCTGGATTTTATCAAATACTTTTTCTGTATTTATTGATAAGATTATTTGATTTTATGCTTATTTTGTTTATGTGGTATTTCACATTTATTGATTTGTGGATATTGTAGCAACCTTGGTTATTGCCAGATTTCTACATTGATTTTGGTTTACTGATTTTAATTGTTTTACCTGTATTTGTGTTGCTACAGAAGTAAAGTGAGCTCAGCAAGGTCTTTATTCTGCCATGCTAAAATTTTACTCTTTTTTTTTTCTTCAAATGTTTGAAATGTCTGTCTTGTTATATTGATTGACCAACTAAAACGATACTCCCTCTGGACTGTTTCTTTAATTCAAGGTGCAGATCTGATACTTTCCATACCTTATAAAGGGCCCTGTAGAAGAGGGTATAGAAATGTCCAAAAATTTTTGCCAAGTACGTATGTAAATATGTATCTATATATGTAGACAGATAAATAGGTAAGTATGTTTTCCTTTGTCCTAAAAATTATTTAAAAGAATGACAATCTGTTTTTACCATGAGGGCTTCAGGTAACAAAACTGGCAGAAACTGGTAGCAAACTTGGATCAAAATATTAAATGATTTTTTTAAAGACAGACAACTTATGAAAATAATCATAAAGTAACTTTATTTTTGTCTCTTTGTCCACTTTCCCTTTAATTGTATCAAATAATCTAGGGATTTTTTTTTTTCTGCCATCGGATGAAAATTCTGTTTAACTTCTCTAGATACTTTATGGCAATAAATATGCTTATTATCAGTTTGAGTCACAAACACTCTTTCAATTCAGCAATTAAGGTTATCTAGCCTAATTACCTACATTGATCAAAAGTAAGACTATCCACCCTGGCCGGTATGCTCAGTGGTTAAAGCATTGTCTCAAGGACCTAAGGGTCCAGGTTGGATTCCCAGTCAAGGGCATGTACTTGGGTCACAGGCCCAATCCTGACTAGAGTCAAGGTATGTGCAAGACAACCAATTGATGTGTCTCTTTCATGTCTATGCTTTCTCTTTCTCTCTCTCTCTACTTCCTCCTTCCCTTCCACTCTTTCTAAAAATAATCAATGGGAAAAATATCCTCAGGTGAAGATTATAAAAAAAGAAAGACTATCCCCCACCCTTCCCAAGCTACCTCTTACCAATCATAGGGCCTCAGCCTTTAGTAAAAGGGATGCAGATCATTTTTTTCCTTCTCACTCAGTTTTACCCCTCATGTATCAGCTGCTAATCCTGGTCCCCTCCGCTGAGGTTTGGGGAAAGGAAGAGAAAAGAAGCAAAGTGAACAACAAAAACCTGGTGCCTGACTCGCACCATCGTAAGCTGCTTTTGGCCAGCAGATACTTAACTCAATCTTTTTCCTGTGAGGCTTCCACTTTTGTTTGGGGTTTTGTGGCATCCTTACTCAATGCTTATACTTAATCAGCATCTCCTTTTAGGATCATTTGCTAAAGACCACAGCTTTGAAAGAAAATCCCCTAAAAGACAACTTGCTCTCCCATAACTGCCATCATTTGCATAAATTTACAAGCCAGCTATTATGGATAGTCATCTTATATTACTACCTTTCACTACTATTTAGCTATTCAGGCATTATTCCTTGACCCTGCAATCAGATCATAAATTTTTACACTCAGAAATGATGAAACATGCTGTCCATAACCTTGAATCTTCTTAACTATTATCAACATTTGAGTAAATATAAAATGTTAGTTGTTATAATAATAGCTAATAGTACTAATTTACTAAGCACTTACTAGATATTGCCCAAACAGACATTTATTTGCTTCATATATATTGATAATTCTATATACATTATCATATGTACTAACCTTGCGGGCAAGGTCAAGCAAACCATGGAACAGCTAATATCTCTATGTTCTATATGAAGATAAGCCTCAGGGAGATTGGGTAACTTATTTAAGGACAGATAGCTAGTGGGTGGCAGAATCCTGATTTGAGCTCAAAGAGTCCAGTTTCAAAATCCATACACCTACACTCTTTGATAGTTGGTCTCTCTAACGGCCTAGTGATCCTGAAATGAATTTTTCATGTGGTCTTGAACAAATCACCTCATGTTTTTCATCTTCAATTTGTTATCTATAAAAGGAGAGGGGATTAGAATCACCAAGGCCCACATCCCTGCCATATCAGTCTGTGCTTCAATGAAAAGGCCTCCAATAGCATCCTCTCTACAGAGCTCTGTCCATTCAAACTGTCACATGCTAACTGGCTTGGATAATGATAACAACAATGTCTCCTCTCCACACGCATCACTTCATCTTTACAGCATTTCTAGCCAATAACTGAATATCTGGAAACAGAGTCTCAAACGCAGGTGCAAAACTAACAGAAAACAGACAAAAACTCTGCATTCTGACTCAAAAACTTCAACATGCTAGTGTTTCCTTGACCTTAAGATAATTGAATTCAGCACATGAACTTATTTGGCTTCACAAATGTAGTAGCAGGACCAGAATAAATAAAAAGAAAAAAAAGTTGGAGGACACCATTATCTGCTAACTCTTAAAAAGAAAATTCTTCCATATCACTTTCTGCAGGGCAAATTTTCTTCATAGTTAGTTATATGCACTCTGTCCTTCCCCCATTCTTCATCCTCTTCTCTCTTCCTTGGTTTTCCATGTTTCTCCTTTCTTAAAAAGTAAGCTCATTAAAGCATGCGTCCTATTGTACTAGTCTAAACTTGACAGGATAACTCTTGTTTGTAGGCTGTTTGAAAAGGATCAGTGGAGGCCCTGCCAATCCCATATAATAAAGAGCTAATATGCTAATTAGACCAAACAGCCAAATGACCACCCAGACAACATTCCAGATGATCGTCAGATGACCTTCTGGACAAAGCCAGGGCAGCAAGGGCCAGCAGGGGCTGTGAGGGCTGGTTGAGGCTGCAAGGGGCTGCAAGGGCCGAGCCCTTTACATGAATTTCATGCATTGGGCCTCTAATAAATAAAAATCCAACATGTGCACGTTCTATTTTTATGTGAGGTATCCAGAATACAGGTGTCACATAAAAATTCCTCAAGTGTGGCAAAGCAGGCTTATTTATCTTGCAAACATAATGTAATCTCATCATATTATCACATGACGATAGGTTATAAATCAAATCTGGAAAAGTAGGGGAGCAACTTGGCTCAGATGCCATCTTCAAAGCCAGCATTTAGCCCAGGCATGACATGCAGCATGCAATCAGCTCTCTTGCTCACTGTCATTACAAGATCCATTAATGGCGTTTGTGCATTCGGACAGTATCTTGCACCAATCTCAATAGTGTCTGGCATGGATATCCACAAAAAGTTGATATGCAACAAGGCCAATAAACACAGCTGGTGGACATTTAGGAATAATAAGTAAAATGCTATGTGTTCATGTGGGACAAAGAGCTTTACTTGGCCCCAGGGATCCAGACCATATCTTGACAGCTATTCCTATGTATTATTATGAGCATTGAAGATCAGAAGGCTTCACAGTCTATGGTGAGGAAATAGTACTGGGTTTGCATGATATGATGAGCAATGCAAGTTTTAATTTGTAGTCAATTCTCAGTGAAGCATTACTAACAGAGGATGCCGTACTTATCCAAAAGTTAGTTCAACTTGGCTTTGAATTATGTCATTTAGAAAATAGATTTACCTAACATCTGCATGATTATAGTGAGATCATGACTTCCCTGGGTCCAGAATCCAGGTCTGACTTCCCACTTTGATTATCTTGTATTTTTATCAGATCATTTTCAATTTATAAGTAAATCCCAACATTTGACATAAGAAACAAAACAGATATGGTTTCAAAAAAAGGAAGAATGTACTGGACCTGGCTTCTCAGAAGAGTTAGATCTTGACAAGAAGATTGGCTAGAATGTTCCATGCAGAAAAAAATAAAGTACACCTGCTAATGGCTTTAATTATTCATTTAGTTATTATTACTATTTAATATTAGTCACTCACATGATTGCAGAATTTGGCAAATCTGATTATTTATTAAAATCATGTAAGTTGATGAGGCTTATGTATGCCATTCTTATTTATTCTCTCTAAAACAACTTTAGTCTGAATATGAGATTCTGTTAAAGGTTTATATAAACCAACTCTTCCAATTGTGCCTTTTGAAACAATCTCGTTTGAAAAAGCACATACAGCAGAGTTCATGTGGCTGGTACACTAAAGCACTTTCTGGAAGACTTTGAGGTCAGCAGAAAACTTTATCACCATGGTTTCCTAGAGACTTTCATGCTCCTGAGAATAGAAAAGGCCATAATAATTAGATTAAACTTAATAGAATGCATACATTAGAAACAGTATAGTGAGAACAAAAAAAAATGATTGCTAATATTCACATCCTAATAATGGTAAGGTACCCATCTCCTCCCATTTGATGAACCTCTTTCTTATCTACTGGTTTTTCAATCTCTGACAATTGTTTCAGTGAAAGAAAAAAAAGAAAAGAGAAAAATTAACCACTTCTCAAATTTCACATTTGATATTATTATTGCTAGAGGTCCGGAGCATGAATTCATGCATGGGTGGGGTCTCTAGACCTAGCTGGTGATCAGAGCCCATCAAGGCCAGGCTGATTGGCGCCTGCAGGCCCAGGGGGAGCAGGATGAGGTGCAGAGGTTGGCCACTGGCCCTGATGAGGGAACCAACTCTCAGCCCCCCTGGGAAAGGGGCCACATCTGCTGCCACCCACCCCCTATTCCCTGTCCCAGACTGGGGCCCAAAGGCCCCAGCAGGGTTGGGGAGGGGCGATGGTCATTCCAGTCATTCTGGTCATTCAGTTGTAATGGTCACTTAGGATTTTTTATGGATGTCACATAAGTATTACTATCAGCTTTGGAATTTATTAACTCAGTAGTTCAGAAACATTGCTAGGGACATAGTTTCTTCCCATCACTAGCATTGCATCTTTGATCTTTCAATGTTATGCTTGTTTCTCATCATTACAAGATGGCTGCTGGAGCTCCATGATTACAGGAATTACAAAAATATTGAGACAGAAGAGAAAATAATATTTACCAATAAGAAAAATTAGTCAACAGACCCCTCTTCATGTGTCATTAGCCAAAATTACATTAAATGTCAATGCTTAAATTATTCACTGTCAAGGCCATTTGAATTATCTATAATTGGTTAAAAGTAATCAGGATCCATCCTCTCATTGATTAAAAAAATCCAAGCTTTCAGTACTGCCTAATGTATGTGCCATTTGATGGAGGCAAAATAAAAATTTAAAACATAGTAAGACAAGATGGAAATCACAGAAAATGAATATAACTTGAAGTTGAGGGAGGGGAGTAAGAGCTAAGGTGGCAACTCATGGAATAATTAAAGCCATTAGCTGCAGCAGATTTTTCTGTGTTATAAGAAATACATATATGGTATAATCTGAGAATAGAAACTATTGGCTACTTATTGGTGTGGAAATGTGACTGTGTTTAAAATAAGTTAGCAACCTGTGCCATCCTGCACCATCATACCTCCCTCCCCCTCAAAAAAGGACTGAAACTAGATTTGCCATATGCCACCACTTCTAAGAATATTAAGCTACTTAAGTGCCAATCCTTCCTTATTATGAGATGAGCTTACACTGAAAATGGTGCCAAATAGCACTTTCAAAATAAAATCAATGTTCACTGGGATGATCACCAACTGCCACAGAGGCCCCCAAGCCCAAATCAGACCTTTAACTTGGAATGAAAAAGAACAAGAAAGAAAATAGAAATGGAAAAATAAATTAAGACAATCAGAAATACGTTTTGAATAGCAGTAATAGTTTTATAAGCATATGCACTGGGGGCATTTAGTGTAGGTTTTAAAAAAGGAATTGTTGCCCGGGCCAGTGTGGCTCAGTTGATTGGCATAACCTAGAGATAACACCAAAAGGTGGCGGGTTCAATTCCTCGTCAGGGTACATACCTAGGTTGTGGGTTCAATCCTCAGTCAGGACAGGTATGGGAGGCAACCAATGCATATCTCTCTCTCTCTCTCTCTCTCTCTCTCTCTCCCCTACTCCCCTCCCTCCTTTCCTCTCTCTAAAAATCAATAATTTTTTAAAATTTAATTGTTAAATGAACAGAGGTTGTTTGATAGGCTGTTTGTGATGGTTGAAAGAACTTTAGCTTTAAAATCAGACAAACGTAAGCTTAATTCTTGGCTTTACTAATCATCAACTTTGGACACATGATCTAATCTTTGCAATAATTAGCATACTGGGGTAGCATGAGGACAATAGTGCAACATTTGGGTGGCTGGAAACAATGTGGAGATAGTAATGGAAGTGGAAGTGTAGCTGGTGATAGTAGTGATTTGTGGCAGTGTCTGTGTACTGTTAGGGGTGACAGTGGGAGAAAGTGTTGGGGGGCCATGTTTGCAGTCATATAGGAAATTTGTTTAGGTATCATTGACTATATAGAAATAGTATATTGACTGAGAAATAGTCTCCATGTATTAATGAGCTTTGTTCATAATGGCCAAAACTTAGATGCTTTCTAAGTAAATTCATACAATGAAATACTATTTTACCATTAAAAGGAAAAAAGCATTGATACACACAACATAATGAATCTCAAATTCATTTTGCTAAGCAAAAGAGTAAGAGGGAAGCCAAAAGTCTGTATACGGCATGATTCCACTTATATGCCAGCTGGAAAAGCCAAACCTGTAGGAATGGAGAGATCAATGACTACAGGTGCTACGGTAGGAAGAGAAGTCAACTATAAAAGAGCAGAGTTGAGACTGTTCTGAATATCTTGAAGAATATTTTATACAGAATACCTGTGATCATTTTAACAAACTCATATTTCATGGAATCATTTTGGAAAATGTTGTAATAAAAATACAATTGGCTATCAGAGTCTAAGATACTCAAGTAAGAATCTCTAGTTCTTGCATAAATGTGACCTTGATTGACTCATTAAACGTCTCCGAGTTTGAGTTTCCTCATCTTGAAAAAAGAGTTTTGTCAGGATTAACTGAACAGTGAATGTAAAATACTTTTCAAAAATATGTTAACTTTTTTTCCTTTCTCTCCCTTGCTCATTCTGAAAGGTCGCTCTTCATAGCAGCAAATCCTGAATTGTCAGCAGTCCTCTTCTCCTTTCAGAAATCTAACTTCTTGTTTCCAGGGGCTGTGCAAAGCCAGGCAATTACATGTGTTAGAATGTGCCGGAATTATTATTGCCTATGTTTCAATCAAAGATCTGAGGGTCTCCCCTGTGAGTAAATTAGGCATTCTTTTCTGGGATTTAGGCTTTGTGAAAAACATCGATGAATTTAGCTCTGAGGGACTTCTGCAGCAAGCAGCAGAGGAAATGAGCAGGAACTCAAAAATCTTGGATATTAAAATAACCCCTCAGAAGGCAGAATGACCTCCATTTGTTTATGCTCTCAAGCCCACGCTGCACAAGCTGCCACCCAGGGCTTTATTATATGACTGCCAAGCAAGAGGATTTCCCCCCACATATTCAGTTATGATTTGGGAATTTGCAAATGAGAAAGAAAAGCGGAGGGCAATTTTCTGCAATCTTCTCTTCTTCTGCCACACAGGGAGAAAGGAGCTAGGAGGCTATTGCAAGAGTCGAGGTGAGAGATTGTGAAGAACAGAATCAGAAGGGAGGGATTGAGCAAACACATGACACAAATGAGAGGAAACCGTGGGGGAAGATCCTCAGTGCTGCCACTTCCTTCATTCTCCTGACTTTACTTTGATTCTTCTCATTAAAGTTGAATCTGGTATTTCAAGTGTAACTAGAAGGATAATGGCACCCTCAACAGAAATGGAGAAGTTGGGGAACAGTGCCAAATGATGAAAGAAACTGAAGAGTTTAGCTCAGGAAGGGTAAGTTTATGGTGTCAGTGGGATGTCCATGTGGAGATCCCAGAGCACAATTAGAAATAGAGATTTGGTGCTCTGATGAAGACTTGGGCTTGAGAGATATGTTAGAGAGAAATTCTCTTAGAAATACTAGGTGGAGCCATGGAAGTGGTAGAAACCATGAAAACAGAGAAAACAAAGACAGAGTCAGGGACTGAGGGGTGGTGGTGGGGGGCGGGGTGGGGAAACAACAGGAAAAGAGCTTGCAAAGGATAGAGAGCAGAGGTCAAGGAGGAAGCTAAGAGAGGGGAAGTTCTGAAAGGGCAGCATTAATCAATAGGATCAAATACTGTCCTGTGGCCAGGAGCTGAGGCTTAGCCAAGCAACAGTGCACCTTTCTCTGATTCCATATCAAACTTAGAGACCAGAGAAGGTACTAAAACCTTCTCTTTCATAATGTTATTCACTGCGATACAATAAGGAGTGAGTGATGCTCTCCCCAGACTTGTGCCAGGCTCTCACTGGAAAAGCAAGCTTAATCAACTGCTGAGGTTCAGTTAGAAAGGAAAATCAGGCCAAGCAGAGAAAGGACAGGTCATCTGAGCTTCTTCCTCTTTCTAAAAGAACTTCATACAGCAATTTACCCTGAGGGTCTATTAACATCTCTCAGGTAGGTGTGGAAAAAAGCATCAGGTATTAATTACTAGTTTGATTGAACAGATGTGATTAATTACCCATCAAATGCAAGAATCTATAAGGACGAAGAACCTAAAGCAGACATTCTCAATCTCTAGCTGGCCTCAGAATCTCTTGGATTTCCAGGGGGTTGGGGGAAAAGACCTCTAATTTGTTGGTTAATTCTTTCTCTTACAATTCAATATAATCAGACCTTATTTATTGATGCTACACCTGAGCATTTGTACAAGTCTTTTCTAACTCACCTTGGATAGTGAATTTCTTGAGAACAGGAATCTCATTTATTTATCTTTATATACCCAGGTCCCAGGCACAGGACTTACCCTACTCTTTAACTGAGGGAAGGAAGAATTAAAGATGGAAGGAGGAAAGGAGAGAGAAATAGATGGAGGAGGGAATCTGGTTTAAGTTCTCTATTCTCTAATCTAGTTAACACAACTGGCTAAGAGGCTTGTCCTTGGCACTGTTCACTCTAACCATCAAGCATTACTGTTATGCAATTCTTCTCTGTCTCACTTGACTTTCCCCACCCTCATTCCTCAAGTATGACTCCTCTTATAGCTGTGGTCTCTCTCACAGCCCACCTTTTCTAAACTAAATGTCATCTAACAATCCTGGTCAATACCAGCTCCATAATTTGAACTTTCCAGCATTCGCCCTATCATGCAGGCCCAAATCTCAGTTATCTTTAAGTTCTCTCTCCTCTTCATGGCATATTCCCAGGCAGTCTCCAAAGCCTCTTAATTCTTTCTTCATGAGATTTCTCATATATCTTCTTTCCCAGCCTCAGTAGTACTATAATCATAATTAGACTGTTAAAACAACCTATACTGGCTCCCCATTCCACAATTTCCCTCCTCCAGCTGATCCTACACAATGTTGCCATTTTAATAATATTTAAATACCACTTTCATGATCATAGTAGCAGTTACTCTTTATTAAGCACTTAATGTGTCCAGTGTAATGCTAGACATTTTACATTTATTATGTCATCTTATTCTTAACCTACAAGATGGATTACTATTTCCATTTTAGAGATGAGGTAACTAAGACTTACTCATCTATAAAAACTTGCTTAAAGCACTGTGTTTAAGTCCCTCCACAATGTAGCCTACATTGTTAATACTTTCTCACTTTTCTTCAAAACCTCTGTTCCAGTTAAACTGGTCTACTGATGCCTCCCAATGTGTCTTTTTCCCACCTTTTTTGACCAATGCAGGTCACCAACCATACAGATGCAAGACCTGCTGAAGAGCTCGCATGCCTGACTAGCAAGCCCAATGCTGCTGTGTAAATCATATTCTGCTTCCAAGAAAGCTATGAGCACAATTAACCCATGGAATATGACCACTGTGACCATTCAAATCACTCAGGCTCAGGGAATAACATTATTCTGTTTCCTGGTTACTGAAGCTTCTCAGTCCCTGGTTCAGATCATTCCTGGATCTCCAGAGTATCAATATATTTGTGCGATCATCTGGGCTGAGTGGCTATCAAGGCCACATTCAAATAAGCACAGACTCAAATAGGTATAGCAATATATTTAATAGATTAGATAATATATGATAGATGATAGATAATAAATGACAGATAGAAAGAATATAGAGATATGTGCATAATAGATAGATGTTAGAGAGATAAATAGATATATGGAAAGATAGAGTTGGATAGATAATAGATGATGGATGGATGGATGGATAGATAGATAGATAGATAGATAGATAGATAGATAGATACAGATAAACTATTAGCCAGGGTTTTCAAAAGAAAAAGAACATTTATATATGTGTTATGTTACTGTAAAAGGGACCTGGCCTTGAGTGGGTCTGTCTAGGGTCTGGTTGGTTCTTAACTTTGTACAGAAAAAAATTTTACAACAGGAGTCCAGGTGACTATGAGGGAATGTTTATTAAAACTGAGGACAGTAAAACAAGAAAGGGGTTAGCATAGAAGAAGCAACAGGAGAGCCTAGGCTGGGCTTCTCTAGCTCTCTGGGAAGTTAAAGAAAAGGGGGCCTTGCGGTTAGGTTCATGGGACTTGCCTGTGATGAGCTGTCATTGCCCATTGCTCCCCTGCTGCAAGTCTCATGGGGTCCCTTAGAGTTTAGGAGATGCATGTCTATAAGGGAAAAAGTGGGGGAAGAAGAGGGGAAAGGAATGGTGGGGGCCAGGTCCTTTGTCTCGAGGCTTTATCTCTTTGTCAGATGAGGGAATCTTAGAGGGATTCTAAGATTTGGGGTAGAGTTTCAGCAGAATATTCCTCAGTTTTCTCAGTGTGCTCATCCAGGGCTGTGGTCTTCACTGATTGATTGGCCAGTGCCAGGGCAGGGGGTCACTAGCCACTGCAGCTTGTCCTGGTGTTGCCCACCTGGTTTTGCTCTTTTTCTGGGTCTGGAGCTGAAATACAGCCGAGGCTTAGATGTTATTTCTAAGGAGGTGCTGTTCTGTATATGCTGTAAATTGCTGTCAGTTTGTTCAGCTGTCTGTTTCAGTTTCCCTTTTCCACTCACACTGGCTTACTAGACTGTCTCAGTTATGTAAGTGTATTCAATGTGTACTTATGTAAATATATGTGTATCTGTATAATTTATTATGGAAACTGAGAAGTCCTAGGATCTGCTGTCTGCAAGCTGGAGCCCCAGGAAAGCTGGTGGTGTAATTTAGTCTGAGTTTAAAAGTCTGAAAACTGGGGGAGTCAGTAGTGTAAATCCCAGCCCGCTGGCTGGAGAAGATAAGATGAAATGTCACAGATCAACAGTGAGGCAGGAAAAATAAAACAGGTGAATTCTTCCTTCCTCCACATTTTGTTCTATTCAGGCCCTCACTGAATCAAATAATTACTTTAATGACACCCACCTACATTGGGGATAGCAATCCACTTTACTGAATTCACCTTTTCAGATGCTAATCTCATCTAGAATTACCCTCACAGACACACTCAGCAATAATATTTAATCTGGGCACCCCATGGCCAGTCCAGTTGGCACATTTTAATAATCACAGATAAATATAGAGTATGTAATATAAATATGCACATATTTATCACTGGCTTTAAGCTGGGAAGCCATATGCATGTATACACACACAGATTATAGTTTAATTTGTGCAATGTTGCTTACTTTAGGTAGTTTCTTGGCTGACTGTCTCATAGCATTCAGCTCTCCATGGAAAGATTCTTCCTCTTATTATCCTAGTGAAAATGCAACTCTCCCTCCCTTCTCACTGCTTCACTTTTTTTTTATATAGATCTCATCTCTGCCTTACTTGAACATAGGTTTATGAATTCAGGTAGGTTGCCTGTTTTCTCTGCTCTAACCTCAAAATCTAAAACAAAACTTGGTCATTAAAAGGCCCACAATCAATATTTGTGGAGAGAATAAACATAGGGAAAATGACTATCTATACTAATAAAAGGGTAATATGACAATTAGACCAGGTTGACCAGCCATCTTCTGGATGTCCAACTTCCTTTCGGACAAACCCATGGTGGTGGGGGCCAAGGCAGAGGCAGTTAGGGGCAATCGGGCCAGCAGGGGAGATCAGGCTGGCTGGGGAGGGCAGCTGGGGGTATTAGGCAGGTAGGCAAGCTAGTGGTTAGGAGCCAGTGGTCTTGGGTTGTGGGACCTGGCCTAAACTGGCAGTCAGACATCCCCAGGGGGGTCCTGGATTGGAAAGGATGCAGGCCAGGCTGAGGGACACCTTCTTTCCGTGCACAAATTTTGTGCACCGGGCCTCCAGTTCTATATAATAAAAGGCTAATATGCAAGTAGACCGAACAGCAGAACAACCTAGCCAGTCACTATGACGTGCGCTGACCACCAGGGGCGCACGCAGAACATGATGAATGTCAGCCACTGGTGAGATGGTGGAGCATGTGAGAGAGGGCACCAAACCAAAGCAAGGTGCCAGTTGCTATATTTGAGGTGAACCTCTGGTGGTTACTGAAAATTCTTTGCTCCCATGTGCTGTGGTCCTGCTCAGCACTCACATCTGCTGCCAATGCTGGTCCCACTCACACCCACTGCAGCACTGAAGACACTGATTGCACCTGCTGTCAGTACCTGGTGTTGGCCCTGATAGCTCAGCACTGTCATTGGTTGTGAGCAGCAGCTGTCAGCCCCAATTGCCCTCAGGGTTTCTCCACCTCCCCCTGCTCCTGAGGGGTGATCTGATCGGGGCATCAGCCGCAGCTCTCACCTGCTGCTGGTGCTGGGCCCAATCGCTTCATGCCATCAGCAGGTGTGAGTGGGGCCAGTGCTGTCAGCACATGGGATCAGTTGCAGCAGAGCGCAGCTGCCAGCAGACAGGGGACTAGGGACTTTGGGAAGAGAGGCCAGGTGGGGGCATGGAGGATGAGCCGAGACCTGCCCCTTTGCCCACCAGAGCCTCACGGCTCACAGTTCCTTTCAAGGTGCATGAATTCATTCACTGGGCCCCTCATAAAGTAATAAGAAAGAATAAAAGCCTCATTTAAAAATAGTCATTTTTTACTTTAATATAAAATTTAATATAATATCCAATATCAAATGTTTAATTATATGGAAACAAATGAGATTATTAAAAAGAACATTCATCCCTTTTTCAAGTTTTCAATCAGTATGCATTTAACCTGGTTCCAGCTCCACTATTCACCTGGTGGCATATAACCCAAGTGTATAATAACCCAAGAACAGCTTCTGTAAGATTACCTGGCCACTTAAAACCCACATAGCCTATAGACTGGGACAGATGTCCAGCATCACATGATGGTGACCAGACATGCACCGTCCTGCTGCATGCCTGCCAGCAGGAGGTGTTTTTAAGTAGAATTATAAAAGAATACAGAAATTGGAAGATAAAATGGAGGCTGAAAAGTAATGATCCCCATTTCCTTAGATGACAATGGCATTTCTTAAGGACCAACCTGATGTTGAGATAAAGCTGAAATGTGCACGTCACCTTCTCCCTGGGCCACAACTACTAGTGTATTTCCATATTTTCTTTCCCAAGTGGCAAATTTTTCCATATCAGGACATAATGATGACAAGATAATTGGTGGTGATTCACCTTATCCTGAATGTAAGGCAGCTGTGCAAACCCTGAGATGTGGGGCTTCAGTGCTGCCAAGCAAGAAATGACACTGTTTTATTGACCCTAGGAAGCCAATACCCAGCATCTTCAACATCATGACCCCAGGAAAGCCACAGATGTGTCTATTTCAGATAGGCTAGCCGAGACACATGCTGGATAAATAGAATAAAGCACAAGAAAGTCCAGATGAAAGAGCGATGGAGGCTGGCCACCAAAAGTAACTGCAGCACCCTTTCTTAAAGGGTATTTGTGCAGATGTGGGCCCAGCCAATTCTGAAAGAGGAACTTCCCACTGGTCTGCCCTGACCATGTACAGCTTGGCCATGATCCACCATGATTTAGCCAAAGCCAGGAATGGTGGGAAGCTTACTTCCTAATCTTAAAATTAAACTTTGTCCACAATGTATAACAGCACTCCATGTTCTATTTGCTTTTACTATGTGATACTTGGGGAGGGGAGAAGCCTCAGGATATTTTTTTATTGATTTTAGAGAGGAAGGGAGATGGGGAGAGAGAGAGAATCATTAGTGATTAGAGATAATCATCAATCTGCTGCCTCCTGCATGCCCCCTACTGGGGATTGAGCCCACAGCCTGGGCTTGTGCCCTAACAGGAAATTGAACCATGACTTCCTGGTCCATAGGTTGACACACATCTACTGAGCCATACCTGCAGGGTTGTTTGTCTTTTATTTTTTCTCTCATCTTTGTTTCTTATAGAATGAAGCCTTTGAAAGATACCTGGCAACTGAAATACAAGCTAATGGGGAGTGTGTGTGTAGTGAAGTTAAAACAAATTCAGTCAATTGTATACTTGGCACCTACTAAATTCAAATGGACAAATCCATGCTGTAAATGGACACTCAGAATGATAGAACAAACAATTGTAGAAATAAAAACTTGTTCTAAATAATATATTTTTTGAAATTTATTCCACTGTCTAGAAAAGAGAAATTGGAGGTCATAGTGAGGTCTAAGACACAGGGGGAGTATAAGAGGAAGGACTAAAGGCATGGAGAGTTGTGGAAGGAGAATGGTTATTGAGGTGTATAATTTAAGAGGCAATGCAGAATGGGCACATGCTAGTATTGTCAAACACATGGGATGGGATGTTCCCCACCACAGACTGAAGACAACACTCATCCATCATAGCCTACAGTGTTGTTGTGGATGAAAGAGCATTGTCAGTCAGATGACAATACCTTCAAGTAATGAAGGCAAATGCCTGAAATCCAGACAATAAAAGTGGTCAGATTGGCAAAGGGAAGGGAGAAATGGTTGATGGCATATCCGTGCCCTGAGAGATGATAGAACAGCTGTCTCTACTCAAGAGTTCTAAGAAGATGATATTCTTAGAAGAACTAGGTTTCAATTAAAATAAAAAATAAAGTAATCTGAAACATCAGGCTATTAACTGCTCTCCTGGTAAAGTAATATAAGATTAAATTGCAATGTAGTTTCTAAAATATATGTTTCAATTTCCAGTAAAATAAAGTGTATGCTTCATTTTTAAATGGAAAAATTAATATATATGAAAGTATTAAATATGTAATAAATCCTTATTTTATATATACACATTTCTATTTTTCCTTTTCTTGATTTGAGAATCCAATATAGAAGTTACATTTTAATAAAATTTATAGTAAGAACTTTAATGACATAAATAAAAGTTTTTCCTTGAAAGCACTTCTTTATTATATACCAATCAAAAATAATTTAATGAATTTGAAATTCTAAAAAAACAGTAAAAAGATTCATGAAATTTTGCAAAGGAGGCTCATAAGTTTATATATGCAGTCAAGTAGGAAAGTGTTAGGTTTCTATAAACAGACTATAGATAAAGAAAAGCTTGCTGAAGATGTTGCGATGTTCCTAACACAGATGCTGAGCGATGAGAAGAGTGATACAGAAGTAATCACAAGGGTGACAACAGTAAGAAGTGGGAAGATAGGGGACTGGAAGGGCTGCATTGTAGGTGACATGGTGACAGAGATTCAAATTAAGTTTGGGACCATCTGGACTTGAGATTTCATTTGTGAAGATTGAGTCTCCCAGGGGACCAGAGACATCATGAACTCACAGAATGTGACCTGGCCAATAGTCCACAAATTGTGTTTGCTTTGGAATCCAAACAGAATCTTACTGAGGTACTATTTTTGGTGATTCTGAAGAGAGGAGCTGGAGGCTGCAGTAAGGGTGAGAAACTACCACACCCACAGGCAGACTTTACACAGGTAGTAGAGATAAATATAAGAATCATCGCTTTCTGGTAAAAATTTGCTGTGTGTGGCTGCAGTGATATGGAAATCTGACATCCACATCATGGCCATAGAGGGTGCCCTGGGCTCCAAAGAGTATGCCACTGGCCACAGGTTAAATACAGGAGGTTACAAAATAAAAAAGATAAACTTTGAATGCCTCCCAAATATCTATTAGAAAACAAGGTACATTTTTTTAAAGGCATAAATCTACAAGGACAAAAACAATAGAAATACAGCACTCTCCTCCCTGCTCCAACCAGGAAAAGACTGCATTTATCTAGACATTCTAGAAAGAATGGTTTATAGGAATGCCAGGCACAGCTGAGGCTCAGATTACAGGAAAGTTTAGATACTGAACAGTGAGACTTGCAGTCCTATCCTCTCTTTCACTCCTGGAATAAAAACAGCCATGCTTATAAGCCTCCAGCAGAAGATTCAAAGGCCCTTCTGGATCAATGGACCAGCCCAGTGAAACAGCCTGGCCCAGTCATCCAACAATTAATCCACCAGTTGACAAGCCTCACACAGAGGTTACCTTTTATGAATTTCATTCTCAAATATTAAATAATGCCCGGATCAACAGATATTTGAAAAAAGCATGAAAAAGTGATGAACAGAGACCAAAAGAAACAAACAAAAAGGTCCTGAAGGAAAAAGAAGACAAAAATTGTTTTCATTATCACTAATGTTCTCCTAGAGATAAGAAAAGATATTAAATCCAAGAAACAGAACACGATGCTATTTTAAAAAGAGAACATTCCAAGAACAAGGAAAATTCTTGGAAATTAAAAATGTGAAAGTACAAACAGAACACTCAATATAAGAAAACTAGCAGAAAAGATTAAACAGAAACAGATTTTTTTAAAGAGAAGCTAAAAACTATGAAATTTAGAGAGTCAGACTAGTATAGTCTATTTTCTTCTTCTTTTTTTAATATATTTTATTGATTTTTTACAGAGCTGAAGGGAGAGGGATAGAAAGTCAGAAACATCGATGAGAGACATCGATCAGCTGCCTCTTGCACGCCCCCTACTGGGGATGTGCCTGCAGCCAAGGTACATGCCCTTGCCGGAATCGAACCCTGAACCCTTCAGTCCACAGTCCGACGCTCTATCCACTGAGCCAAACCGGTCTTGGCAGTATAGTCTATTTTCAAGAGTTTGATTCTTTTCCAGAAAGAAAAATTAATATATTAGTAATACAAAAGAGTTCACAAAACTACAGATTATGATTTTCCAGATTTGAAAGAGCCTATCAAAGTTCAAACATAATAAATATTTTTAAAATATTCACACCTTGGCATATTATTATGAAATTCTGGAACTCCCAAGATAAAAAGAAGAACTAATACACTTTACAAGAGAAAATACAAATCCTATCTATCAAGGGAGGAAAATCAGAATGGCAATGACCTTCATAATGGCAACTCTGGAGGTTATGAATCTATGACTCAATTCTTCAAAATTGTGAGAGAAAATAATTTTTACCTAGACCTCTATACCTAGCCAAAGTATCAAACAAAAAACTAAAGTATCTGAAGATATTTTCAGATATGTAATGTGTTAATTTACCTCCCAAGCTATTGAGCGATGTTGTTTTACCAAAAGAAAGAAGTAACCAAGAGAAAAAATAACCCAGAATCCAGAAAATTTGATAACCCTGGGAAGAAAGAGAAGATCCTAAAAGTATCTAAAAAGTCAAAACGTATCATATACAAAGACTCAATAATGAAGTATATCCACCTTTTAAACAGAAATATTGCATGCTAGAAAAAGAAATGGGACAATCTTTAAAATTCTTAAGAAACATAAATCTCAACCTAGAGCTCTTCATTCAACCAAACTGTGGACCAAGTGTTAGAGTGGATAGAGACTGGTCTGTGCCCATGTTACATGGCGGGAGATATTGGAACCATCACCTCCTCCGGTGGCTGGGGAAGCTGGCTGTTTCTACTAAAGGCATTGTCTAGAAGCAACCTCTACCTGCTACACCATTTGCAAACAGTTACTACATATGGCACAGACGGTGCACTGCAAAGGGAGGGCAGTAGATGATGGGACTTACATAAAGCATGAGGTCAGTGGTGCTCTCTGGAACAGTTATATTTTGGAACTGGTCATAGCAGGCTTGAAGAGATAAGCTTCCAGCAATTTAAATTTGAAGATTACAAACCTGTGAAATGATATTAAGTGTCATATATTTGGGAGAGAGCCAGACAGCAATCTGCCACTTAATAAATAAGTTCAAGTCTCATAAAAGTAATGCTGCACAGATATGCCTGCTATTTCAACATAAATGTGTTGTTCATATTTTCCCTTTTTATAGTCTATCAATTCTAAATAAATGTAGAAAGAGTATAAGCAAAGATTTTAGATGATTCAAAGAATTACTCATTCTGTATTATAAAGCATCACCAAACCTGTTGTCTATAATTCACCAATAAAAGTGCATGCTATACTCTCTTTGAGTAGGGTAGGGGTAAAAGAATGAAGTACAATGTGGGAGTTCACTTGACCACGTTTCAAAGGAAACCTCTTTGGGCTTAATGTCTAAATCAGTTCATCTGAAATTTAAAAACACAAAGCCAAGCACACATTGATTAAAATTCAAAAGAAATGCAAACAAAAATATTTCATCAGAAAATTTCAGAACCTCAAAAGTTATTGCAAACTGAATATTAGATACTTAAAGGCCTTGAAACAAGATAAGAATTTAGAATATGCATTTCTCAAGGTAGGGGAGGATACGGGTAAAGGGGGGAGGTCAATCAAAGGACTTATATGCAGGCATATAAGCCTAACCAACAGAAACAGACAACAGGGGGGTGAAGGCATGAGTAGGGGTTTGGAAGGATAATGGGGGAATAAGGACACATATGTAATACTTTAATCAATAAAGAAATTAAATATAATATTTGTTGAATAAATGGATAAATAAATGAAAAAATTATTTAAATGTATCTTGTGTATTTCACCCTCTCCCTTTTTGTAAATTCTACCTTCACTGGAAGTATCTCCCTTACCATTCTGACCCTACTCAACCTTCAGAATCAAGTACAAACATCAGCATCTCCACTTCAGTCTTTCTTGACATTGCTATCCTTTTGCTCTTATCTACTGTGCTGTACCACCACTAGTTTGTTAATAAGCCACAGCTAATGAAGTAGCAAACCTTATTTTTTCATTTAGTTTTAAGCTTTGGACCTCCTTGTATCCAGGCACTCAGTAGATTCTCACCAAGTACTTGTCTTTATGATATGACGAAAAAGGAATGTTCCCTTCTTTATATCAGGGTAAAGAATTTCTTTAATTGGGAGCATGATATATGATCACATATTGAAACAAGAATATCAAAACACCATAACCATATTTTTATATACATTTACATCATCTTTAGACTATAGGATTTTATAACAATATAAAAAGTGTCTGAAGCATGGCTACACTCCTACTTCATACAGATGTAGCATTTGACTCTTCATCCTAACACCCTTTTGATTGTCTGTTATATTATGCTCCCTGACTTTCCTCCTATCCCTCTAGCTGTTCCTCTTTAATTAAGAACACTTTGCCACTTGATCTTGAAATGTGGGCACCCTGTTAGGGTCATTTGTAGTTTATAGTCTTTTCTAGGTCACCTTTTTAAAAGAAATATTTATATATTTTTATTGATTTGAGAGAGGAAAAGAGAGGGACAGGGAGACAGAAACATTAATGATGAGAGAGAATCATTGATTCGCTGCTTTCTGCACACCTCCTACTGGGAACCAAGCCTGCGACCTGGGCATTTGCCCTTGACCAGAATCGAACCTGGGATCCTTCAGTCCACAGGCCAACATTCTGTCCATTGAGCCAAATAAGCCAGGGCATTTTCTAGGTCATCTTTTATCTAAGTCCATGGTCTCAAACACCATAAGAGTTCTAAAGTTTCCATCTACATCCCAGACATCTTTTCTGAGCTCTAGAATTAAATATCCAACTTTCTCTTCTGTTTGAATGTCTCACAAGCACCTTAATTTAACTAACCCTAAATTGGACCCAAAATTTATTCTCTCCTCAAAATAGAAGAATCTTGGTGAATAGTTTCACCATCAACCCATTACTATAAGCCAAGAACCTGCAGTTTAACTTGAATTTCTCTATCATTCAATCTTTCCCAACCAATCTGTTGTCAGATCCCCTTTTCTATATTTTATCTATCGTTACACAAATATCTGTACCTATCATCTCCTCTGCCACCATTCAGTCCAATCTATTTTCCTTTGTTGCCTGAGTCACTACAATCGCTTCATAACTAGTTTCTTTGAAGCCAATCTAGCCACCCTTTCAATACACCCTCCATGCAACAGCCAGAATCTTTTTTACACAAATATGATACTACTTCCAGGCTGAAAACCTCCCATTATTTTCTCAGCAGATTAGAATAACGTACTGTATTAGTACATAGTGATGTTGTAGTGTGCACTGCAGTCCTCCCTGTCTGCACCAAGACATACATTCTGCCAGCTGCTGGGCATGAAGCAGCTGATAGCTCTCAAATGAGTCCCATTTCAAGACTTGCCCTCGGATAAAGACAGCCACTTCCCCCAAGATCACACACTCTTTCTCAGGGGAGTTCTCATTCTCAACTGGCCCTAGAGAAAGTATCAA
Source organism: Antrozous pallidus (assembly GCA_027563665.1). Classification (NCBI taxonomy): domain Eukaryota; kingdom Metazoa; phylum Chordata; class Mammalia; order Chiroptera; family Vespertilionidae; genus Antrozous; species Antrozous pallidus. Next base: position 99,811,563 of record CM050516.1, on the reverse strand, counting down.
GACACATCCCTCTTACCTAAACTGTGACAACTCTGAAGACACCTATCAGCTTCCTATTGGATAGACTAATATGCTTCTTAAGACTGCATTATAGCCCAACTTCTCTCTGTGCCTAGTCCTATTGTCTTCACTCATCCATAAGTATTGATCCCTAGAATATTCACCAATAACTTCTTGCATCTAATCTGTATCTCAGAGTATGCTTCTTGGGAAGCCTGGCTTATAAAATATCTTTATCTAGAAGGTTCTATATGATCTGACCTCTACTGACCCTATACCATGCTTCCCCAAGCTCCCTATAGTCATACTACTAATCATCTTTCAAATCCTTGGATATGAGATTTTTCTTCCTGCCTCAGGATCTTAGATTCTACGTGGAATACTGCCAGCTCACTTCTACTTTCCATTCCTTCATCACTTCATCACCATCATTTTACCTCTTTGCCTAATTAATTATCACATTATATTCAAATCTCAACTCCAGCTTAAAGAAGTCTTCTCTTGCATCCAAGACCTGCTAGTACCCATCTAATCAGCTACTACAGCCTGCTATATTTTCTTTCAAATACTTTAAAGGAACTATAATGAAATGTTTTGTAATTAATTGTGAAATATTTATCTCCGTTGCTATAACATCAGATCCACACCTCTCTTGTTTGCTACTATAGTTCTAGAACAAAACTTGGCACATAGTAGATACTTAAAAAGTACTAAATCACTATATTTAATATGTTCTATGACCAGTGATATCCCTGGAGCTATAAAGTCCAATTATCATATCATAACAGAAAATATATTAAGGGATATAAAGTAGTCACCAAAGTCCTAATCATATATCTACCCAGGAAGAATATGTTTATAGCTTAGTCAAACCCCTTGTTCTGCTTATAGTAAAATAACCCATCTTTCCCAGCCTTCTAAAAAAGAATTCTAAAAGTTACATGAGAAACTACTTTGCAAAGTCACCATCAGCAAAGAAGTCCAATAAGAGAAACCTTCATAGAAATATGTCTGAGACAAAAAGAAGAAGGAATTAGGATATAGTATGTCTTAGGAAGAAGAATAACCAAAAATAGAACAAAATCACAGGGAATATTTCAGGTTGAAGACAATAGAGAAAACTAGGACTAGAGATGCCTAAGTGTGTTGGGATGATGTGGAAAAAAACATGTGGGCATATGTAATCTACTTTCTGTATTTATAATATGTTGCATGACCAGCTTGAATGTGGCTCTGTCACTTATATTTAGATTGTAGACACAGAGGCAATAATAAATTGTTAACTATAGCAAGTCTTATCTTAAAATTTTTCAATCTCTAAACAGTCCAGTTTTCAGCTTCTTTATAATTTACCATAGCTAAGATTTTGAAACAGCCCAAGTGAGTGGATTAAAAACAGCAAGTGAGTAGATTAAAAAACTGTGGTACATCTACACAGTGGAATACTATGCTGTGGTAAAAAAGAAAGAATTCTTACCATTTGCAACAGCATGGATGGACCTAGAGAGCATTATGCTAAGTGAAATAAGCCAGTCAGAGAAAGATAAATGTTACATGATCTCACTCATTTGTGGAATATAATGAACAACATAAATTGATTAACAAAAACAGATCCAGAGATTGAGAAGCATTGATCAGACCATCAAACCTCAGAGGGAAGATAAGGGAAGGTGGGGTTAAGGAAGAAGAGATCAACCAAAGAGATCAACCACTTTTCTGCATGCATATAAATCTAACCAATGGACACAGACAACAAGGGGGTGAGAGCATGAGTGGAGGGGTGGAGGGAGGGAAATGGGGGGATAAGGACACATGTGTAATACCTTAATAAATAAAGAAGAAATAAAATATAGTTCTGGATATTGGAGTTAAAGAGAAAGTTGGTTTACAAGGACAAAGCTTTCATCCAAGTATTTACATAGCACAACTCTAGACACACCATGCCCATTGCATTCTTTGTGAATTGTGTCCCCTGCAGTTGTGCATTGTGGCAGCCCTGGTCTTATAATGTGGTTGATTAATTCCCATGGAGGTTGTCATAATTATATCTTTGGGATTCCTGGATTAGTCAGCAAATGAATGTGTGGTGGTAACTGTTTCATCGCTTATCCTGCAGTCAAGTTTCTCCGTGAATAACCTTGAGAAGAGCTGGAGACTGAAGCCAACATAGGGTAGGAAACCAAAGGAAAATTCTGAATTGATCAAGAAAAACTCTGTACCCTAACTGGTTTGGCTCAGTGGATAGAACGTCAGCCTGTGGACTGAAGGGTCCCAGATTCGATTCTGGTCAAGGGCATGTACCTGGTTGCCGGCACATCCCCAGTTGGGGGTGTGTAAGAGGCAGCTGATCGATCTTTCTCTCTTATTGATGTTTCTAACTATCTATCCCTCACCCTTCCTCTCTGTAAAAAAATCAATGCTATATTTTTTAAAAAGAATAATTCTGACAGTACATGTACAGCAAATATGAAATAATTCATCATCAATCAGGAAAGAAAAAGAGTTATTGATAAGATTTGGAATGTAACTGTGAAAACAGTACCTAAGGATGGATGGAGAGAAATGTATGAAACTAGAAGCTTAATGTCAAGAACAGAAACCAAAAAGGAACTATAGATGATTCTAGAAAAAATCTTAGAGTCAAAGGTAGCAGTCAGGAGTACAAGAAGTAATGTTGCTAGCACCTGACCTAAATGCTAGTGGATTTGGGCACTTTGAGGGCTCAGAGGGGTTGCCTTAGGGCAGTAATTTTCAATCATTTTCCATCTCATGGTACATATAAACTAATTACTAAAATTCTGCAGCATACCAAAAGTATGTTTTTTGTTGATCTGACAAAAATTAGGTATATTTTTTATTTATTCACTCTGGATGGCTATTGTTGTGTCGGCTGCTGTCATTCTTTAATTTGACAGTCTAAGGGAAAAGATGTCAGATCCCCCTGACTAAATAGTCAGGAACTGCATGTTTAAAAAATTATTGTGACATACCCAGTGTGCCATAGCACACTGGTTGAAAATCGCTGCCTTAGAGGTTCTGTGGTGATGTGCTCCTGGAAGTGTCCTCCCAGTCCTTTCTAGTGTTGTGCCTTTTCTATGCCAGAGAATGACAAGGGCAGGCAATAAAAGCAAATATATATCTTGAGCATCACACTCATTCATTGAATCAGAAGTCTTGGCTCATTCACAACCAAAATCACCTTCTTCAGTGACAGGGAAGTTGAGTGTGGGGATATTCTTTGTAAACAACGTAACCTGAATAATGGTCTCAACTATTCTCTCCATTTGTGCCAAAGATGGCCTGAATGCAAGTAAAGCATCTGTGACTAATCAAAACAGGTTTCCCACTATCCCCACTCCTCCAGGCCCAAACATTTCAATGGAACTTTCCTTGGCTGTGATGGAGCCTAACCCTCATTACAGAAGGGTTAGCCAAGGCTTCTAGGAAAAGGAAAATGGCCCCTGGCCATTGTGAGAGAGCATCAAAGTGAGCACACAGTCACCCCTAAATAAAGAGCACTCTTTCAAGGCCCCTATCATTAATGTTGTGTCCAGATGCAACCTGGAAAAGCCAGAAAGAAACTGATAACTGAATACCCATACTACCTGAAGATCACATCACCTCTCCATTTATTTTAAATTTAATTGGAGTGAGAGGCAGAGTGATAAGAATGTCAAAGAGAATTAATAATCTAGAGTTTGAAAGAAAAGACTAGAGAGGTCGAGAAGAAGAAAGCCCAATAGTTCCTTCTCAAGGCCTTATAAACACTCTCATAGAATGTTCTCTATGCTGCTTACATTTCAGCAGAGCACCCAGCTGAGTTGATTCTCCCAGTCATCCAATTCCAAAAGGCTGAGTCTGAGCATCAAGCTTCCCCCTCAGTGACTCTACCACAAGGATGGGTAAGGTACCAGCAATAGCAAGTTCCCGGCTCCCTGGCAGCTGCTAAATTACCTGTTAACATATTTCATATAGCCTTCAGCATGGCAAGAAAAGCTTCCTTTAATTATCATCAGGAATGAAGAAGTCACAAAGGGAAATGGGAGCCAGAGAACTGTGTCTGTGCTGTTGACTCTTGCTCTTATCAAAGCTGACACTGGTTGGGTTGTGCAGACAGGGCTTCCAGTGCCACGGGCAGTGCATGGGAGGGAACCTGGAAATCATAGCCTAGTGCTGGGTCATTCTGCTGCAATGAATTCTCAGCGAGGAGAATTTTTTTTTTTTTAGTTCTTCTTCCTTCCTCCTCTTCCAGTTCAGGGAAGTTGCAAGGACAGAACAGACAAGGCTCAACCTTTAGGTGCAGGTGGCCAGCGTGGCCCAGCAGGTCAAGCTTCCAGGTGGAGATGAGGGTAGGAGAAGTTATCCCTCAGTAGAGGTACCAGCTACAAGGCAGCCTCAAGCCATTGCATAAGTACCAACACTTATTATCAGAGCCATCTACAAGCAAATAGATGTGAGAATGTGCTGGGTGGACCGGAGAGCATCTGGCAGACTGCCCCTGTGCAAGCATCTCTCCTCTCAGGGTCCCATGGTGTCTCAGAAACCACCATCTAGCACTGCCTTCTCCCTAAAGTCACACCTTCTCGTGACTGTGCTTGTTCCTATTTTACCAGCAAGAGCCCTATGAGGAGAGAAATCGGGGGGGAGACACCACAAAATGTTGAAAAGAGTTATTAGGAGTACCGACAACAAACCACCACTTCTTGACTTCCCAAGCCCATGAAATTTCCAGATGGCAGTATCTACAGCATTTTCTGATTTGGTGCATGAGTACAGTTCTGTTGTGGAGAAATGTGTTCTGCCTTACCTTTGGTTAACCTCCAAAGGGAAGACATACCTTACAGCAAGGCAAGAATGAGCAAATGCAGGGGAAAGGTCTGGAGAAAGGTCTGTTTCCATAGGTACCGTCCAGAAAGAAATCCAGTTCTCTTGTTTCCAGGAAATGCTGGCACACATGAGAAGGCCGCCAAGACCTAAAAGACCTTCACCATGCACAACTAAGCTGCTGTAGTAGCAGAAAAAAGACTCTGCTAAGAGTCAGGTCACCCTGGCCCCTGTGAAAGCCACCATTTGAAAGGCTAGCTGGTGTGAGGTATGTATCAGATGATAACCTAGGTCACCCTGAAGGAGGAAAAGGGGCTGCCTAAAGCACCCTGTAGAAAAGACGGGGGCTGTGAGATTTTAACAGCGAACATTTGGAGAAACATTGTAAGATATAACAAGTTTTTGGAGTTATTCTAAAAGAAAATGACAGCCAAGGGATGACACTTCATGACATTTCAGGACAAATGCTAAAACATGTAGACATGAGTATAAGAGGAGAAATTATTAGGAAAAAGAAAGAAAAGAGAAAAGAAAAATTTATTTTATTTTATAAGAAGCTAAACAGTAATTGTAAATGTGCTTGGCTTGCTGAACCAAGGAAAATAATTATAAATTTGTATAGCATGGAAGTATTTTTTTATAATAGGAAATATCTGTGACATAAAGTACATTGAAACACTTTGACAAAATAATGTTATCCACATTATTAGTACAATTAAATGTGTCCTCTTTATCCAAGACTGACGTCTTTCCACAATTTTTCTTTTTTTAATATATTTTTATTGATTTCAGATAGGAAGGGAGAGAGAAACATCAATGATGAGAGGGAATTATTGATCAGCTGCCTCTTGCATGCCCCCTACTGGTGATCAAGCCCGCAACCCGGGCATGTGACCAGAATGGAACATGGGACACTTCAGTCCACAGGCTGAAGCTCTGTCCACTGAGTAAAACCAGCCAGGGACACAATTTTTGTTTCTTTGGACCGTTTTTTAAAAAAATCAACATATAATTTTCTTTTAAAAAATATTTATTGTTTAAAGTATTACATATGTCTCCTTTTTCCCCCATTGATCTCTCCCCATGTTGTCAACTTCCCTATCTTAAAACCATCTAAAAATATATTAAAACCTTATTTTAGTGGTTTCTCCTACTCTCCCACCATCCCACTTTTCACTCTCTCATCCAAGTACACATGATCTTCACTTGCTACCTACAAGTTCTCTCTCCTTCCTTCCCCTACTTCATATATATATATATATATATATATATATATATATATATATATATATATAATTAGTATTATTATTATTTTAAATCTTTATCATTCAGTTTATTAGTTACATTGTTCCCTTTTTTCCCCCTATAGTTCCCCTCCACCTGGTACCCATCCCACCCTCCACCCTCACCCTCCTCCACTGTCCTCTCCCATAGTTGCATGATTTTTGTCCAGTCTCTTGCTGCACTTCCCACATCCCCTTTCTCCCCAAGAGTTGTCAGTCCATTCCCTCTCTATGTCCGTAATTCTGTTACATTCACCAGTTTATCCTGTTCATCAGCTTATTAATTCACTTGATTTTTAGATTCATTTGTTGATAGATGTGTATTTGTTGTTCCTAATTTACACTTTTATCTTTTTCTGCTTCCTCTTCTTAAAGAATATCTTTCAGCATTTCATATAATATTGGTTTGGTGGTGATGAACTCCTTTAGCTTTTTCTTATCTGCGAAGCACTTTATCTGGCCTTCAATTCTGAATGATAGCTTTGCTGAATAGAGTAATCTTGGTTGTAGATTATTGCTGTTCATCACTTTGAATATTTCTTGCCACTCCCATCTGGCCTGCATCGTTTCTGTTGAGAAATCTGCTGATAATCATATGGGTGCTCCCTTATAGGTAACTAACTGTTTTTCTCTTGCTGCTTTTAATATTCTCTCTTTATCTTTTGCTCTTGGCATTTTAATTATGATGTGCCTTGGTGTGGTCCTCTTAGGGTTCCTATATGTTGGGGTTCGGTGCGCTTCTTGGACTCCTAAGTCAATTTCTTTCACCAGGTGTGGGAAGTTTTGGTCACTATTTCTTCAAATAGGTTTTCATTGTCTTGCTCTCTCTCTTTTTTTGGCAACCCTATAATTCGGATGTTGTATGCTTGAGGTTGTCCCAGAGGCCCCTTACACTATCTTCAATTTTTTGGATTCTTTTGTTTTCTTGCTTTTTCAGCTGAGTGGATTTTCCCTCTTTGTATTTCAAATCTTTAACTTGGTTCTTGGGGTGCTCCAGAGCACTTTTAGGTCTTTGTATAGTATTTTTTATTTCAGTCAGTGTATGCTTAATTTCTAGTTGGTCCTTTTTCATATCCTTGAGAGTCTCCTTTATATCCTTGAGGGTCTCCTTCATTTCCACATTGGTCTTGATCATTTCCTTGCAGGTCTCATTCATATCCTTGAGGGTCTCGTTCATTTCCTTGTAAGACTCATTCATTTCCTTTGCGGTCTCGCTTATTTCCGTATAGGCCTCGACCTTTTGTTGTAGCCACTTGAGAAGCCCTATAACTGTGGTTTTGAATTCCATGTCCAGTCGTTTTTTTTTTTCCTCCATTTCTTTCACATCTGATTTCTTTCCATGTCTCTGCATGGTGGCTGCTTCCCTGAGTTGGTCAATTAGCTTTGTGTGGTAGACTTCCTACTAAGGACAGTGGCTCAGCCTCCCCAGTTACCTGAGGTGGATATGGGCTGCACAGTCTTGCTGAAGTTAAGCTCAGGTTAATCGTTGTTAGCACTTGGAGGGGTTGACCTCCAGGCCAATTGTCTGTGAAACTCAGCTGTGCTCAGGTTGGATGGGCGGAGTCTCCGGGCCAAGCAGACAGCATTAGCTCTGCCCTATGTGGCCTCAGGGACTCTGTGCCGGGGGCAATGGCTGCCAGCACCTCTGAGAAAGAGCCGCTGTGGAGCCCTACCGGCTGCCGGGGAATTCAGACTCTCCCCAAATGAGTCTGCATGCCCAATGTCTCACCCAGGGTGGTAAAACAAAGCATACTGATGGTTTTCTGAATGAGAAAGCAAGTCGCAGAGCACTCTCTGTGCGGTCACACAGCTGAGCTGTTTGAGCAAGCTGCCTTCTCCACAAGCCGGCAGACCCGGCAGCACCCGAACTTTGGTGTACCCTCCCACTGTCCAGTTTTCACCCCGTATGATAGTGGGTTCCCTGGACTTCGCCCAAAGCTGAAGAATCAGCCCAGTGGGACGTCTTTGTCTCCCCGTTCGAGAAAACTGGTCGGTTTTCAGCCACCCACCCTCTCCACTGACGCGCGCTTCAAACCTCTCTGTGCGAATCTTTCAATGATGTCCGCTGCCGCTCCTCCGAGTCACAGTGTCTTATCTTCACTTTTATTTGTGGAATTTTCACTCGGCAAGCTTTCTGGTGATTCTGGAAGGTGTTTGTTCTTTCGTTAAGTTGTAGTATTAAAATTACTGAGTATGACGGCAAGATAGGTGTTTTACCTATGCCGCCATCTTGGTTCTCCCTTCTCCTACTTCTTAATTGCCACCCTTCTGGCTTCTGTATCTTCACTGCTATTAAGTGTATGATATTTCCATAAGCTCCTTCCAACCCCTTCTGCAAGTTTTATCCTTTGAATTTCTCTGCCACATTTTAAATTGTTGAAAGCCCCATCCCTCCCCATTTCTGTGATTCTTTCCTTTCTCCTTTCTGCATCTTTCCCAATCCCCATGCTAAACATCTGTATTCTCTCTGCATGGCTATTCTTGCAGTACAGGTGTACCACAGTACACTTTCAGAGTACAGCAGTACCTATGCAATGCTTTGGGGGTATGTTCTTTAATTGTTTCTGATCCAGACAAAATATTTTAGAACATGGATCTTGACCAGTGTCCAGGGAAAACTCTACATTTCCCATTGCTGTTGTTTTCTTAGCTTTTCTGGAATAGACATAGATCATAATAACCCAGAAGTTACACTTACTCTGAGTATTCTGGTCAGTCCTTATTCTTTTCCATTTTAACTCTACCTCTTAAACGATACAGCTTTGTAGATGGTATAGCAGATGGCTGGGAGGGAGGGACAATACTAGGTTTTATTTGTTGCCTCCACTCTCTGTTCCCTGACTTTTAGAAATAAGCAAGCCCTGGGTTTAGTCACCAACACCTATACCAAGTGGATGATCAACTTCATACACAAGTATACAATACAAACCCACAAGCAAACAAAAACTTTGCAGGTAAATGGCTCTGGGGAGAAAATTTGGGTGGTTCCATGACAGGGGTGGGATGGATATTTGCTTTTAATTGAAGCCTTTGTACCTTCAACTCTGTGTGTTGTGTGCATGTATTCTATATTTATAAGTGATATTAAAATATAAAATACATAAAATACTTTGTTGGACACTGCTGATCTAAACAAAGAGAGATTCCTGGTCTCAAGGAGCTTACAATTTCATTGTAGAGACTAGACATTAATTTACTATAAAAGAAATAGATATTTTATAGTAGTTCTTCCATTAACTTGGTGTCTAATATTAACCAAGTTTTTTAACTACTCTGATTTCAGTTTCTTGTGAAATAGAAGGACTGAATTAAATAGCCACCTATCTCATTTCATTCATTTATCAATTCATTCATTTCATTCATCTACTTAAGAAAATTTTAGTGAGTACTATATTAGTTGGCTTTTTCTGTGTAACCACCTTCAAAACTTAGTACCCTTTAAAATATCAAACATTTAGTTAGCTCACAATTCAACAGAGAGACAATTTGGGCAGGTTTCAGTTGTGTGGTTCTTCTACTAGTCTCAGTGGGGCTTATTTATTTATTTATTTATTTATTTATTATTCTTTAAAGTATTACAAATAGTACTACATGTTTCCTTTTTTCCCTCCTATTGACCTCCCCTAGCCTCCCCTACTCCTCAGTACATGCCCTCACCTGCCCGCCCCCCCCCCCCCCCGCCCCAGGGTCTTGTATCCTTTGGCTATGCTTATATGCATGCATAGAAGTCCTTCAGTTGATCTCTTACAGCCCCCGCCCCCCACCCTCCCCTGTCTTCCCACTGTAGTTTGACAGTCTGTTCAATGCTTCTTTGCCTCTGTATCAATCTTTTCCACCCATTTCTTTTCTTTAAAAAAATCTGCATACTGGAAATAAATATATAAGAACAGAAAAAAAAAGTTTGAGTCTCAGTTTCAACATCCAACAGTTCTGAGTCCCAGTTTCAATGTCAAATAGTTCCTTATGTGTACATGTCAGCAATGGTATCTGGATGGTGGACATATGGTGGCAATGTAGGTTTCACCCTCTCTGTTTTCCATCTTTGACTGTCTTTGCAGTTGGAACAGACCTGTCAGTTACTCTTTGTTGCAGGAATCCATATGGTCTTGGAGTTGTTTTCTGAAAATATACAAACATATTCTCGACCAAAAGTTAATAAAGGGATCTTTTCTGTAAATTAGACTTGGGATTCTTTCTATTCTTGCCCAGTTAATTTTCCTTTGGCTTATTTTGATACCATGTGTGTTTTTCATGGGTGTCCTGCTGTTAGAATTACAAATGGAAATTAATTTTCTGGAGTAAGAATTTTCTAGATGTAATTTACTTACAGGATATTTTCCTTACATGATAGTACTCCACTATCCCCCCCCCCTTTTTTTTTATTAATGGGGGCTTTTGGAAATTTTATATTGCAGTCTTGGTAACTTTAAATTTTAATTTTTGCACAAGAATATGACTGCTTTAGGTTCTTTGCATGTTAGGCAATTTTACATTGAGATGAACTACTAATAGAAATTTTAGTTAATATTTTAGGAATAGCTTTTTGTTCAGTACACTTAATTTTTCTTGCATGTTCACTTATTTCAATTGGCCAATTTAAATTAATCTGAAACTTGATTACTATTTTACCGTCAAATTTAATACTCAAACAATAATCTTAGTTTATGCTGTAAATATTAGTGGAAAGGATTTTTTGCATTCTTGAGTAGGCCCTGAGCATTCCTGGTACTAGTCTGGATTTATGTATAGGGCAGCTGTTGCTGGCTGAGTCTCTGTCTGTACCTCGGTCCCGATCAGAGCTGTGCGTGGGAAGTGAAGCAGCCATGGGGGCAGGAAACCTCCCTCAGAAAGGGTGAGAGTTCAGGTCTCTACAAGGTTAGGGAGGTGAGGATCTTGACCTTTAAGTTCTCTCCTGTTGGCCCCTCTGCGACTGTGCCTGTGTTAGGTTGTTCCTTCCCTGAGGAATCTTACCCGTCTCTGGCTAACCAGCCATCCTCTGGGGCCAAGCAGGGTGATGTGAAGTTCATTTCTGTCTCCTTGGTCTTCTATGCCCCCATGGTCAGTGGGGCTCATTTATGTGTTTGCAGTCAGCTGTCAGTCAGCTAAGGTGGTTATGCTTCTAGGGCTGATTGGCTGTTTGCTGGGACAACAGATGTAACTAACTGGGCTACATGGCTCTCATGTGGTCAACTAGCCTGGGCTTGTTCACATGTGTCTTGGGATTCCTAAAGTAGCAAGTTGCAAAAATAAAGTTCTTTTCAAGTCTCTGCTTTCATCATGTTAGCTAATGTCCCATTGAAAAAATCAAGTTCAGCCCAGATCTAAGAAGTAGAAATAAAGACTCCAAACTTGATAAGAACCATAAAGTCAATTGTAAGGGGCTGTGAAAGAGGGAGATGAATAATCTATAGCCATTTGTGCCATCAACCACAAACATCTTATTGGTGCCAAGGCCTTACCTTCATGGAGCTTACATTTTAACCTCTCTGCCACTAGAGAGTGTCTACTGCTAGCAAATGATAATTATGAAAATCTGGGGTGAGATGCGCCATGAAGCAAATCTCAGAAAGAAATGATTAAGTCTATAGAAGGATTAAGTTTAGAAAAACAAAACCTTCAAGAGAGGGACTATTTTGGTCAGACTTACCAAAATGTTTGTTCAGTTTTCATCAAAATGTTTTCTAAAAATCTATTTGCAGTCCCAAATGACAGCTTTACTGGGTTAGGACTTCTTATGACTTAAAGGAAGCAGTGCCTGTTAATTGATTTCCCTTAGGGGTCTCATGGATTTTTGTGTTTTGGTGTTGTTATTTCTTAACTGCAGCTTGTGAAAAAATAAGATATATGACCACTGGGAATGGCAGTAATCAATCCATTAACAATGGGGTCTAAACTCATACAATAAGTCTAGCAGTGGTGAGACATTACAGGGATAAAATGAGGCAAATTACCATTTTTTTCATCTGTGAAGCTTGGCATACATTTAGAAAAAAAATAAACACACCCAGAGAAAGGCAATAAAAAATACCAGGTAGCAAAGGAAATAAAGATGTTGAATCCACAGTTCCCTCCTAATATAAAGTTTCTCCAGGTGTTCCAGCTGTTCTTACACTACTCACTCCCCTATTTCCTGCTGTGTCAAGTGTCCCATAGTAAATTACCCTGTGGAGAGGAAATGTTACTCAACCTGACATCACTGTGTTCCATCACACCCTCTCACACACCTGCTCCCAACCTCACATCCCTCACACACCTGTCATCACCCACAAAACACTCCCCTCCTCTAACCTATACATCAGCCTATAAATTCACATCCTAATTTTTTCTTTTAGATAACACGTCCTTCCCAAATACACAAACTCATAATGAGGAGAGATGTCACTTTTTTAAATTATGGAAAATACGCACTAGCAAAAGTTTCTACTTTTCTTTCTTTATAGTAACTCTGAAGAGAAACCAAAATGCTTGTAGATAATGACCCAAAGGGCAGAAGAAGGGAGGGCTGCCTAATGGAGAGAGCCCTTTCTGGGTCTAGTTTTAAAGATATTCTAAAGATAACGTTAATACCTCCTTGTGGTATAATTTAAGCCATGGTCATCATGACTGAGTTTTCTTATATTTCCAACTAGAGGCCCAGTGCATGAAATTTGTGCATGGGTAGGGTCCCTAGGCCTGGCCAGCCATCAGGGCCTATCTGTGGGGCAACTGGCAGGGTGACCAGGGAGCCCTTGCTGGCACTCACCTTAGCTGGCCTGGGGCCTGCAGGCTGGGGGCAGCATTGCTTTAAGTGTATGACCCCTGGTGGTCAGTGTACATCACAGTGACCAGTTGTTTCACCATTCAGTTGATTTGCCTATTAGGCTTTTATTATATAGGATAATAGTAATGAATATTGTATCTTCCCCAGAGAGTTGTCATAATTTTCTAATATGATCAAGAAGTCTATACAATGGAAATTCTTAAATCAATGGGTTAAGAGCTCTACTTAAAATGAAGAATGATCCTCAAAATATTAATTGACTGATGTGCTTTGGCATGAATTAATCAGAGGACACCTAGCAGCCGGAGTAAACATGGACCAGCAGTTCCAGGGCTTGCTAGCAGAGTGTCAGCCCTGACTCAACAGGATCTACATTTAATACAGAGGTGAGAGTGATATATCCAGGAAAATAGGCACATGAACAACCTAACCCCATCAAAAATAAATACTTGTTAAGGCATACATAAATTTCTAAATGTAATATAATTTTTTTAATTTTTGAAATAAAATTTAAAGCAAGCATCATCATAATACAATATTACTAAAATGAATTAAAATGTGATTTTACCCATCACATTGCCACACATTTTTTAAGTATCATTCACTGCCTAAAAGTGTGATGACAGTCAAAAAACCTTCACATAATTTCTCTGCTTAAACCGGCTAAATAGCAAGTGGCCATCAACTGGCCTTGTCTTTGCTGATCCCAACTGAGTTCATATTAATGATCAGAGGTTTCAGAAAAGATACCTACGCATCAAAACCTATCTTTTGCATGTTACAATAAATCAAATGTAAAGCAATGGGCTTCAGATTAACTAATATGTGAGGTGTATTTTCATGTAAACTAGAAATAGTCTCTATTTAGGCCCCATAAATATCTAACAGCCCCACTGCTGGGACGGATGTATATCTAGGCATGTCTGGCAAACCAATGTGCTAGACTTGCCAAATGTCTATTTGAATGAGAGATGAAGAAAGCTCCCAGGGAGAACTAATTCCAAGGGAAGGGAAGGTCAAATAAATAAGCCTAGCCAATGGGGTCAGGGAAGGGACAGCTGTAAGGTCGGCATGGTGCTTGTCACTAGAATTTGAGTTTCATGGATGTGATGAAGGTAGGTAGCTTAGGAGAGAGTGATTCGGAGTTTTCACCTGTTGGATTTGGGCCCATATGTATACTCATTAAGTAAACCTCTACGTTCCCACATACTCACCACTATCATTTCACTCACTTCTGGGACTTCAAGTACCCACCCAGGACATTAACAACTCTGCAGGAGACAACACTGTGGCATCCAGAGGATGCAGCTGATGGAGAAGCCCCAGGAGTGCCCAGAAGATGGCAGTGGTGCCTGGCCCAGATAGCCTAGTCTGTGAGTGTCTATTTAACAGGGAAAAAAAAATTGCTCAGTGCCCAGCAGACACCACATGGCAGCTATGCTGGAGATGGTGTGCAGGGAAGGGAAGCCCAATGATGGAAATACACATTGATTATTAAGAATGTTGGCTTGCCACCCTGGCCAGTGTGGCTCAGTTAATTGGAGCATTGTCCTGTGCACCGGAAGGCTGTGGGTTAAATTCCCAACCAGGGCACATACCTGGGTTGTGGGCCCGGCACGCAGGAGAGGCTACCAATTGATGTTTCTCTTTCTCTTTCTCTTTCTCTTTCTCTTTCTCTTTCTCTTTCTCTTTCTCTTTCTCTTTCTCTTTCTCTTTCTCTTTCTCCTTGTCTAAAACCAATAAAACAAACAAACAAACAAATAAAGGCATGTTGGCTAGATCCCTTAGCTCAAGGCTCAATCCTGGAACTTTGCCTCTTCTTCATCTCCTCCCACTTTCTAAGTGGTTTTAAAGGCCATTTCTATGCCATTGACTTGCATTTTGCATCTCATCCCAAACCTTTCTACCTCTGTACTTCAGACTCATATGTTCAACTGGCTATTGGGTATCTCCATTTGGATGTCAAATGGAAAATGTCCAAAATTTAACTCCTAATTTTCTCCCCTCAACTTACAGTCTTTTTTTTATCTCAATTGATGGACCCCTATTCTACCAATTGATTAGGCCAAAATTCCTGCAATCATTTTTAGCTCATTTCTTTTTCTCACTTTTACATGCAACTCATCAGCAAATTTTGAAATCCAGTGTCTCTGTAGCTTCTGCATTGGTCTAAGGAGCCACATCTCCTCCCTGAATCACTTCAATACATTAAAGCACAGGAAACACTTATCTTTCTAATGCCAGAAAACAGGGTGAGGGAGGCGAGGGAAGCCCAGAAATTTGTTTTTAATTAAAAACCTGAAATTAGAAAATTCATGAAATGACTTCTATAATATTGTCCCTCAAGTATAATTAATGTGACACAGGGCCCCTCCCATCAAAACCCCATCATTGTTTTAGGGTTTAGCACACTTCTACCCTTACCTGGAGTCTTTTTTAACAATACTCACCCATAGGGACCTTTCTGGACCTGAAACCCTATAGCACTTACAGTACATATGGTTTGTCTAGCACTTGATTACATTCTATCTTGGATTGTGCGCTAATCTTTTCACGGGTGTTAGTCTTGTTTCTCCAGCTGGGTAGGAAATGAGGCAGAGGTCCAGCTTGAACCAAAAGCAAGATTTGATATCTCTGAGCACACTAGCCTATGTGGTGACCAATAGGTACAGCCACTGCTAAGTAAGTTATTTGCATATGAAGTTTTTTTGTTATTGGTTTATTTTCATATTTCAATTACATTTGACATTCAATATCATTTTACAATAGTTTCAGATGTAGACGTATATGGTTTTTGCGGAAGATTTTGAGCACACGGGTATGTGCATGCCAGGATGGATGAGGGCAAGACCAGGAAATGAGGGAAGCCTGGCGACTGACTTTAGATGTGAGTTCCGTACTCAGCCTGTGGATTCAGGTCTGAGCCCAACAGAGAGATCTGCTAGGGGGCTGGAGATATTTTTCTTGAGCAAGTCTTGAGGCAAACGAGCCAAGTATTCTGCTTTGATGCCCACATGATAAAGAGAACAGGGAATGGGTGAGCCAAGCACACTGCCTGCTTCTCAGGGTCTCGGCTGAGCAGGGAGATTCAGGGAGGGTGGGGCCAAAAGCACATTTGGATCTCATTAAGAAAAAAAAAAAGAATTCCAGACTGCCCTTAATGACAGATGGTCTAAGTTGTTTACTAACAGTTTACATCAGCCATTTCCACATTTGGGCTGACCTCCTTCTGAATCCTCCATGTCCAATCATTTGTATCAGCTTCTCTCTACCCCTGCTGCTCTGGTATCTCCCAGGTTGGAAACTCTAGAATAGAGCAAGGGCACCCTTGTCAGACACAGCATCCCAGAAGGGCACCGATGCAGTAGTGGTTGTCTGAGGCTGCCCCCGGGGAACATTAAGCACTTGGGTTCTAAGTGTTTTTTTTTGTGTGTGTGTTTTTTTTGTTGTTGTTGTTGTTTGTTTTTGTTTTTTTTTTAAAGGAAGAAGGTGGTTCATCAGCACCTGCGGAACATACTCAAAAGAGATTATCTTGGCAAGGGACTTTGAGGGTAGTAGGGAATTGTATGGAGGTTTAAGTTCCTACCTTTTTCAGGGAATGAACCTGATCTGGAGAAATGTTTTATTTTCACAGTGATCTCATTTGAATCCATAGACAAGTGAGGCACGGCGGCCTGAAGGTAATGCAGACTCCTTAAGGGGAAGGTCCAGGGCATTCATTTTAGGGCATCTTGCCATTAATATGGTAGATTCTGGTTAATCAAGTTTTTCAAAAGTAGAAATAAGTAAAAAAAAAAAAAGTTCTTTTTGAATCAGAGATAGCAGCTTCAACTTCCAGCAATGGAATTGGGAAAGCTATGTAACCTAGCTGAACTTAATTTATCCTAAAATTAAAAAGAGTGATTTCTAGTCTGACATCTCCCAGAGTTGTCCAAGGTTAATCAACTGAGGTCATGTATGTGAAAATGCTTTAAAAACTATAATGAGCTGTAAATTTAAAATATTATGCTTCACATAATAATGTATTTATATACATATTCTGAGTTTGAGGATTAATACAATAATGGAATAATTAATATTTTTAAGTTTATCTTTTAGCTAAATATATTTGTAACAAAACATTGTTGTCTATCCAATTCACTTTGCATGGCTGAAATTAAAAATATGACCTAAGAAATAAGCTCTTGGCCTTACTGTGTTTAAGGCCTGTTATTCACAATTCAAAGGTTAGCTTATTACCAATAAAAGGGAGCCCATGTCCGTTATGTTGTTTCTTATCCTCTTCAGTGTTCTAATTACAAGGAGACACTGTGTCCTTCAAACATTTTCATATCACTTGGCCTGTTACTGCTCTCCTGTTTTGACTCTCTCAGTTGTGAAAGCTGAAGGACTTCACCCAGCACCTTCCTTCCCTGACACTGATTCCTCCATGACATTTCTTAGACTTCTGTTTCTTGGGGAAGAAGTTGTCTAATGGCTTTTTTTCTTTTTGCTTTAGTAGTAGTAGTAGTAGTAGTAGTAGTAGTAGTAGTAGTAAGGAAGAGAGAAATAGAAACATAAGTGAGGATGGAGTCCACAACCCAGGCATGTGCCCTGACCGGGGATAGAACCTTGACCTCCTGGTTCATAAGTCAATGCTCAACCATTGAGCCACCATGGGTAGGCAGGCTTTTTCTAATGTTACTATTATCACATGTCCCAACTTAGGAAAATTAACCACATCTCACCGTTTGCTCTGGCTCAGCATTTTCCTGATAAGGTCATTCCATTGGTGACAGAATCTCATAGGCAGTACAAAGATCTGAAAATAAGGACATTCCACCTTATATTGATTTTTATTTCTTTTGTTTTGGTACATAATTAGCACACAGTAAAATGCATAGATCTTACTATACAACCAGCTGAAACAAGATATAAAGTTACAGGTGTTGGAGCAATCCATTAGCAGCACCGATGACAGATGGCAAGTGTGGTTTACACAGCTTCACTGAGCTGCCTTTGTGGCATACAGGGGGTTTCCTGCATCAGTGACATTCAAGTAGGTTTGTGGAGAAACGAATCTCAACACTAGTCTTGTCCAAGTCTGATCCTACTTTGTAGTTCAAATATTTAGTAGATTTGAACACATCGTTAGATACTTTCTGATTAAAAGGATAACTCAAATTTATTGCCAAAAATCAGGAAACACCAACGAATCTTTTAAACATTAATACAATGGGCTATTTTATAAATTCAAAATAGCATTTATTTGTAATTCAAAGGAAAAGATGATCCATAATCCTATTACCCGGACAAAAATGTGTTTTACCATCTCCTTTAAATAGATATTTTACAGATAGATAGCAATGTGCGTTGTGCTTTTTTTTTTTTTAAAAAAAAAAAGTGGGATCTGACTATGCATACGGTTGCATGTTATTAAGTGAAATAAGCTCAGCACCTACTGCCCAGTCTACACATCTTTCTCCACAGAGGCCGCAGCTCCTGGGAGAAGACAGGCTTACAGTAGATAAGGCCAAGGCTACCTCGCCCAGGACTCAAACCCAGGAGAGGTCTGCAGTTCAGGAGCCCCTCGCAAGTGGGCCCAACATTTTGTAAACTGCCTGCAAACTGATAAAACCTTCTGAATGTCTAATATGAACTTGTAAGACATTGCAGAGAATGTAGATATCAGTATGCATAAGTCTCTGTCTTCTGGCCAATTACTGAGCTCCCTGTGCGAGCAAATGCTTCTCAGCAGTGTCTGGCGCGAGATGCCTACTGCTGATGCCATAATCGCCTGCCTGTGCAGATCAGCATGAGTTGTGAGAGTATTTCTAATCCTGTCATTGAAACTCAGTGTGACTCTGAGGCTGTGGGCTGAGAATTGATTTCCAAGGCAAAACGACTACAGTATAAACCAACAAGATGAATTTCTATGGACAAATATATTCAAGGTCATTATCGTATCTGGGTTTTTTTTGTTGTTGTTGTTGTTGTTAACATTTTCACTGACCTTCAAGCACCATGTGTCCAATTTTCTCAGCCTTCAATATCAATCTCCCTCTTTCTTTGCCAAGAAACATTAGCTTTTTAATCTTCAAATAACGCCCCCCGCCATACAAACACCCAAAAATATACCTCTCATCCCTTAAACAGAGCAGATATCCCAAGAAGAACCAAGTAACAAGAGATTCTCTCCAGTAAAAATGTTAAGGTAGGGGCTGTGTTAACAAAAGAAAAGAAAAGAGAAAAAAAAGAAGAAATTGATTCCCAGTGAATTCAGCAAAAGAAAGCCTGTGATTCAGCAAAAGAAAGCCATGCATCGTTATGTTTAGCTCACAGACACATATCTAATTGCAGCTGGGGAAAGACTGCTCCCTAATCACAGTCTTCTCAGCCTGCCAGGAGCAAGGAACATGACTCATAAGCTATTCTTTCTTTCTTTTTAGGAAATCCAGCTCCAAGGGAAGATCCCATGCTGTGGAAAAGAAGCTACCTATGAAGAAAAATGAGAACAATTAAGCCCTAAATCTGCACAAGAAACTTGAACAGCTGAGACTCCAAAACGAAAATGGAGATAATGCTAATGATTACGTTTTATGGCCTCAACATGCCTTACATCTGGAAGAGCGCCAAAGCCCTCAGCAGGTTGTCACATTGATAGAAGGGGCCCCTGCTGAGCCGCAGCTGCTTCTGGGGTCTAGCCCACATCTGGAGAACATCTGCATATCAATCCCCAAAACAGACAGAGCAGGAAGGCTGGAGGAGCCTCTGCAAGGTCACCCCTTCCACCTGGAGCCCCCCTCCCTGGATCCCAAGGTTCAGGAAGGCCGAAGTGCCAGGTTCCCGTTCCCTAACTAATGCAATTGCAATAAAAGCTTAACTATAAGTATACTTTGGGAAAGGAGGCGTCTGGACAATCAAGCTTTCTAGTTAGTTGAAGGGTTTTGACACATTTAAGCATGGACTTTTGTTTAACTGCTACAGATGAAAGTTTTTTTGTTATGTGTTCTTGGACTCTATTTCTCAATTCAAATTAACCATAAATTCCTTGTGTCTCATCTTCAGTTCAACCAGTATCCATAAACATGAAAGCTTGAAGATGTATCTGTGTGTGTTTGTTATAGAGGAACATCCAAAGCATTCTCAGCGTACACTGTTGTGCATGTGCTTTCACACACACACACACACACACACACACACACACACACACACGGTTTGGAGAGAGGAATGGATGAAGGGAAGTACAGAGAGAAATGATATTGTAACAAGAATGAGCAGACTGCATTACTAGCTCCACCCTTCCATTAACTAGCAGCATAACCTTGAATTGTCACCTCAATGGCTGTACTAAAATGAGGGAGGACCACTAGCTGTTCTTTAAGGTCTGATCAAATATTAATATTGATGATTCTTTAAGAATTACATTGCTCCATTTCATTCCTTCCTTTCTCTCTCTTCTATCTTCATTTCTTTTTTCTTTCCCTACCTTTTTTTCTTTTCTTCCTTCTCTCTTCCTTTCTTTACTTCTTTTTTTTTCTTTCTTTATCTCAGGAAGGAGTCAAGCAAACCTGAAATGCAATCCAAACAACTCCCAGGTGCAAGAGCTGTGCCTGAAATCAAGGTGTGTATTTTCAGTTAGATTTTGGCATGGTACCTGCCCTCAAGGATCTTAGATCTCATTATAATAGTATTATAACACTTCTTTTTAAAAATGTATATATATTTTATTTTTTTTTACAGAGAAGAAGGGAGAGGGATAAAAAGTTAGAAACATCGATCAGCTGCCTCCTGCACACTCTCCTCTCCCCCCGCACTGGGGATGCGCCCACAACCAAGATACATGCCCTAGACCGGAATTGAACCTGGGACCCTCCAGTCTGCAGGCAGTTGCTCTATCCACTGAGCCAAACCAGTTAGGGAGTATTATAACACTTCTTAATGATCACATTTTCTCTAATTCTCCAATATTTGGGAATTACATGTATTGAGAACATAAGAAGGAGAGATCATCATAAGTCAAAATAGCCCAAGAAGTCTTCTTGGAAGCAGTGTATGAAATACATAAGATTTGAATTAGAAGTAAAGGGTAAGGAGGATACACTAGTTGATCCAGCAGAACACAAATGGCGGGGGCACAGATTACACAAGGTCTGCACAGCTCATAGGAAGACGTAGAGCAGGGTCACATTCTTGAATGCCCCTGGGATAGCCACAGCTGGCAGGGAATTGCAGTAGGGAACAGTGCACACAGTGCAGGACCAGAGGGAAGTGGTCAAGGCACTGCAGTTGGAAGCAGCACACACTGTGCAGAACCAGAATGACAGTCATGCCACTGCAAACCAGAGTGAAGTGGTCAGGGTGCTGCAGTGGGGAGCAGTGCACACTGTGCAGAACCAGAGGGAAGTGGTCAGGGTGCTGCAGTGAGGAGCAGTGGACACTGTGCAGAACCAGAGGGAAGTGGTCAGAGTGCTGCAGTGGGGAGCAGTGCACACTGCGCAGAACCAGAGGGAAGTGGTCAGGGTGCTGCAGTGGGGAGCAGTGCACACTGTGCAGAACCAGAGGGAAGTGGTCAGGGTGCTGCAGTGACGAGCAGTGGACACTGCGCAGAACCAGAGGGAAGTGGTCAGGGTGCTGCAGTGGGGAGCAGTGCACACTGTGCAGAACCAGAGGGAAGTGGTCAGGGTGCTGCAGTGATGAGCAGTGGACACTGCGCAGAACCAGAGGGAAGTGGTCAGGGTACTGCAGTGGGGGGCAGTGCACACTGCGCAGAACCAGAGGGAAGTGGTCAGGGTGCTGCAGTGGGGAGCAGTGCACACTGCGCAGAACCAGAGGGAAGTGGTCAGGGTGCTGCAGTGGGGAGCAGTGCACACTGTGCAGAACCAGAGGGAAGTGGTCAGGGTGCTGCAGTGGGGAGCAGTGCACACTGCGCAGAACCAGAGGGAAGTGGTCAGGGTGCTGCAGTGGGGGGCAGTGCACACTGCGCAGAACCAGAGGGAAGTGGTCAGGGTGCTGCAGTGGGGGGCAGTGCACACTGCGCAGAACCAGAGGGAAGTGGTCAGGGTGCTGCAGTGGGGAGCAGTGCACACTGTGCAGAACCAGAGGGAAGTGGTCAGGATGCTGCAGTGGGGAGCAGTGCACACTGCGCAGAACCAGAGGGAAGTGGTCAGGGTGCTGCAGTGGGGAGCAGTGCACACTGCGCAGAACCAGAGGGAAGTGGTCAGGGTGCTGCAGTGGGGAGCAGTGCACACTGCGCAGAACCAGAGGGAAGTGGTCAGGGTGCTGCAGTGAGGAGCAGTGGACACTGCGCAGAACCAGAGGGAAGTGGTCAGAGTGCTGCAGTGGGGAGCAGTGCACACTGCGCAGAACCAGAGGGAAGTGGTCAGGGTGCTGCAGTGGGGAGCAGTGCACACTGCGCAGAACCAGAGGGAAGTGGTCAGGGTGCTGCAGTGGGGAGCAGTGGACACTGCGCAGAACCAGAGGGAAGTGGTCAGGGTGCTGCAGTGGGGAGCAGTGCACACTGCGCAGAACCAGAGGGAAGTGGTCAGGGTGCTGCAGTGGGGAGCAGTGCACACTGCGCAGAACCAGAGGGAAGTGGTCAGGGTGCTGCAGTGGGGAGC
Organism: Antrozous pallidus; assembly: GCA_027563665.1. Lineage (NCBI taxonomy): Eukaryota > Metazoa > Chordata > Mammalia > Chiroptera > Vespertilionidae > Antrozous > Antrozous pallidus. The sequence continues at coordinate 99,789,097 of CM050516.1, read as the reverse complement.
AGTGCACACTGCGCAGAACCAGAGGGAAGTGGTCAGGGTGCTGCAGTGAGGAGCAGTGGACACTGTGCAGAACCAGAGTGAAGTGGTCAGAGTGCTGCAGTGGGGAGCAGTGCACACTGCGCAGAACCAGAGGGAAGTGGTCAGGGTGCTGCAGTGGGGAGCAGTGCACACTGTGCAGAACCAGAGGGAAGTGGTCAGGGTGCTGCAGTGACGAGCAGTGGACACTGCGCAGAACCAGAGGGAAGTGGTCAGGGTGCTGCAGTGGGGAGCAGTGCACACTGTGCAGAACCAGAGGGAAGTGGTCAGGGTGCTGCAGTGATGAGCAGTGGACACTGCGCAGAACCAGAGGGAAGTGGTCAGGGTGCTGCAGTGGGGGGCAGTGCACACTGCGCAGAACCAGAGGGAAGTGGTCAGGGTGCTGCAGTGGGGAGCAGTGCACACTGCGCAGAACCAGAGGGAAGTGGTCAGGGTGCTGCAGTGGGGAGCAGTGCACACTGTGCAGAACCAGAGGGAAGTGGTCAGGGTGCTGCAGTGGGGAGCAGTGCACACTGCGCAGAACCAGAGGGAAGTGGTCAGGGTGCTGCAGTGGGGGGCAGTGCACACTGCGCAGAACCAGAGGGAAGTGGTCAGGGTGCTGCAGTGGGGGGCAGTGCACACTGCGCAGAACCAGAGGGAAGTGGTCAGGGTGCTGCAGTGGGGAGCAGTGCACACTGCGCAGAACCAGAGGGAAGTGGTCAGGATGCTGCAGTGGGGAGCAGTGCACACTGCGCAGAACCAGAGGGAAGTGGTCAGGGTGCTGCAGTGGGGAGCAGTGCACACTGCGCAGAACCAGAGGGAAGTGGTCAGGGTGCTGCAGTGGGGAGCAGTGCACACTGCGCAGAACCAGAGGGAAGTGGTCAGGGTGCTGCAGTGAGGAGCAGTGGACACTGCGCAGAACCAGAGGGAAGTGGTCAGGGTGCTGCAGTGAGGAGCAGTGCACACTGCGCAGAACCAGAGGGAAGTGGTCAGGATGCTGCAGTGGGGAGCAGTGCACACTGCGCAGAACCAGAGGGAAGTGGTCAGGATGCTGCAGTGGGGAGCAGTGCACACTGCGCAGAACCAGAGGGAAGTGGTCAGGGTGCTGCAGTGGGGAGCAGTGCACACTGCGCAGAACCAGAGGGAAGTGGTCAGGGTGCTGCAGTGAGGAGCAGTGGACACTGCGCAGAACCAGAGGGAAGTGGTCAGGGTGCTGCAGTGAGGAGCAGTGGACACTGCGCAGAACCAGAGGGAAGTGGTCAGGGTGCTGCAGTGGGGAGCAGTGCACACTGCGCAGAACCAGAGGGAAGTGGTCAGGATGCTGCAGTGTGGAGCAGTGCACACTGCGCAGAACCAGAGGGAAGTGGTCAGGGTGCTGCAGTGGGGAGCAGTGCACACTGCGCAGAACCAGAGGGAAGTGGTCAGGGTGCTGCAGTGGGGAGCAGTGCACACTGCGCAGAACCAGAGGGAAGTGGTCAGGGTGCTGCAGTGAGGAGCAGTGGACACTGTGCAGAACCAGAGGGAAGTGGTCAGGGTGCTGCAGTGAGGAGCAGTGGACACTGCGCAGAACCAGAGGGAAGTGGTCAGGGTGCTGCAGTGGGGAGCAGTGCACACTGCGCAGAACCAGAGGGAAGTGGTCAGGGTGCTGCAGTGGGGAGCAGTGCACACTGCGCAGAACCAGAGGGAAGTGGTCAGGGTGCTGCAGTGGGGAGCAGTGCACACTGTGCAGAACCAGAGGGAAGTGGTCAGGGTGCTGCAGTGAGGAGCAGTGGACACTGTGCAGAACCAGAGGGAAGTGGTCAGGGTGCTGCAGTGAGGAGCAGTGGACACTGCGCAGAACCAGAGGGAAGTGGTCAGGGTGCTGCAGTGGGGAGCAGTGCACACTGTGCAGAACCAGAGTGAAGTGGTCAGGGTGCTGCAGTGGGGAGCACTGCACACTGTGCAGAACCAGAGGATAGTGATCAGGGTGCTGCAATGAGGAGCAGTGTGGACTTTAAGGAACTAAGTAACCCAACCCCAGACTAAGGAATTAAGTTGAATTTTTTAAATAAAATATTTATTGAACAAAACAAGTAACTCTTTAAGTGGGGTAGGACCATAAGACCAGAGCTTGTGACCTGCCGTAGTTATTTAAATGACTTGTTCTTTTTTTAGAAGAAGCAACGGAATAAAAATTATATTGCCTTCATTAAAAAAAGAGAGAGAACTTAAGATCTTTATGAATAAAACATGATGAAATTAAATCCCTTTTATGCTGTTTCCTGGAGAATTTTCCATTGTCCTTGTACAATAATGTAAGTTATCACATTGGAGATTTTTGTTCTTCTATAAATAGCTCCTTCACCAAGAACCCAGGGATGACAGCCATTTTTATCATTTAAGCATGTCTCCAACTATGAAAAAAACCATTTCCAGGAAGTACAAACTTCCCCAGCAATATTGCTGTGTCAGTCTGAAATGGATGTACATGCTGGGGAAATGTTGCAATAGAGAAGTTCTCTATGCTGAGCCTTTTTCTGATTCAGCAAAAGAAGGAAAAACGAGAAAGAAAACTGGCACTCTACAACTAAGAACAAATCTTGGCAGCCAGTGCTAAAAATATAGAAATCAGGAGCCAAGGGGTTTGGTTTGTTCTTCAGAGGGTCCCCAGGATGGGCCAAGAGATAAACCAAACCGTACTGCAAAGATGTGCATTGATAAACTGTGTTTACAGTTGATGTGAAATGTTTCTATAAATTCAATTACCCCTTCAGTGAGCAACCTGGTGGAAGAAACAGGAAGTGTTTGCCATAACATTTCAGAATTTGTATTCTACAGTAAAGTTATCACTAAAGATAGAGCTGGACACAGAGAACTGGTCTGTAAGAACTGAATATTTCCAGTTATGTTGGCATGATCAAGGCCAAGCCACAACCCAAGGCTCCATCATAGCCCACCAAATGGCCCACTGCTGGCTGTATACCCCAAGTCATGTTTGGCTGCACAAGACCCCCAACAGTTGGCCAAGTTCAAGGCTGGGCCCACCACTGAGAGTGCATGTGACTCATATCAAATATGGATATGCAAAAATCCTGGACTGGTCTGTGCTCTTAGGTCAGCCTTGAGAAACTAGGCACCCAGCCACTGGGGGCTGGGAGATTGTCTTCACACCTGAGACCAGTCCTTCCATCATGTCCTGAAAATCTGCTTGCTAGCAGCTTCAGACTGACAGCCTCTCCTAGGAGCCTCCCAAAAATAAACATGAAACCAAAACCGAGAACTCCACACTGACCCAGAGTGAAGGTTCCTCCTTCCAGAGAGATGGATGTCTCCAAGTTCACCAGGAGAGCAGTGTCCTCATACATGCAGTTAATCTAGGTCTCAATAGCTCATTCTGATAAAACATTGAGATTTCATCCCCCAGACTTCAGAGTCAATGGGCTGGAATAAAATCACAGTTCTGCCATTTTCTATCTGCAATACCTCAACTTTTAGTTAGTACTCAGTCTTTTCATCATCTTTCAGGGTTTGGCCAGGACTTAATCTTTGGGAGAGATTGTGGACACTACAGCCTTGCAGTCCTGCTCTTGGTAATCCTGGATGACAGTGTCCAGAAATTGTCCCCTCCTGTGATAAAATGTTTCTGCTCTTTGAACCACTTTGCCAAGCCTCCCTCCTGTCCAGACCTTTCTTCCATGCCCCCTAGAATCCTCTCCTATGGAAAAATTTCCCTCCCAGTCCAACATCTGCCATCTTCTAGTATAATTTACACATGTATAGGAATGATGGAACATCCAAACCTCAAATCAAGGATTTCAACCTTAAGGGTCAACAAGAGCTAGGCAGGGAGTGTGAACAAACAAAACAAGCCAGTCAGGCAGTGAAATGGCAGTGACCTCAACTAAGAGTGGTGGCGAGTGAGCCGACCAGATTGAACACCCTTCGGAGGAAGGGAGCCCAATCTCTGCACCAGCACGATATGCTACCTAACAATGCACATTTCTGGAGAAAATAGAAATACGGGATTTTAAAACATTGGCAACTATTCACTAGGGGGGGCGGGGGGAAACAAAACAGAATACCAGCCAAATACAGTAAGTGTATAGGCCAGATTCTGTTCATAAGCAGCCAGGTAGGAAACATTGCCTCACTCTGCTCCCACCTTCTAGGCAACATCTCTTTTTCCTGACTTTCACATCATCCCTATCCAGTCCTCTAGGTCTCTCTTTTAACTCCATTTTCATCCAGTGAACTCTTACGCATCCCCCAGATATCACCTTAAACTTCACTCTCTGACTTCCCATTTCCTTTCCCTAGGGTACTGTAACTTCTTATTTTTAATATCCTATTTACATATCTATCTGAATTTCCCTCTAGGCTATCAGCCTAATAAAGGCAGGCACCTCATTCAGCAGCGTGAGATGCTCAAGAAAACATAGCTGTGAAAGGAATAAAATAATAATTCACCAATCCCTGGTTTGTACTCTAATTTAAATCCTGAGCTCCATATGCACACTAGGGTCCACTCATTATCTTTGCCTAGACAGGCTCTCTGCTGCTAAAACATACCAACCACATCTAGGGTGGTTTTAAACATATGTTCACACAATCTCCCTCTAAGAGAGGTGGAGCTTCATGTCCTCCCTTTGATTACCGGCTGGCTTTTGACTGCTTCTAACAAGCAGCAGCAGCAGGACTTTTGCTATGTCACTTCTAAGATTAGACTATAGAACAAGTGTCTTAGTCTGTTCATGCTGATATCACACAATACCAGAGACTGAGGGGCTTGTAAAAAACAGAAATTTATTTCTTACAGTTCTGAAGACTGGAAGTCCAAGATCGGGCCCTTTTGTGGGTTTCAGATTCCTCGTAGTATTCTCACGTGGTGGAAAGGGGTGAGGAATCACTCCAGAACTTCTTTCATGAATACTAATCACCTTCTAAAGGACCCACTTCCTAATACTTTCTCCCTCTCTCCTTCCCTCATTTCCTCCTTTTTTTCTCTCCCTCTCCTTCCCTGTTTCACCCCCATCTCCCTCTCTCCTTTCCAGAGATGCTTTGGGGTAGCCATGCTGTGAGAGTCCTGGGATGATGTCCATGTATCAAGAAGCTATCACCTCCAGCTAACAGCCGTGTGGCTGAGCTCGGAGGACATCCTCCAGTCCCAGCCATATCTATAGATAACAGCAGCCATTGCTGAACAACTTAACTAAACCTCAGGAGACATGTTGAGCCAGAGTCACCCAGCTGAGGTACTCCCTGATTCTTGACTTGAGAAACTGCAATAGAATAAATTTTTATTGTTTTAAGCCAGTAAGTTTTGGGATGCTATGTTACATAGCAAGAGATAACTAATAAAACATCTTGCAAATGAATTCATTATTATCCTTCCTTTTCCTTCCCCTCCCTCTTTTCTAACTTAATCCTTCTCTAAAATCCTTTGGTTCTATTAATAGGCCAATCTTTTCAAATTACTAAGGATCCTGTTTGAATCTCCACCATGATGCCTTGCACCCCTGATTTTCTTAGGAGTCAAGACCTGTTTATGACAATACGCTTTGCCCATTTCTCTCTCTCCATTCCCCTTGCCATTTTCCAGGTTTACACTCTCCTCACTCTTTTCCCAGGGCTCCTACCTGATTTCTCTGGCTCCAATTTTTTTTCCTCTCTGATGCATCAGTCAGACCTTTAGGTAAAATTTTATTCTAATAATAGATCATTTTTCTAATAAAAATGTTTAAAGTGTTTTCATTACTAATGAAAGAAAAATTCAAATATCTTAGAATGAGACAGTCCAAGCTGAATTATCTTTCTAAACTTAAACTCCATTAACATTTTTATATCTTCCAAGCTCATGCAGCAAGCATTTCCAGAATAGTATATGACTTGTTCCATTATCCATTGCAGCTTAAAAACTACTCTCAAAACTTATGACGTAAGCAACCACTTCTGTTAATCATGATTCTATGGGTTAGAAATTTAGGAAATATTTGATTGACTTATCTCTGATCCACATATCAACTAGGCTGAAAAATCTATTTCAAAGGTGACTTCTTTGCCAGATGGCAGTCATCTAGGTGCCCTTTAGCATCTAGTGGTGGCCTCTCATCTTCCTGGGCTTCTATAATGACTTGGGCATTTCACAACATTATGGTTTCAGAATATACTAGTTATTATCCTCTTTCATGGTGGCTATTTTTCAACAGGGAGGTTTTCAAGACTGAATGTTCCCAGAGGTTCTTGAAGACTCTTTATGACTTATTTTGGGGTGTCATGCAGCAATCCCCTCATTATTCAATGAATTTCAGGGACAGTACAGATCCAAGAAAAGAGAACTACACAAAAGTATGATCAAGGAGAGGTATGATAGTAGACAGTTATTAATACACACAGAAACTTTTCTTTCCCTTAGAACTCAGGAGCAAGAATTGGTGAAATGTGCTTGCACACATACATAATGTGCTGCCACTTATACGTTGATTAGAGGACAGAAAAGCACAAGAAATTGGGAATAGTTTTTTTGAGATATAATTTGCCATAAAATTCACCCTTTGTGTTTTAGAAAATCAAATCAGGGATAGAAATATAGGAAATTTATTCAAGGAATACACCATATACACTTAATTCACCCAACCACATGCCATCTCTACAAAGTAAAATTTCATTTTAGATAGTAACTCCCCAAACCTAATCTACTTATACTCTGAATAGGACCAGCATTTTTCTCTCTATTACCAATTCAAACCTAATTACTCTTAATACCCAAATGAGTTCCTGCTCATCCATCAAGTCTTCCAGGAATGCCCACAGCTCACCATGATTCTTTTCTTTCTTGGAACACATATAGTTCATGTGTTATTCTCACAATAGGTTATAAATCATTTAGCATTGTTGTCTTGTGTTTTAATGGAATCAGAAAAAAATTGAGCTGAAATGGCAATGAAATATTATCTAAACCAATTGTTTTATTTTCAGATAGGGACATGAAAGCTCAACATGAAGCTGAGTGACTTGAGCTGATTTTCAATTATTTCTTCACTGTTGTGTCCCCAACTGAGCATGGATGTTTTTCTAGGGAGGGTCAAAATCTATTCAATAGTTAAAACACACCTTCTCTTTTTGTCTCTGACATGGCACCTACCAGGGTAAACAGTAGGAGCTCAGTGTGCACTCTGTGATTTGGAGGCTGAAAGATAGTTTCCTTTAATTCAGTTGTAAAATTAGTTTAAAAGGATGATGCTAGAGTTAAACCTTGTTGCTAGCATTCTCTGGGACAGCTAAGGGAGACTAAAGATCCCTGAAAACTGAGTAAAATAGTCTAAACAGAAAAATGGTCTGTGAGCAGACCTGCTCCTAAAGTGAAGGAGAACACAGCCTCTCTTTTGCATCCATGGTGATGGCAGTCATCAAAATGCAGCTATGCCTGGTAGTCTGGAGGTCCAAAGATGAAAACCCCATGGAACATTACACAAACATACATGGAGCACTCTCAGAAGTATCTAGAGGATGCTTAGGGTAGGATTTCTCAAAGCAATTCCATGGATTTTTGTTGAATTACAATAGAGTTACAAAATATTTAACTTATGTTCTAGATGTGGCCTCATAACCATAATTTTCTGTATCCCTCTTTTATTGTTGGTAGTGAATATGGCTTTCAAACCATTAGTACTAGGGATGCTTGAATATGTGGTATGTAGCAATTATCTCATGCCAGAACCTCTTCTGATAGATCATTTGCCTAATATTACAATCTGGTGACAATGACACCTCTTTCAGTCACTTACCACGTTAGGTCCTATTAGGTCCTATATTATGGTATCTGTGCTCTTTGCTTATCCTGTGAGATGAAAAACTCACCAAAGGCACGAGTGACACAGCCCAGCACCTTCGATGGTGCTGCACAGATTGAGGAACTCTCAGAAATCTTTGTTGAGGCAGTACAGTTCAAGTCCTGGCTCTGAACTCAAGTTCTGTGTGACTTGTGTTAGTTTGTAACCTCTGTCAGCACTAGTTTTCTCCTCTGAAAAATGGGGTAATAATACCTCCCTTATAAATTTTCTGTGATGATCAAATGAGAAAAATGCATGCACCGTGAATAAAGCATAGAAACCAGCGAACAAATGGATCTATTATTATTTGGGGCATGCTGTTTGTTCACCAGCTGTCTCTCTGCCCTCCAGGTGGATCAAATCCTACAGAATTTTAAGGGCTGAGAACATTTCTGGCTCCCTAACACCAAGACTCAGAGAAGGGAACCATTACTAACTTAACAACTCATGTTAGCATTAATCCCTTCAACTGGACATACTGTGAGAGTCATACCTCCTAGTCCTCACATAAATCCACCCCTATCACCACTTCATGAAGAAAAACCACTCAAAACATGTTTCCAACATGAGCCCGCATGTCGGCTGAAATCTTCCACAGAGCTCTATTAGGGAGGAAATTTCTGCAAATCCTGCCAGGAAGGAGATCAAGGAACGGAGCCTGGGAGGGACACTTTTGATTCTCTACGTACGTGCTGGATCCTTCTTGTTCCCGCAATTCAGAGTTTCCAGAATTCTCACTTTTTACTTCCTTCTCTTCATGAAGGATTTTTTTCTCTTTTCCCCACTGCCCCAGAAAGGCCCTGAGCAAGCTTGAGAAAATGGACTTCCTCCCCAGGCTTTTGGGAATTGAACACAGAAAGGCTTTTGCAGTTAGTTATGTTTCTTCAAACCCACTCCCTGGTTGGACCAGCCAGCTTCATGGTGATTGCAGCAGAACTCGGCTGCACCGGGCCACTGGGTTCTCCAGAAATGCTTTCCGTGGTGGCTTAACATGCCTAGCCATTCTAACCCTGTAATTTTCCAGATGACTTGACGTTTTGAAAGAAAACAAAGCAGCAAAACTGCTTCCACCACTGAATTCTTCCTAAATACATTGGAAATGACAAAAGGCTGCCATAGACAGCAATTTGAATTTTTCAGACACTTTCCATTAGTTTTACATATAAACTCATTAGCTGATCCCAATTTCCTTGGAGATCAAGATCAGCTCTGCACTGGGTATAGTAATCTGGCCACTCAGTGTGTGTGTGTGTGTGTGTGTGTGTGTGTGTGTGTGTGTGTGTGTGTAAATTTTAGAGGCCCGGCACATGAATTTCTGCATGGGTGGGGTCCAGCCAGCCTGGACAGGGGAAGGGCATGTGGGCAGTGACTGGCCTGCCTGCTGGTTGAACTCCTGGTCGAGGGGACAATTCGCATATTAGCCTTTATTATATAGGATTCAGAGATCATAATAATCTGGCCACTCAGTGTATAAACACACAGGAAGCCCCTTTTTATTAAGCCATAACCAGATAATACTATTAATGTAGCATTTTGTGGCATATGGATACAGATATTAAACTCATTTGATATCACAACCAGTCTGTCAGGTAGAGCAGGTGTTATTATCTCCATTTATAGACGAGGGCAAGGAGGCTCAGGTCTTGCCCAATGTAAGAGCACTAGAATAAAGCAGAGCTGAAACTAACTTAAATTTCCTCCTCTGAAATGTAATGCCCTCTCCACAGTGGCCAGATGCCCAGACTGAAACTCATATGCATGCAGATAATATGACCATTTCACTTATAGTCCTTCATTTATTATCTGTAACTCCCTCTGTCTTCCCCACTAGTCCCAATTTTTGATAATTAGATCCCCAGTGTTTTGTTCATACTGATTTCTTAAGGGAGATATTAAGTAAGGGCTCCTTTTAGATATAAATCTCTAGCAAGCTTAACAACACACTCTCCATATTCTTTCTTTGAAGCACAGAGACACAAACTGTAATTCCTCTTAGGTGAGTATGGGCAGAGGGCCTGGTCTTGTTAGACATATGCAAACATGGAGGGCAGAAGACTGAACAGCATCTAAAACAGCTACAAAGAGAACTGATATGATTCTGCAGGGCAGAAAATGTCTTTAACAGAGGGTCAGACACCACGATTAGATGTCCCCATTATTTTAATATGGACTTCTCTTCTATCATGGATGAGACATTCCCTGGAAGGCACATGACTCTTGGAGCTGAAGCAACTCAGCCAAGTGCGTAACAAGCCTTGAAGAAGGGGCACTACCCACTACCTCTTTCTGCTTTTCCCACCTAGTTCCTGCCACCAGACACCTGAGGTTGGGCAGAGACCATGGGACCTTCAGGTGGCCAGTTTCCTTGGATCCTTGAGAAATTCAGACACATTAATAAGCAAATGAACCACAGAATATAAAACAAATGTAACTGAAGGTGACTCAAAGGTGTTTCACCTCTTAAATAAACTACTAAGTCTAAGGAAAGCTTCTTCCCATTTAAGATTGCACAGGAATCAAGGCTATATCCAAATGACCATAGTAATTTAAAAAATAATGAAGTCTTGGCTGGGTTGCTTAGTTGATTAGAGCATTGATTGGCAAACTGCGGCTCCTGAGCCACATGCAGCTCGTGAGCCGTGGTTTGCCACTCTGTTGACTAATGAGTTTGCCGACCACTGGAGGGCGTCGCCCCATACAGTGAAAGATTGCAGATCTGATCTCCAGTCAACTGATTGATTTCTCTCTCTCACATCTATGCTGCTCTCCCCCACCTCTGACCTCTCTTTCTAGAATTAATAAAACATATCCTCAGGTGAAGATTGAAAATAGTGATGTTAATGATAGTATGAACATTGTTTCTAGTTATGAAGCACTAGCTCTTTGCCAAGAACTGCTTTATGTACCTTATCTCTAGTTTTCACAATAATCCTGAGAAGTGGACAAAATGATCCCCATATGACAGATTAGGAACCTGAGGCCAAAGAGGTTAAGTAACTTTCCCACAGTAATATATCTGGTAACTAGCAGTGCCCCCAGGAGCCCATCCTTCCACTCAGGCATATGCTTGGTGGTGGGAATGGGTGTTTATGGCTGCTGTGATGGTTTGAGGTGTGACTGGCCTACTTCTTAGCTGCCAGAGGGATGCGGGTGCTGGTGGTATCAAACAAAAATAAGGTAGGTGGTTGGCCCATTAACAATCCTAGATCTCTTTCTAACACAATATTCAGTACTGATCATGTTTGGGAAGACTGAAGGGAGAGAGTGGGGATCATTCAGACCATTTATTGATTAAATCAACCTACTTTTTATTTCCAAACTGCATTATAAGTAGCACTTGTAGATAAGAGAAATGAATAGATTAAAAAAAAAAAAAAGGTATGTTTACCCGTGGATATATCCCCGAGGTCTCTGAGCGGGGGTAGGGGGCACAACATTTAATCCCCTTGATAATTTTTAAGCTTCTTTAGAAACATTTTTTTGCTGTGGATATAAAACCAAGGTCATAAAATTTTTGAATGGATGAAGAAACTGAAATATAATATGCAATTCACCATCTGGCATCTACTTAATAATGAGTCTGGGGGAGGGAAAGAGAAGTTGAATTTTAAAAATTTTCCCAGATAAACCAACCTGATACAGAAATCCTGTCTCTAGCATCTATGCCAATGGGATCTGGGGAATAATGACCACTTCATTTCTGCCTGACAGAGTGGGAATTGGATGGAAGGTGGATGGAAGGACCTTTGATTGAATCTCAGCTCTGGTTCCTACCAGTTATGAGATATTGGACAAATCGCCAACACTCACCTCAAAGTTTATATCAATACAACAGCAAAATTTATTAGATTTACCTCCTCCAACATTAACGTTTTTACATTTACAAGTAGAGCAAAAAGTCTATAAGGATGAAATTCTTGTTTATTTCTAATCTTTGTTAAAGAGGTGAGGTCAAGGCACCCCAGTTGGGACATGAGTTGGCAGGTCCAAATAGATGAGTACTAGAGAGTGTTATAAGAAACAAAAACTTTTATAAAACGGGTGTTTCTAAACTTTAGAGTGGAGAAGGATAGCAGTAAGAAATGAGAGGAAGACAACCACAGCCAAGGGAACCACTTGTATTTAGGGGCTACTAGTAAGTATCAGCCAGAGTAATGTGATTAGAAAATACCAAAGTATAAGACAAAGAAGAAAGTAACCATGGGAACTGTTGCATTGCTGTATGTTCTCCTGTTTATTTATTCCTTTTATGAGTAGTCCATTTCCAAATACCAAGAGGAACACTGCATGTGAATTTTAGTAGATTCAAGGGAAAAAGCAAGAAATGGACAACAGCACAGAGTTTCTGAAAAGCAACTGTATTGGCTTCCTATGCCTGCCATGGCAAATTTTGGGGGCCTCCAAATAACAGAAATGTATCCTCTCATGGTTCTGAAGGCTAGAAGTCTGAAATTGAGGCATCATCAGATTCATTCCTTCTGGGGGCCCAGGAGAGAATATGCTCCATGCCTCCATCCTAGCTTCTGGTGGTTGCCAGCAATCTTTGGTGCTCCTTGGCTTATGGAAGCATCATTCCAATCTCTGTTTCCATCTTCACATGGCCTTCCTCCCTGAATATCTCTGAGTACCCACTCTTCTTTTCGTAGGGATACCAATCATCATTGAACTCAGAGCCCACCCCAATAAGGTATGACCTTGTCCTAACTTAATTATACCTGCACAGACGCTATGTCCAAATACTGTCACATTCTAAGCTTCCAAATGGGCATGAATTTTGGGAAGACCTTTTCCTCTTCCCCTCCTACTCCTTCTCCTCCTCTTCCTCTTCCTTCTCTTCTTGTAAGAGGAAACAAGGAACATGAGTCAATCTATGGGAACACCCCTTTTGATGGCAGAGACCAAAAATTCATGTGGCTCAATTGTGGCAATAAAAGGAGGGTCCTGCAATATTAAAGTAAGTTCCTTGTCACCATTTCCTCCTTTCTTCCAGGATATCTATTTTAGCCTTTCTACTCCATTCCAGGAATTCCCCTGAAGCCTACTAAATTGTCTGAACCTGCATTGTGCTTGATACTAAAGCTTGCTTCTTTTTCTTGAAGGATGTTTGTGTGGGAAGTAAAAGAAGGAACAGCAGACATATCCTTGGGAGGAAAACATATCCCTTATTCATGTGGGCTGAGTATTACAAAGGCAGTTAAATTCAGGAAGTACAGTAACTTAATTCATGCCTGTTTCTTATGATGTCAAAAAACATGCAATTTAGGCTTAAAAAGTTATCAGACAGGGAAAAAACTTCCCACTGCCACCACCAGAGTACATTCTCTAGTCCTAATCATGTACGCATAAGCATCACATTGAGCTGGTCAGAACCTTGTGCAAAGTGAAAAAATCAAGAGGAAAAAAGAGGAAGTTAATCTATTGATCATTCTAGGCACAAGAGCTTGGGAATCGGCTCTGCTCTCACTCGTAGAATGTGATCTTTCCTAATGAAGCAAAGAACTGAGCCTCAAACCAACAGTCAGCAAAACTAGTCTTTAGTGATTCCTACCTCGACTTCCCAACTCTCATTCTATCTGGGTCCATTTTCCTTCCCCAGCTTCTTTCCATGCCACTCAAGCTCCATGATCAGCCTAAGTAAAAATGACCGGTTTAAACAGGAGCTTTTCGTTCAGCAGAATCATCAAGGGTACTTGATTGTTTAATGCAGATTCCAAGGCACCATCTTCAGATACGCTGATGCAGCCATCGGCACCTTCTCTAAGCAATTCATGGACTCCAACAAATGCTCCAGATTTGGAGAAATAAAGCTTCCCCATGATTCTTAAACCATGTCCCCGCCTTGGGAAACCCCAACTATTTTTACGTAATAGCGAGTGAGGGAAACTTTACAAAGAACAACCCCTAATAAAATATGACTAAAAATTTTCATTTTGATAGAGCCTTTACCCATAATTTTCCAAATCAGTTTCACTTTTAGACAGATGACGGTTATTTAAAAAATATTGGAGCATAGATGCCCCATGAAGCACTCTGTCCTCAGAAAATGGTACCCTATGAACCTCAAAATTCCTGAAAGCTCAAATCACCTACTGTGTGCCAAACACTAGACTGGTATTTCCTCGAATGTTATTATTCCATTTAATTCTCACAAGAACACTGAAATGTCATTCCTATCAAGCAAATCCTGTCTATCCATATTTTAGTAGATAAATGAGGTTCAGAAGGGTTAACTGAGTTGAGCAAACCTATAGAATTAGGAAGTGGCAGTATTCACTTTTATTCTAAGTTTCCTGGCTTGAGGTCCCCAATTTGTTGTATTAGGACCTATAACTGCTGGCCCAAGCATAGCTTGAAGGCAATGATCTAGGTACCAAATCACTGAAGTGAATTAGAGTTGAAATTAGACTACTAGATGACTGATAGGCTAATCACCAGAGATCCTGCTTATTTTCCAAAATGCAGCTCTTCTGCACTGTTGCCTTTTACTTCCTTCTCCAGGATATGGGGATATAACTATCCTCACCCTCCCCACATGCCCCATCCCACTCCACAGACAGAGATTCACCCTACTCTACAAATTGCTAAGCACTGCAGGTTCTAACCAAGATAGCTGAATCATTCATGTACAACAAGCCCATGAACACCTCTTTACACATCTCTCAGTGAACATCTAGCAGAATTCTTCAAGGATAGGCTTTGGATAATTTCTACCTACAACAGTTGCCCTTCAAGTCTTGTAAGCTTCTACCTGAATGAAAGAAAAGAACCAGGAAAGAGAAGAGCACAAAATGTGATTTTTCCCTAAACCCCACACCTTCCAGAAATAGCCCTGATCTCAAGTAATAAAAGTAAAGATAACATTTCCAAGGTCTGGGATGGGGAAATAAGCAAAAAATAGAATGTTTAATCAATGCAAACATTCTTGGAATCTGAAACATCTGGGAGAGCTGGGGTGGCTGTGTTGGGAGCCGGAAAAGGGGAGGAGGGGTTGTTAGAGACTTGACATTCTTATCCAATGTTTATCTAAAGCAGGAGCTGAATAACCTGCTCTCAACTGCCCTAGCAAGCCCACGTGGTAGCTATTAATTTTTTCTTACTAAATACAAAGATATCTCTCACTTTGAGAAAATCCAAGATTTCATCATCTAACTTTACCAGATTAATATGAATTAGGGACTGACTACTTATATATGTTTATAACTGCCTAAGCATATATAACCCACAACTGCCCTAGTGGGTAAATAAGGTTCTTTATTATGTGTTGTGTGTTTTTTTATTTGCATGTTACTTCTTAGGAAACGTACTGCTGTGCAAAATAAAGTCTCTGCAATTGCAAGTTTTACTGAGAGATAGGGACTTCCCTGAAAGCTAATTACAGTTGTGTAGGAATATTCGTGCTAACTAAACAGACATCTAAAAATTGATGTATTAGTCATTCTCTCCTTCCCTGTTTTATAACCTCATCCCCAGAATACTCTTGATGGTAAAGAAAAATATATGATTAAATACATAAGCCAACTTCTGTGAATTGAGTGAAGATAATTCTTGTTATGGCTCATATTTCTTAAACTGCCATTCAACACCGATCTGGCCCCAGGACATCACGTAGAAAGTAGCTTCAAGCTCAGCCCCAAGAGAGCCACATTTTACCCTGAGCTATGCTCCAGCAGGCTGGACCTTCATCACTCTGCAACTATCACAACACTGGACCCTAACACATAGTAAGTGGGGGAAAAAAAGGGAGCGGGGAATCACTGAAAGAATAGGTGCTTAATAAATGAACTTTAAAAATTATTATTATCACTTTTCTTCTCCTCCTCCACTTCACCCATACATTACCTCACTGACCCTCATCTCAGTTCTAGGAAATACGTATTATCATCTCCATTTTACAAAGAAAGCTCCAGGAGTGCAAGTAATTTGTCCAAGGTCACTCACTAGGAAGGCATAGACGTGAGATTTAAACCCTGTTGTACTAGACACATTTCTAGCATTACACCATGCTGTGTATCCTCTACTACACATTTTTTTCTCCTTGACTTTTGCCCGCAAAACCATGATCCAAAGTCCTCATATTTGGTTCTTTCATTTCCAAGCCAAAAAAACAACTCTTGTCATGAAAGAGGTCATCTTGGTAAAGGAAGAACAGCAATAACATAGGAGTTGCTATGTTTTTTCCATGTCTGTGTTGCTCTATACCTAGCACAGTATCCCAGACATAGTCAGTAAAATATTTAATAAATGAATAATAGAAAGGTGAAGTGAATACCTCTAATTTCATCAACTTGTAGAAGCAAACAGAGGCACAGAAAGGTTAGGGCAATTGCTTACTCCCCACTTTGTTTCTGCCTTGCTGAGAGATAGTTCAGTATCTTTATCCTGAAAGTCCTTGCAGCCTCTGCTCAGAAGTCTGATCCCCTCTGTCACAGCTACTCTGCTCACTCAGCTAGTCGGTTGCCACCCCAAAGTCTCAGCAACCAACAGATGTAATTGGCAACCAAAAGACTCTCCATTCCCATCATGGTGTCACTCCTATATTCTTCTTACTGTATGAAGGGGGGTGGGGAGAGGAAGAAAAGGCACTTTGGGGCTGGGAGAGATCAGTGTTTTCCCTTCACTACAGGCATCCTCTATGTCACAGAATAAATCTGTAACCATATAATGATCTGGGAAGCATATCTGTGTAAAGTAAATCTCATTTCCTTATTGTTTCTACTGTGTCATATGATAAAAGTTTTACATGGGCTGAACGGACAATGTTTGGTGTGGAGAGGGCTAGAATTTGGCCAGTTACATGACAGGTTAAATGCGTGCCACAGCAGTAGAGCTGCAGTGACTAGGATAACAGCATCTGAGACTTGTGGAGCTCTGACTCCTCCTGCTCAGCAGTAACCTTTCCTTTGTGGAGTTCCTAGCAACTCCCAACTCTTTCCTGACTCCGGACATCTGTGGTTCATCCGCTTTCGCAGATCCTAGTATTTGTTTCCATAGTAGGAGATTCCCTGACTCCATTCTCCAAATTCCCAGAATTTTGTTTCCTTCTTTCCTTGGTTAAGATATTTTTAATGTTGGATAGAACCTCAGTGAAATATGCAAAGTGAATAATTGTCTACTTTAGCAATACGTAAAATCCGACATTTACTTGGAATGAAGGCATGCCATAAAATATGGGCATCATGAATTATTTATTGCTTTGTATTAAGATTCCTTCTATGATTAAAGGTGCCACTTTATGCTTAAGGGCAACAAAACATCTAGATTATTTTTCTCAACTGCAGTGTCAGTTAAGTCATGAGTGAAGCCTGATGTGTGGTTCCTAAGAGAGTAACTCACATTCAAGTGAACAAATAAGTAGACCCCAATGTCTACTTCTAAATCTCCAGAGGAAATAATCATTTTATTTAGTCTTATTAAAGGCTAAAATATTATGTAAGAAAATAACATGACCATCAGGTGGCTCAGGACCCATCTACCACAAACAGAAAGTAAACAGCTCCAATTAAAATGGCTCAATAAGGACATCACTTCTCCCCCAATTCTGAATAGCTTTTTTGACTTTAACTACTTGAGAACTATGCTAAGAGTAATGTGTTTGGTTCTAGATTGTGGCATTGGACTTTCCAGCACTATATACAGGTAAGAATATCCCACTAAACGTATAGGCTGAATGATTATTTATATTCATTATTTCATTGAAATATTCTAGCAATTCTATGAGGTCAGTGTTATTTTGTTAGCTTTTTTATTATTATTGATTTCAGAGAGAGGAAGAAAGAGGGAGAGAGGGTTAGAAACATCAATTTATTATTATTGATTTCAGAGAGAAGAGGGAAAATGAGAATCACTGATTGATAGTCTGCCTCCTGCATATCCCCTCTTGGGGATCAAGCCTGTAACCCAGGTATGTCCCCTGGCCAGGAATCAGACCATGACTTTCTTGTTCATGTGTCAACAGTCAACCATTGAGCCACACTGGCCAGGCAGTATTAATCATTTTGATGATGAGGTGACCCTCAATTTAAAAATGTAGAAGTAATGTATTTGTTTCTGGATTATGGTGTTGTACTTTCCAGTGGTATATACAGATAAGAATATTCTACTAGACATATGAGCTGAATGATAATTTATGCAACAAGTATAAATCTCTCAGACACTGTTGCGCAAAAAAAAAAAAAAAAAAGAAAAAAGGCAGACCAAAAAAGAATACAAACACGATGTTCTAAGTATGTGAAATTCAAGGACAAGCAAAATTGATCTGTGGTCAATTTTTTAAGTGGTTCCTTTTGGAGGCTGGAACCAACTGAGAAGATGCATGAGACTTCCCAAGGTGTTGGTTAAGATCTATATTTGAAGTTTATAGAAAATACACATAAGTGGAAGTTCATTAATTGTTCACTTAAGATTAATATCTTCCATAGACTGAAAATTTGCAGCCCCATATTCATATATTAGAACCTTAATCCCTATAGGATGGTATTTGAAGTAGGAGCCTTGGGAGATGATTAGGTCATGAGGGTGGAGCTTCCTTATAAGAATAGTGCCCATAGAAGCTAGCACTTGAGACTTTGCTTCCTTTCTCTCTGACCCCCACTATTTGAGATCACAAGGAGAAGAGGAACCAGGAGAGGGGTTCTCACCAGGAACTAAATCAGCCAGCACTTTGACCTTGGGTTTCCCAGCCTCTAGGACTGTGAGAAGTAAATTTTATTGTGTGCCCCTGGCTAGTTTAGCTCAATGGATAAAGCATCAGCGCTCAGACTGAAGCATCATGGACACATATCTCAATGGCAAGGTTAATGCCTGACCCTGGTCAGGGCCCTGGAGGAGGCAACCAATCGATGTCTCTCTCTCACATCGATATTTCTCCTTCCATGTCTTTCTCCTTCTCTTCTCTCAAAAAAAAAAAAAATCAATGGAAAAATATCCTCAGGTGAGGATGAATAACAACAACAAAAATTTTGTTGTTTAAGCCACCCTAAGGGATTTCTGTTCTAGCACCTCAAATTGATTAACACAGTGCCCTTGGAACACTTTACTGTAAGTATGTTTTAACTCAGTTTTCAACAAAGAAAAGAAAAGAAATCTAGGCCTTGGGTTCAAGAGTAAGGAGGGACTTGAGATACAGTTTTGGGAGTTATTGGCCTAGAACTTGATGAGACTTCTCACCAAGCAGAATCAACAGTGTAGAATTCAATTCCATTGTTGTTACCAGGGATTGTGCAATTCACAACGTTCACAGCTGCCCTCAGGAGAGCATGTGAGTGAGGAGAACCTTCTGTGAGCGAATGAGGAAGATAGAAAGCAGAACATCAGCATGTGGCGGACAGATCAGGGAAAAAAGGCACATCTTACCCCAGGAGCCCTGTGCTTTACCTACCAAACTTACTAACTGGTACATAAGAGGTGCTGAGTTCATGAATGCCTCAATACAGGAAAGAACGGATGAGACAAACCATTACAGCTTTCACAACTTAGAGTATGAGTGTGGAAGATTTTTATAAGATACCAACTGTGAGAAAGCAATTTTAAAGGTGAGAGGGGAGAACAATGAGTTGAGTCAAGGTCCTGGTGTAGAGAGGGCAGGACCCGAAAGGCCAAGGGACAGAAGCAAGGACCTGGGTGGCCTGCTAGATGGCTGGATCCTAAGGAAGAACAACGGGCCTTGGAAAGATAAAGTAGGCACATGCTGAAGATAAAACTACACTTTCTTCATACATTTGTCCTGAAGACCAACTCAACTTGACAAAAAGGAAAAATAATAACTGTGTTTGAAGAAAGTAAAACCACACTGCCATTTCTGACACATCTACTACTACCCAAGGTGGCTTCGGCTTTACAAGGGAGTTCTATTTTGCTGTCAGTAGCAATCTGGGGAAAATGGAATCTCCTTCTTAGAATCTATGACCAAGCATGGCCCCAGAAGCAAATGTCTGTGTGTGTGTGTGTGTGTTGTTGTTGTTGTTGTTGTTGTTTTTAAATGGGTCACACACCCTTACATCTTTCCCCAGGCAGGAAGATTGCTAACTTCAGAAAGTGACGTCAATCCAGGCTTGTAATGGAGCAGCCTGGGGGTGGACGCAATCATATGATTGGCTCTCACTGGCCACCTTTCATCTGGACCACCTTTCATCTGCAGCACTTTACAGGAGATAGTTAATTAGGCTTCAGGAGGCTCCAGGCAGGAACGTGCATCACAGACTGCTCTGATGTCAAGTGACTGCTTAAGAAGAAATGCTCACGGCTAATTACTTCGCATTTGTATGTATAATCTTTCACACGGGATCACACCACAGTTTCCCAATTTGAGTAAGGGAGTTGACTGCTTTCTTCCCCGGAGGTCTACAGCCTATCTGCTGGAGGAAGATCTAGTCACGACTCCTTCTCCCTGTACTCAGGCAGACACAGGGGTCCTTGAGCACTGAGAAGCCAGAAGAAGGATGACAAAGATAAAGGCAGAGCTGTCCAGGAACAACCTGCCATGGGATCACATAATGTGACTCAGACATCGGCTGGATTTCCACTGTCCAATATGGCATCCCCTGACCACGTGGGGCCATTGAGCACTCACAATGTGCTGGTCCAATTGAGATGAACCAAGTGTAAACTACACACTGGACTTTAAAGAATTAACACAAAAAGGATGTAAAATATCTCACTAATAATTTTTACATTGGTTACCTGCTAAAATGATAATAACTTGGCTATATGGAGTTAAACAGATCATTATAACTGTACTTGTTTCTTTTGACTTATTTAATGTGTCTGCTAGAAAATTTTGAATTCCCTTTAGTTTTCACATCGTATTTCTACAAGACACTGCTAATCTAGATAACTTCCCACATTTTAAACATAACTAACCTAACATCTGAAAAGAGGAGAGTCTGATTTGCCTAAGGTGAGGTTAAGCAGCACTAGAACTGGACCCCAGGTATCCTAGCCTCCTCAGTGAATGTACTGTCCATTCCACTCCAACAAGAAATTTGCCCTTCCTCTCCAAACCATCTCTCAAGACCAGACACCATGAAGTTGCTGAGGGGCCTTGGATACCCTTTCACATAATCAGAAACAATGTGATCTTCAAGCCACACCAGTGAAATATATTTTCCAACAGTATTGTAACTACTATACCTGACAAACCCCTGCCCAGCCGAGCACCCTCTGCCCTTTCCCCACCATGCTTGCAAGCAGGCTGCTACCTAAGGCCTCTCCAGTGGAGTGGAGAAATTCCAGAGTCAATTCTGCCTCATCTGGTGCTCTCTCTCAGGCAAAGTTAAGTCTAAGAGCTCACCTGTGGTTGAAAAACCAATCACTGTCTCAAAAGTCAATTATGTGTTGTCTCAGCAACCTAAACTTTCCAGCATATCTTTAAACCTTTCCTTCCCTATAACTCTGACCACCAGCTTGATATCATGGAAATTTGTAATTCTTTCTGAATTCTTCTATTGAATTCTCTTCCTCTGGATTATCCAAAAGAAGGAAAGGTGGCAGTGAAGCCTGAGATAGCTATTGATTTGATATTCACAGATGTTCAAAGTTCCTCTTGAGCCTTCTTAAAAGTGATCTCACTTTCCTAAGTCTGCAGTTGTGGCGATCAAGCTAATGTACTGCCCAGTATTCCAGAGGCCTGGGGGAATCATACTCTGCCTGAAAGGAAACTACATGGTATTCTTCCATCATCAGGTAGACTTTGGAAAGGAATCAGACTTCACCCTGTCTTTTTTTTTTAGGAAAAACCAAAGCAATTGTGTCATTGAGCAATCAATGTTAACCATGACCATCAAGCTCACTCAACTGTTGAAAGAAGATGAAGGAAATTAGCCCATATTGAGCTGAGTACCCTGGAGTTTACCCTTGAAAACCCCACCAAACAGGTAAATAAGTCTTCAACTGCCCACCTTTCCCTGAGCCCGTTCTCTTTTTCTGCCACTTCTAACCCATTGTCTGTTCATCGGTGCCTTTAGGTTTTATATTCCAGGTTTCAATTCCTTTTATACTTTATATTACCTATCTCCTCAATCATATTGTCAGATGGATTTACTTTATAGAAGCTTCTTATTTAAAAGCACCCATTAACCCTGAACGCCAGACCTGGCATCTCCATCTCCTGACTTCTGGGCCAGCAGAGTTCTCTTAGACTAGCCTATCACCATGAGCTTTCCTTGGCTTTTCTCAAACCTCCCCTCCAAAAGTTCTGGCATCAGCTATTTTCACTCAAACCTGAGATAATATAATGCCTGCACTCAGTAAGACAATTGTTTTTGAAGCAGTGTTTTCATTTTGAAATGAAAGAATTCTCCCCCACAGATTGTGGAGAGGGACATAAACATGAATATAATGTTCATTTCAAGTCAGGGTTGCACTCAGAGCAGTTTAATGTGGGGTCTCTCCATGAAGAGACTTTACCATGCAGGAAGGACACTGGAAGTGGAGTAAGGCCCCTGTGTGCCAGTCTTGGTGAACTGCCAATCATGGTGAGGGGCCAGCCTGTGTCCACCATCTCAGGCTGTGGGGTGGCCAGAACTCTGGTGCCATCACAGCCCGAGTTATACAAGTGTCCATAGTTTTACTTTTTCACTTTTCACCCTGATGAAAAACTTGCCTCTTTTACACAGTCACCAAAAAAACATGAAAACACATGAGGTTGAGTTCATGTGTTTTTCATAGTTCTGTCATGTTCCCACAGTTATGAATACTGTTCTCTGTGAAGTCATGGGCACAAGCCCTTCTGCTAGTGCCCAGCTTATGTCTGCTGGTTCTTTGTGATCGCTGGTCTGGATGCGGTACTCCTCTGAAACCCCACGGCTTTGGCAACTACTCTGTACCATCCTTGGAGAAGGTGTCTGCTTCCCCCAAGACAAGAGTAGAATTGCCTGCCTGTGAATTTTCCTCTCCAGCTCACTGCTCATTGTCAGTCACTCCCTTGGTCTTCTGTTGGGTAATAGTAATTGTACTGGTTTTGCAACAGTTCAAGAACATTAGGAAGATGGTATCAATTATATGTGGAATCTAAAAAATAAAAATAAAATAAATCTAATTCATAGAAACAGAGTGAAAAAGTGGTTTCCAGGCATGGGCAATGGAAAAAATAGGGAGAGGTTGGTAAAAGGTTCAAATTATGTTAGGAGATTGAATAACATCTAAAGATCTAATTTGTAACGTGGTGCCTATAGTTTATAACAGTGTTTTGTATTTTTTTAATTGAAACACTATATTTCTCATTTAAACTTTTTATGTAATTGAAATTTACTATGAGATTAGAACTTAAAGGTTCACACAAAAATAAAATAATGATAAGATAAAATGTGAGGTGATGGATGTATTAACTTGGTCATCACTTTAAATGCCATAGTTTTACTTGTAAATTATACCTAACTATAGCTGGGTGTGGTAGGCAGTTAGATAGACATGAGAGGAGCAAAGACGATGGGCCAGGTACAGAAGGTCAACAGGTGGAAAGCCCTGGGTGCCTAGCAAAGGACAATTGTAAGCTGGGACTTCCCCTAGTGTGACCTTTCCTCCCTAGCATATTGCTGGTCATGCTGTTTGGTTTCCCTGACCTTTCCTTCCTAGAGATAACATACAACTCAGTTGTATTTCATCCCCAGGTCCAGAAAAGCAGCAAAACCAGACCAGTGACCCCATGGCTACCCTTAGGAGCAGGTGCACTACATAATGACCCCTTGCCTTGGCGCTGACCAATCCATCAGTGGAGACCTAGACCATCAAAGGACACACCTGGAAAGCTGCTGAATAGTCTATTAAGATCTTCCCTTGGGATCTCCCCTAAAATCTCCACCTTTAAAACCCTTAGGACAGAGGCCCCAGTGTACTTTCCCTCCCAAGAGTATGCCTATGCCTTTCCCTACGCCCTGCCCCTCCTCCTGGGTGCAGTTACCATTACCTTCGTCACTCCCAAACTCCAAGTGTCCTTTCCTTTTCCTCTATAACTTGTTTCCTAAGCCCATTTCTTCTAGGAGTTACCTCTTCTATCTCTTTAATTTATCAAATATCATATGTTTTTGTGTTTAAACCCCCATCCCCACTTTTCCAATTCCAAATTTAAAAATTAGTATTTTAAACATTTTGCTGGTTTTCCCCTTAAGGCCTTCTTCTTTTTTTGGCTTAAGGAGTTGTTCTTCCTGTTTTCTCCACTGTCTGGTCATACATTCAGTGGGAGGAGGTCCAAATTTTCTCTCTGCGGTTCTATTTCCCTACTCTTTTGCATAGCTGATTACATCCATTTTGAATTTTGTAAAGACAATCACTTACTGGTATTTATCTTTTTATTTTTTGACATCTGTATGGGCTCAGAACACTCTAGTGGTCGCTGTTGAATTTGTGCACTCTCCATCTCCACCTCCAATTACAGCATCAGCTGACGTCAGTAACAATAAGGCTCATGATTGGAGGAAGGCTGTTTGACAAGGTGTGGGCAGTGTTTTGTATTATATAGCCATGCTATATAACTGCATGGCTCCCTCTACGGCTGACTTTTGTGTATAAAGATGCCCCTCGATTTTCAGTCTAAAGGTTTTAGAGAAAAATAGCATCTTATACATGGAAAAATATGGTAAATGTTCTCTTACAGTATGAGTCTTGGCTCTGAATTCTTCCCTAGCCAGAACCTAACTACCAACTACCAATGTTGCCAGGTCCAGTCTGTGCCCATGGGTTTAACATCTCATGCAGCTCCCACCACTTGCAAAAGGAGGTGGGGGAAGAACATTAGGAAGGATTTCATCTGTCTCTCCACTTTAACTGTGGGGAAATAATCTAACTCACTGAAGCTTCCGTTTTCTCATATGTAAAATGGAAATGATGATCACAATTTTATGAAATTACTTTGGGTGTTCAATGAGATCACATATGGATAAGCCCCAAATATAAACCTTTATATGTTGGAAGCAATCAATAAGTACTAACTGAGCTTTAATCTGAAGTATTTTGAATCTTTCCAATATAGATTTATTTTATGTGAGGCATGAGTGTCATTTTTCTGATAACAAGAATGTAATACTGCTCTTTCAATTTTTAAAAATATTTTCCTCATGATCAAAAAGGTGGTGTGTTTTCTTATGACCTTTTATATATCCTTATAATACTAAAAATGCTTTCCTAAAATCGGTCATATTTTGTCCATTTTCCATGGTCATTTTTTACCTTTTTCTTGAATTTAATCTTTAAAGGCAATGAAATAAAGTACTAGAATTCATTTCCTAAACTCTGAGATGCTTCTCTCAATTCTTTCCTACTTGTTGTTCTCTCTCTCATTTTTCTCTAATGAGTATGAAGTGTGCAGATTAGCATGTTTAAATTGATGAATGTCTCTGCAAAAACTAGAGGAAAAGTGAAGTTCATAGTCTCCCAGAGTTCAAACACTGGATGTTTGAGGAGTGGTAATGTCAATTACCTATATATTGCATATGCCTTTAACTTTAGAGCTGAAGGAGTCTGTTGAGATGAATAGATTTATTTGTTGGAGATGTGTCAAATTTGCTCTGCAAAAAAGGATTGTTATGTCTTCTTACTGTTTAAAATCCCACAAAATGTGTTGTTACATGAAAGGGTGATAATCTAGAATTGCTCATGATGAGTGAGGCCATGAAGATTTGACTTCATGTAACTGCATATGTTGGGGGAGAGGAAGGAGGGACAGCTGGAGCCATAAAGCAAGTTCATTGAAGAAATAAAAAAGATTTTCCTCCTAAAGACATGTGGGACTATTGAAGTAAAAGAAATAGGGAAGAGGATGGGATAGGACATTGTATTTTTTTAAATATATATTTTATTAATTTTTTACAGAGAGGAAGGGAGAGGGATAGAAAGTCAGAAACATCGATGAGAGAGAAACATCGATCAGCTGCCTCTTGCACACCCCCTATTGGGGATGTGCCCACAGTCAAGGTACATGCCCTTGACCGGAATCGAACCTGGGACCTTTCAGTCTGCAGGCCGACGCTCTATCCACTGAGCCAAACCGGTTTCGGCGGGATAGGACATTCTAAAGCTACTAGAGGCCCAGTGGGCAATTGAAATAGCCCAAGGAGCCCTTCCTCTCGCCATGTGAGGAGGCACCCAAGAGCGGCCAGTATCCGTACCTAACTCACAGCATCCCCTGGCCCCCCTGTCTGTGTCCACTCTGGGGCCACTCAAACTGTCCTGCTGGATCAGGCAGCCCCTGCCCCCCTGCCTCTGTCTCTGTCTCTGCTCCAGGCCTCACCTGCACATGCAGCCACCTCTCCACTCTGGGTCTCACCTGAGCATGCAAGCACCTCCTGTCTGGTCATGACCTGTTACAGAGTCCTGGCCTAATTTGCATATTATCCATATATATATATATATATGTATATACATACACACACACACACACACACACACACACATATACACTAGAGGCCTGGTGCACAAAATTCATGCACGAGGGCTGGGGGTGTCCCTCAGCCCAGCCTGCACCCTCTCCAATCTGGGACCCCGTGAGGGATGTCCAACTGCCCATTTAGGCCCAAAGTGGGATCGGGCCTAAATGGGCAGTCGGACATCCTTCTCACAATCCAGGACTGCTGGTGCCAAAATGCTCACCTGCCTACCTCCCTGACTGCCCCTAACTTCTTTTGCCTGCCAGCCTGATCATCCCCTAACCACTACCTTGCCAGCCTAATTGATGTCTAACTGCTCTCCTGCCAGCCTGTTTGCCCCCAACTTCCCTCCTCTGCTGGCCTGGTCACCTCTAACTGCCCTCCCCTGCAGGCTTGATCGCCCACAACTGCCCATCCTTGCAGGCCCTGGAGCCTCCCAACGGCCCTCCCCTGCTGGCCATCTTGTGGTGGCCATCTTGTGTCCACATGGGGGCAGGATCTTTGACCACATGGAAGCAGCCCTCTTATGTGTTGGAATAATGGTCAATCTGCAAATTACTCTTTTATTAGATAGGATAAAG
This sequence comes from Antrozous pallidus, assembly GCA_027563665.1. Taxonomy (NCBI): domain Eukaryota; kingdom Metazoa; phylum Chordata; class Mammalia; order Chiroptera; family Vespertilionidae; genus Antrozous; species Antrozous pallidus. The sequence goes on along the minus strand of CM050516.1, from coordinate 99,762,337 downwards.
GCCTGGTACATGGGTGGGGACCAGCTGGTTTGCCCTGAAGAGTGTCCCAGATCAGGGTGGGGGTTCCCTTGGGGTGAGGGGCGGCCTGGGCAAGGGGCCTGAGGAGGTTTGCAGGCTGGCCACGCCCCCAGCAACCCAAGTGAAGACCCTGGTATCTGGGACTAATCTGTGTCTACAATTGAAACTTTGTAGCCTGGAGCGGAGCCAAGCCTTCTGCTCATTCCAGGGTGGCAGCCATTTCTGTTTGAAACTTTGTAGCCTAGGTCTTGGCAGGCTGAAAGCTTGGCTTCCTCCATTACCAGGGAAACCCAAGCCTCTGTTCTCTCCAGCTCAGTGGCTGCCGCCATTTCTGTATCTTTTACAATTGAAACTTTGTAACATTTAGTGGAGGCTTAGGCAGGCAACCGCAGGCCTTGGCTCCTCTGTTGCCAGGGAAACCCAAGCCTTTCTCCTGCTCTCAGTGGTGGCAGCTATCTTGATTGGGGTTTATTTGCATAATCTGCTCCTGATTGGCTGGTGGGCGTGGCTGGTGGGTGTGGCAAAGGTATGGTCAATTTGCATATTACTCTTTTATTAGATAGGATACCACAGCTGTTTTATCCACTCGTCTATTGGGCATTTGGGTTTCTTCCCTATCTTGGCTACTGTAAATAATATTCCAATGAACATGGAGTCAGATATTCTTGCAAATTCATGTATTGAGTTTCTTCATATGTATTCCCAGAAGTAGAATCACTGAGTCGCAAGACAATTTAATTATTAAGTTTTTGAGGAGCTTCCACAGTTTTCCATAGTGGTTGCACCACCTTCCCTTCCAACAAGAGTGCAGGAGGGTTTCCTTTTCTCCACACCATCACCAACACTTGCTTTTTTAATTTACTGGTGATAGCCATTCTGACATGTGTGAAATGGTGTCTTTCTGTGGTTTTGATTAGCATTTCTCTGATGATTTGTGATGTTGAGCAACTTTTCATATGTCTGTTGTCCATCTACATATCTCCCTTGGAGAAGTGTCAGGTCTCCTGTCCACGTTTTTATTAGGTTATTTTTTCCCAGTGTTAAGTTGTCTAACCACCTTGCCACTGAAACTAATACAGAATAAGGTTGAATGTAAACTGTAATTGAAAAATTAAGACAAAACAAGAAGAAAGGCTATGGGGCTTGATCTAGTGCTCCTTTGGGGAGTGTCAGACTGCCGAGTATGTCTCTTCTCATCCTCATGAAAGAGCAAAAAGAAAGACTGACATTGTGAAATTGAAATATGTGTTCCATCCAAAGATCCTTGTTTTCTGAGTCCCAAGAAGCACTGAATGAAAAAGCTAACCGACAGAATTCATGTTTGTGAACCAAGGTCAGATTGTTTGGAAGGGAGTTTGTGGAAAGAGGTGTTGAAGAATTTACCTTTTCTGCCAGTGGGGAAGACAGAGTCCTGTCATCTCTGGGAGAAACTACAGTAGGAGCAGAACAGAAAGGGGACAGTATCAGAGAGCTCTGGCAGAGTATTTAGCAGAGGGCCGAACAACAGAGCACAAAGGACAAAGACAGGAGTGAGAGAGAGGCTTGGAAGGACAGACTGGTGACAGACGAGAATAATAAAAAAAAAAAAAAAAAGCAAAGCCCCTGGATAGGGCCACTCTGGAACCTGCCAACAAGGTCTGCACTGAGGGTGCCAACAGCAGCCCCTCCAGCAGGAGGCGCTCTAACCGACAGGCTAAGGTGCTAATACAAAATACATCAGACAGGGCACAGATGGTGCAGAAAAGTCCCAGTGGAGAGGGATTTAAGGAGGAAACAGCTAAGGTACAGAACTGGCTTTGCTGGTATGTGCAGGATTTTCTCATAGTGTTTCTGCATTACAGTTAGCTCTTTGTTTTCCTCTATGAAGTAATTTAAAGGAATAGCTTGGCCTCTTTCCACTTCCCTTTCAGTCCCCTGTCCAAATTCTGAATCTAGGCATTCTGGCATCCAGCTGCCTTTGCAATGTTTCCTTTGTAGCAGTGTGTAAAAAAAAGTGGTAGTTTCAAGCTCTTTTAAATAAATTCTTCATTTCAGAATCATTCTATTTTTTTTTTTTTTTGCTATTTTTAAATTTAAAATTTTGATTTGTTATCCATGCTATTGGACTAGTAATATTATCATGTTAGGGAGTGTCATCAGCTACAATCAAGTTCTAAAGAATCATCTACCACATGAGTCTGGGTATCTAGGTATTTTTTATTGCAATAAACAGAGCGGAGGTGGGACTTTAACCTATGAATGGAAAAAAGTTTACCACATAAATACAGTAATAGTCACAAAATATGGAGGAAAAACTGAACAAGCAGGGTCACAGGCCCATATCCATGAGTATAGGAAAGTAAGTACTGTATTAACTGCTCTCTTTGAACATGAGAAATGTAGATGTCCCTCCAAATGAATGGGGGTGATGTTATGGGAAAACAAAGGATGTTGGCAGACCAGGGGACACATTGCATTCAAGTTCAAACTCTTCCTAATGAGTAGAAATTTTGCTCTTTAAAATGTGCCTTATTTTTCTAGCTCTCTACACTAGATGATTTAAATAGAAAACACATGGTCCCATTTCTTATAGATGCTAAATAGTCATATCTCCTTTTCTTACCCCTTGGGCTTTGTCTACCCTTATTCATTTTCCATAAGCACACAGTTCAAAGGGAGGAGGAGGAGAAGGAGGAGGAGGAGGAACAAGAAGGAGGAGGAGAAAAAAGAGGAAGAGGAGGAGGAGGAGGACTTCTGTGTAAAATCAAAATACTATTCTCAAAAAAAGAAGTAGTTTCTATTTCCATTGACTCTCCTTTCAGCTGTTCTTTCACCCCAAACATCCAGTAATATTCAACCTGGGGAGGTAGGAAAGAGATATCTATCTTATCCTCTAGAATGGGGAAGGTTTATACCTCTTCTCAATCTTTTCTTTCCTGGTTATCTCTCTACTTCTCTTTCTTCAGTATGTCTTCAACACCTACAATGACTATTTTCTGAGAAAGATGGTGCAAGAAAATAGATTAGAAGTCAGATCTAACTGTACATTCATCTCACTGCCAATTTTATATTCTGAGAGAGAAGGACGTGAGTATCCAAAAATGTTACTACTGTATGTTATCTAAAATGTCAAGTTTTAACAAACAATTATGAGACATGAAAAGAACCAAGAAGATATGATCCATACCCAGGAAAAAAAGCAAACAACAAAACTACTTGTACAAAGGCTTAACACACAGTTCTAAAAGCAGCTATTAGAAATATGTCCAAAAAAAAAGCCCTATCTAAAGAATTAAAGAAAGGCATGGTGACCATGTCTCATCAAATATAGATTATCAATATTAGACAAAAATTATTTTTAAAATAACCCAGTGGAAACTCTGGAGGTACAATGTACAGTTACAGGAATGAAAAATTCACTACAAGGGCCAAACAGGAGATATAAGCTGGATAAAGAAAATACTGGAAAACTATAAAATAGATTAATGGAGATTATGCAATCTGAAATTGGAAAGAAAAAAGAATGAAATGAAATGAACAGAACCACAGAAAAATATGGGGCAGTATTTAAGCACTCAAATATATGCCAAATGGCAGTATTAGAAAAGGAGGAGAAGAAAGATGGGAGCAAAAAATATTTGAAGCAATGATAGCTGAAATTTCCACAAATTTTATGAAAACATTAATCTCTACACCCAAAAAGCTCAATGATCTCAAAGTAGGATAGATGCAAAGAAATCTATACCAAAATAATCAAATGTTCAAAGACAAAGAAAAAAAATCTTGAAAACAGCAATATACAGAGAAAAGCCTCAGTGAGATTAACAGCTTACTTCTCAGAAAATAGCAATAGCGGCAAGAAGTCAGTGGATAATATGTTCAAAGTACTGATTTTAAAAGGCAACCAGCACTGGCCAGTGTAGCTCAGTAGTCAGAGTGTTGGCCCACATCAAAGGTTTGAGGGTTTGATAAAAAAGGGAATCAAAATATTTTATACAGAAAAACTATCTTTCAAAAATGAAGGCAAAATTAGGACATTCCAAGATTGCAAATATTAAGAGAATTCATTGTTAGCAGACCTGTCTTGTAAAAAAGACTGAAGGAATTTCTTCAAAGTGAAATGAAGTGACACCCAACAGTAATTAAAATCCACAAGAAAAAACAAAGTGTGCCAATAATGGTTAATATAGTTAATCATAAAATATAGTATAATTGAGTATTTCCTTTATTTCTTCTCCAAAGTGATTTTAAAAGCAATTGCATATAAAAATATGTATATAATTTATTATTAGACCTACAAAATATAAAAATGTAACATATTTGACAAATATTTGTAGAAACCAACAATATTCAAGTAAGTAAGTAACACAGATGGTAACTTAAGTCCACAGGAAGAAATTGAAACAATCAGAAATGGTAAAAATAAGTAGGTAAATATTTTTAAAAATATATAAATGTATATTTACTCTTCCCTCTTAGCTCATTAAAAAAGCTAAAATATAGAAAATAATATCAACAAGGGGTGGTTAGGTTATATATGTGATATGTTATAAAAGTAATAGCAAAATATGGAAGGAGGAATGGAGTTATACATGGACAGAGTTTCTCTTTCTCACTGGAATCCTATTAGTACAAATAGTACAAATCTGATTCTGATATATTAACATACATTTTCTGATAAAGAAACAGTTTTAATATAATCCCTAAAGTAGTCACTAAGAAATTAGCTTGAAAATATAGTTTAAAAGAAATTACAATGTTATACTACAAAATATCCACTCTATGCAAATACAAAGATATAAAAGCAAAATGTCAGGCACAAAATGGCAAACCATGTCACTATGAACGTGAGTGTGAATGAATTAAACAAACCAATTAAAATGCAAAGATTGCCGGAATGAAAAAAAAATACAAGAGGAGATATGCTTAGATGGAAGTATATGTAGTTTGAATGTAAAAAGATAGAAATATATATCATGCAAATTACAACTGTAAGAAAGCTAGATTAGCTATACTGTGTCTATGAGACAAATTAGACTTTTTCTCTTTATTTTATTTTCATAATAGTTTTTAAAACAAAGAAAAGCCTTACTAAAACTAAAGACAGACATTGTATAATTGTAAAAGATTCAAACCATCAGGAAGACATAATAATTATAAATACATATGCACCTAATAGGGGACCCCCAAAATATACAAAACAAAAATGGGTAAAACTAAAGGGAGAAATATATAATCCAACAATAATAGTTAAAGACTTCAATACCCTACTTTGAATACTTGATAAAACAACTAAACTGAAGATCAACCAGAGTATTAAAAATGTGGACACACTAAACTCACTGGACCTAAAAGACATCTAACCTATAGAACACTCTACCACCAACAGCAGAGTATGCATTCTCCATAAGCACATATTCTCTAGAACAGAACATCTGATAGGCTTTAAGAGAAGCTGCAACAAATATAAAAAAAACTGAAATCATACAAAGTGATTCTCTGATTACAATTAAATGAAATTAGAAATCAGTAACAGAAGTAAATTTAGAAAATGTACAAATATATGGATTTAAAACAACACACTACTAAATAATGATTGGGTTAAGGAAGGAATCATTAGGGAAATAGGAAATACTTTGAGATAAATGACAACAAAATACAACATATCAAATCTTATAAGATATAACAGTGCTTAGAAAAAAATTATAGTTGTAAATGGATATATTTTTAGAAAAAAAATGTCAATTTAATAGCTTCACTTTTGATGTAAGAAATGAGAAAATAGAAACAAACTATACTCAAACCAAGAAGGAAGAAAATAATATTAATAGAAATAAGTGAAGTAGAAAATAAAAAAGCAATAGAGATAACTAACAAAATCAAAGGTTAGTTCTTTGATTCTATAATAATAAAAGCATAATATGCTAATTAGACTGGACGTTCTTCCAGACAACCTTCTGACAAAGCCATGGCTATGAGGGCCAAGACAAGCCGCTGCAGCTGCAAGGGCCAAGCCCCTTGCATGAATTTGTGCATCAGGCTTCTAGTTATGAACATAATTAACAAACCTATAGCTATTCTGAACAAGAAAAAGAGAAGACTTACATTACTGAAATTAGCAATGAAACAAAGGACATCTCTACAGACCTTGCAGAAATAAAAATATTATAAGAGAACACTATGAATAACTATGTGTTACCAAATTAGGTAACATCAATGAAAGTAACAAATTCCCTAGAAAAAACATAAGTTACAAAAATTGTCAAGAAGAAACAGAAAACCAGAATGGGCCTATAAAAACAAGATTTAATTAATAATTTTTAAACTTTCAACAAAAAAGAAGCCTAGACTCAGGTGGTTTCAATATTAAATTCTGTAAGACATTCAAAGAGGAATGAATACCAATCTTTCACAAACTCATACAGAAAATAAAAAAGGGAGAAAAACTATCCAACTTATTCTATAAACCTAGTATCATACTAACACTAAAGATGTCACAATAGCCAAACCAGTTTGGCTCAGTGGGTAGAGCGTCAGCCTGCAGATGAAAGGTCCCGGGTTCCGGGCAAGGGCACGTACCTTGGCTGCAGGCACATTCCCAGTTGGGGGTGTGCAAGAGACAGCTGATCAATGTTTCTCTCCCACCAATGTTTCTGACTTTCTATCCCTCTCCCTTCCTTTCTGTGAAAAATCAATAAAATATATTTTAGAAATAAATAAATAAATAGATAGATAGATAGATAGATAGATAGATAGATAGATAAATAAGTCACACAAAAAAAAACAAAAAAAAAACTGAAGGCCAATATTTCTTATGAACATAGATGCAAAAATATCCAACAAAATGTTAGCAAACCAAGTCCAGCAACATGTAAGTGAGTTTTGTCTCAGGAATACAAAGTTGCTTTAACACCTGAAAATTAATGTAATACATGATATTACTAGAAAGAATAAAGCACAAAAATCACATGGTCATCTCAATACACACAGAAAAAAGCATTCAACAGAACTCAGCAACCTTTAATGATTAAAGCACTCAACAAACTAGAAATAGAACAGAACTTCTTAACCTAATAATGTATGTGGAAAACCTATAATTAGTGTAATATTTAATAGTAAAAGACTGAATGTTTTTCCTTAAGATTAGGGACAAGGCAATGATGTCCGCTTATCACTGTTATTCAGCATTATAGTTGAGGATCTAGACAGAATGATTAGTCAAGAAAAATAAATAAAAGTTATCCAGATTAAAGAAGAGGAAGTAACACTATTCCTAGTCACAGAAGGTGTGATCACATGCACTGCAAACCGTGAAGATTTATCTATACTAACAAATAAGAAATATGCAAATTGACCATGCCTCTGTGACATTCATCAGCCAATCAGGAGTGAGTATGCAAATTAACTCAACAAAGATAGCAGGTTAATTTGCATGCACAGGCACAGAGAGGCAGGCAGGGCGGGATGCCTGTTATGGGGGGAGGGTACCTGGGGGACAGAAGGAGCTATTGGAGTGGCCTTGCAGGCTCCAGGTGGCTGGGAGAAAATCCAGGGGAAGGAAGGCCTTTTCTTATACGAATTTTTGTGCAACGGCTTCCAGTATTAGAAGAAACAAGTTCGCAAGGTTGCAGTTTACAAAAGCAATATGCAAAGTCAGTTGTATTTCTGTAAACTACCAATGCACAATCCACAAACAACATTTAAAAACAATTTCAGATATAATAGGACTTAAAAAATAAACTACAAAAAATGAAAGTTCAACAAAAGAAGTGGAAGACTTACACTAGAAGCTACAGCACACTGATGCAAAAAATTAAAAAATATCTAAATAAGTGGAAAGAAACTCCATGTTTATATTTACTATTGTAGGATGGTGATACCCTTACATTGTTATATGGATTCAATACAATTCTATCAAAATTTCACCTGACTTCTTTCCAAGCTGATTGACAAGCTGATCCTAGAATTTATATAGAAATGCAATAACCTAGAATAGCCAAATAATCTTGAAAATAACAATAAAGTTGGAGGACTTATACTTCCTTATTTCAAAACTTACTTTAAAGCTATAGTGATCAAGACAGTGTGTTACTGTATAAGGACAGACATGTAGACCAAAGGAACTGAGAGTCTAGAAATAAAGTTTTACATTGATGCTTGATTTATTTTAACAAGTGTGCCAGGAAAATTCAATAGAGAAGGAAAAGTCTTTTCAGTAAATGATACTGGGACAGCTACATATCTAAAGGCAAGAAAGAAAGAAATAGAACTCTTCACCTAAAACCATACAGAAAAATAAACTCAAATAGACTTAAATGTCAGAACTAAAAGTATAAAACTCTTAGAATAAAGCATAGAAGTAAATCTTAGTGATCCTGGATTGAGCAATGGTTTCTTGTAAAATAGGACACCAAAAGTCCAAGCAACAAAATAAAAATAGATAGATTTAACTTAATCAAGCTGCAAAAGTACCATCAAGATAGTAAGAAACTCCACAAGATGGGAGAAAACATTTGTAAATTGTGTATCTGATAAGGGATTTATATACAGAATATATAACAAACACTTAATATTCAATAAAAAAAAGACAACTCAATTAGAAATGTGTAAGTCTGGCCCTAGCCAATCTGGCTCAGTGGATAGAGTGTCAGCCTGTGGCCTGAAGGGTCCCAGATTCAATTCTGGTCAAGGGCATGTGCCTGATTGAAGGTTTCTCCCCAGCCCAGGACCTGATCAGGGCATGTGCAGGAGGCAACCAATCTATGTGTTCCTCTCACATCATTGTTACCCTCTATCTTTCTCTCTCTCTTCCATTCTTTCTAAAAATCAATGAAAAAATATCCTCGGTTGAGGATTTTTTAAAAAGTGTAAGTCTGAAACTCTGAATAGACATTACTCAAAAATATATATAAAACGGCCAATAATCATATGAAAAGATATTCAAAATAAAACAAAACAAAAATTAGCCATTAGAAAAATGTAAATCAAAATCCTAAGAGATACTAGTCCACATTCACAAGGATAATTACTACCAAAAAGACAGACCATAACAAGTATTCTCTAGAATGTGGAGAAATTGGAAATCTCATCCATGGCTGATGAAGATGTAAAATACTACAACCTTTGGCAATTCAAAATGTTCAATATAAAGTTGCCATCTGACCAAGCATTTCCACTCCAAGATATGTTCACAAAAGAAATAAAAACATATGTTCACATGCATAAAAGCTTATACATGGATGTCATGGTAGATTTACTCATAACCAAAAAAATGAAAACAACTCAAATGCCTATCAACTGATGATGGGATAGAAAAAATGTTGTATGGCCACATAATGGTGTGCCATTCAGCAATAAAAGAAATGTTATAGATACATGCTCACAACATGGATGAATCTTGAAAACATTATTCTAAGTGGGGAAAAAAAGCAAGTTTAAAAGAAAAAGCCATACCCTTTTTGGTTTTATTTATATGAAATGCCCAGAATCAACAACCTACAGAACGGAAAGTAGATTAGTGGTTACCTATGCCTAAGAGAAATGGAGAAAAGTGGGAAATAACTAAACTGGGAACACATTTTTTTTTCCTGGGATGATGAAAATGTTCTAAAATTAAATTGTGGTTGCATTAGTTTGCTGTGGTTGGCCTAACAAAACACACAGACTGGGTGACCTAAGGAACAGAAATTTTTCTCACAATTCTGGAAGTTCAAGATCAAGATATCAGCAGACTTGGTTTCTTCTGAAGCCTCTCTATTAGGCTTCTGTATCCTCATGTGTTAGCCCTCAGTCTTGAGTTGTCTGTCCTAATTTTCTCTTCTTAAGAGGACACCAGTCATACTGGGTTATATGAACTCATCTTTAGTAGCTTTTAAAGGGGCCAGCCCCAAAATCAGCCACAGTCTGAAGGAGTTGGGTTAGGAGTTCAACGTAAGAGTTTTAGGGACACACAGTTCAGTCTAGAATGATAGTGATGGTTGCAGAACACTTCGAGTATAATAAAAACCATTGAACTGTGCAATATAAATGAGTGAATGTTGGCTATGTTAATTATATTTCAGTAAAGCTATCATTTAAAAAATGTTGTTTGTCAGCCACCTCCAGGATGAAAGTACAAGGAGGCTAGGGAAGAAATGGCCAATAAGGAGATTACTACAATAACCCAGGCTGGATGTCCTGAAATTCTCAGCTAGACAAGGGGCACTAAGTGAGAAAGAAGGGAAAAGATAGGAACGCCCTTGCCTAAGTAGATGACCCCTAGCAGAAAACACCTCCAAGGGCCCGTTGCAAGGCTGACTCCAAGGGCAGGCTGCACAGACTCCTGGGCTGGTGGACAGGATTCTTAGAAATCCTGTAGACCTGGCCAATATCAGGCCTGAGTCCTCCATATTGCTTTGTTTTAAATTGTGTTTAAAGCTTTGAATAAAATAAAATATTGATTTTGTATTATTCAGAAGGTGCAGCCTATTAAGTCATGACCATTCATTCATGCCTTCAGCGCAGATGATTTGGAAGGATCTGTTGGACCTCTGGCAGGCTCTGAGCGCTGTGACAGTCTGGTAAGCTCTGTGGAGGGGACGTTAAGAATGGGCGATACAAAGCACATGCAGTGATGGGTTCACTCACACCAGGCTGCCAACATGATCACAAGAAGGGGACCAGCATGGGCAGCTCAGAAAGAAAATAAGGACGAACTGGAATACTTTGAATGAAGTTGAATTTTCCTGGCCCAGCACTGTGGTGTATTGGAGTATTGGTGTAACCTTGATTTAACCAGAACAGAGCTTCTATCTACTCTTTTCTATAATTTCTTGTTTAGAACTTGATTTTTCTAATATATTTCACTGCCACAGCAGAAGTCCAGTGAAACCAAGTTGAATAAAAAGGTATCTACAAAAGGTAAGGCTCACCGTATGCGTGTGAGTTTGCCTACTCTCTCTCTCTCTCTCTCTCTTTTTCTATTCCGCGCACACGCGCACACACACACACACACACACACACACACACCTAGAAAACTTGAAGAGGCATATTTGGTCTCTGGGCTCCTAGTCCTCTCTTATACAGCTCTTTCCTCTATCCACTTAAAAAAAAAACTGGATTCTAATCATTTAAAGAGACAACTGGAGTAAAAAGTAGAGTAAAAGGAGCAAGATGTTTGATACTTGACAATCTGCATCTGATCTAGAAGCTCTATTTCTGACCCTGTGTATAGCCTTGGGATTCTCTCACTGTCTCTGACCCTTGGTTTCCTCATCTATAAAATGACAACAAATAACAATCACCTGCTTCACAGGGTTGTTAGGCTGTTCTAATGAAATCAAAGTTATGAAAATACAAGCAAGGCTCTAAATAGATATGAGACATTATTTCTTCTCACTAGGGCAGTAACATCTGAACTCCTTTACCATTCTGTGACATGAAAGTTTAGCTTTGAGCCAGGAGGTGGAAGAATATTTGGGGTGAGAGCGGCAGGTCTCCTAGAGTCCATGTGTAGGCAAGAGCCTCCTCTCTGCCCATGTAGAATACCTCTTGATCCCTAAAGCTATTTCATACTTTTTTTAAGTTTCTGGGGTAGATTTTCATCCCATCCTGGCTGAACTCAGAGTGGAAAATTCTCAGAAAGAGAGCTGTCTCCTCAGCTGTCCAATTTCAGGTTTGAGAAGCTGAATGGACCACAAGGACGGGTGTTTCATTTGTTTTGCACCATCTGGTGGACTGTGCCTGGAGGTACAGCGTCTGCCCTGGAATTGCCAAGCAGCTACAGAACCTGCCAGTCATTGCTCCAGAGCAGAAGAAGAGGGAGGTAAGGCCTGGGTGGCTGGCAGGCAAGTCAGCATCAATGGCAAAGGAGGCTCTAGGGGAAGCAGCAGAAGGGATGCCAACTCACCTTTCTTGAAAAATTTGTAATAAGCTACAAGTAACCGAATTGCCCTCTCCCCCATCCTGACACTCCAAAAGGCTTGCTGGCAGGCCCTTTCTAAATGACAGTGCTCACCCTGGCTCCTCCTCCAGAGTGCAAGCCTCTTGAGGGAAGAACTACATCCTGGTCATTTTGCACTTTCTCCTTCCCCTTCCATCCCTGCCTGTACTGATGCAAAGGTGTGTGCACACATACACACACATTTGCACTCCCACACTGGCCTGAGAACAGGACTTCATAAATGCTTGCAGCTACACTGAAATGAGCAGGTAAGGGCCTCCCTCTTTGGCACCAAAGAATCTTAGGTTTTAGATGAGCTCTAGAAGTACCTGAGGTTGTACAACCTGGGAGTGCCTGTGGGTTCTCCTTCGTCCCTTTCTACTCCCAGTGAAATGAGGACACTAACACTCAGTGATGATATAATGAGGTCACAGATGTATTAATACATCTAAGCAACAGGTCTTTTTCAGAATCACATATTCTATGCTGAGCATTGTGTGGTATGTGGAGAGGAGGACTGAAAGCGGAAGCAGAGGGTAAGATCATGTGCTCACTCCTTCAAAGAGCCCATAGGCCCAACTAGAAAACGAGATAAACTCATACATGGTACATAAGAGCAAGCCAATAACTGAGTAACAAGTGGGCTACTTGGCTTTAACTGCCCAGCCGGAGCCCAGGATGGTCAATGAAGAATTCATGGATCAGATGCTCAGGTCTACAGTCAGACCTATAATCTAACTGGAAAATTCTGCGGAGTGCGGCACCTTTCAGAGTTGTCTGAGGCTTCTTGCAGGGACTTGGTAACTCTGCCCCTGGACACATCATGCATTTCTTCCAGGTCTTACCCTTGCATGACTGTTTTCCCCTGTCATCTTTATCTTCCCTAATTCTATCCCATTCTTCCAGCTTCATTTCTCATCCGGGGCAAGTCTTTCCTAATCATCCCAGGCTCACTGACATCCAATTCTTCTCTAAATGCCTGCTAGACCTTAAGATGGATATGCAAAGCACACAATCATAATCTTGTATTTTCTGACACATCGTATACATATATGCCGCCTCTCCGCAACTAAATTGTTAGTTCGGTGAGGTAGGAGTGAGGCTGTCTCCTCCAGTGGCCCCTGGGTGTCCAGAAGAGTGCTGTACATGTAGGATGGACTCCTCGCTTGCAGATTCCACACATCTGTGGCCTCCAGCAGAGAAGAGACTCACCCCCGCCTGGCTGGGGAAATGGCTGCATCCAAGCTCCTTCCGGAAGTCAGCCAAGAAGAAGGCAAGAAGAGGCCTGCCCAGTTATATCAATGCAAGTGTAGTTCCTGCCAGCAGCCCCCAAGTCTGACCTTTTCCCATTAAGACACTTTCCCTCCATCTCCAAGCTCCATGGTTGCTGGACTTCATTTCCCCTTCAAGGCAAGGCCCAATGACCACCTGGACAGCAAAAGAGAGAAGAGATACCACAATTCAGTGCGCCTCAGGCTCCCAAATGCTATCCTTCAGGAAGACTCAAGGTTTCCAGAAAGGTTTGGTAAAACTCTCTTAAGGACACTCTCCCAAGGTATGTTTCCCAAAACACTGGTCTTATTGGAATATTGAGACCCAAAAAAGTAACCTAAATCAAATATGTTTAGAAACATTGAGTTAAAAGAATTGAGACAGAATTTGTGTTTTGTTTTATTTCCCTGCAGAAAGTTCCAGAGCCCTTAATGGACATTATAAGTCTCCAAGAAGATGTTGGAGCACATCACTCCAAATGTATTTGGCCAGGGAATAGTTTTTCCAAGATTGCTTCCCACAGAACACTTTAGGAAATGTGTTTAGGGTTTTCCTTTCAAAACCCTTAAAAATTCCCACAAAGTTTCAGAGCTGCTTCCCCCTGTCATTTTATTTCTTTTAGAAATGATGATGTAGATATAGATACATACATATGAAATATATTTCTCTGAGTCCCAAAGACATTTATGACAGAAAATGTCACAATGGAGAATGAAATATACCAAGTGGAAAATTTAAAACCATGGGAACGTGAACAGCATTCCAGTCCTGCAAGCACTTTCCATTGCAAAAGAGTGAATCCTGCAGATTCGCTGCTACTTGGAGAGACCTTTCCAGATGAATCTTGCCTTTTTGTCACAAAAGGTCACAGTTGTACTTCTTCCTCCACTTCCTCTATTGAACACCACTGAGCAAAGATCACTGGTTCCCTGCATAGCCCCAACATGTTCTAGTTCTCATCAAATGAGAAAGAAACATCACATGAACTCATTTATTTGTGGAATCAAATGAACAAAATGAATTGACCAACAAAATAAGACCCAAAGCATGGAGGCATGAAACAGACTGACATACCCTCATGTGGGGTGGGGAATGAGGAGTAATAAATCAAAGAACTTATATGCATAGCCCTTGGGCACGGGCAATAGGGTGGTAAAGACTTGGGGGTAGGGGTTGGGACTGAGCAGAGGGAGGGGGATAAAGGGGAAGAAATGGGAGACATCTGGAATACTGTCAACAATAAAAAATAATTAATTTTAAAATTAATCAATACCCTTAGTAATAAAAAAAATAAAATCTGATATGTGCCTTCAAATTAGAGAAGTCACCACCTGGTTGAAGCAGAGCCTCAGGGTTCATAATGAGGGTTGTCCCATTGTACTCAGCACCTTCTAGTTATTCAAATAGTACTTAACGGAAATTATCGACAGAAACCAAAGATTCCCAGTGTGAGGATACCAAGAGTACAGGAAGGGGGATCTGAATTTTGGGTTCCTTGTGGGCAAAATAAAAGGATTGGATTACATGCTAACTGAAGTCACTTCCAATATGACTAGTCAAATTTTTAGACATTTACCAAAACTATGTATTGGTAAATGTCTGAGAGAAAGTAGTGTTGACGGTAAAGAAGGCCAAACCTACCATAAATCTCAGTAACTAAATTCTCTGTCTTTCTCACCTTCTTATATACTTTGCCCAGATGAAATAAAATTTCAAGGAAAATATTTAGAGGATGAGTACTTACTGAAGTACAACACACGAGCAAGCTGGAAAGCCTATAGAGGAAAAACATACACTGCTGCACCATTTGGCTTGGAACCAGCTCTGCCAGGCCCATGCCCGTGCTCCTGGATGTTCCATTCTGCCTCCTGCCAGGATTTTCAACCTCCTATGCAATAATGTTTAGGCCAAATAGGAATAAAAATACCAAATGAGATAATATGTAAGTGCCAAGAAAAAAAGATGTTAGTTGTTATCATTTTAAGTATATACTTTCAAGAACTTATAATATTCTATAGCCTGGAACCCAAAAAAAAAGATAAAATGCAGAAATATTGTTTGCTTTTCATCACTGTTCTCTTTATCAACTGCCCGGTAGGCTCTCCTTACAAAGATCCATGCAGGATGTCACTCTGGAAAGGCAGCAGCCAGGACTAGACATTATAGACGAGCAGTGTTACTATTCAGTTTCTTACTTAAAAAACTCACCCCCAAGACCAGTCCATTTTCTTTAGAAATGACTATTAAATCAGTTCTTTATTATTTTCCTCCCTTGAAGTCACCAGATGCAAATTCAGCCTTATTGTTGCAGTCCTCACAGTCTCCATGGCTCCCTGCTGTCAGCCTTTTCCAGACCTGCCAAGAGCCATCAAATCAGCTGTCTTAATTTGCAACTTTGATCAGCTTCTCCTATACTGAAAATCCTGCTCAGTCTCCCACTAGGTGTAGAATTACATGCAAACTCTACAGCCTAGCACATGCTACTTTCTGTAATCTAATACTCTAGCTCCCCATTTCCTTTCACTTCGGCCATTGGCCACACCAACCAAAAGCCTGAGGTGAGGAGCCCATTCCTGCAGCCTCTTGAGGTGCAGAGCAGCTGGGAAAGGATAAGAAGGGGCTCTAGAAGTGAAAATTAAGAATAACCAATGCAGCCACTATGGTAGGTTTTTAATTGTAGAAATGCAAAAATTGTACCTAAAAGTACCTGGGAAAAGTAGGATTAATATTCATATAGTCTTGGAGTAGGCCTTATAGCACTTATTCTAAACATGACCAAAAATGATAGAGCTTAGGCTGTTCTCAGGGCCCATGCCTTATATACTTCAATGTGTAAATACAGGGTGTGCCCTCAAAAATGTATATACACTTTAACAGCTGATTCTATTATTTTTAAAATGAAATGTGTTTTAATAAGCGTCACCTTTATACTTACTCAAAGTATACATACATTTTGGGGGGACACCCTATATATACAAGTTAAAATAAAGAGCATTTTTAAATTTTAAAAATCAATAAGCATATATTGTAAAAAATCCAAAAACTTCAATTTCAGTAAAAATCAAACAAATTTAAATACATATGTGACACTATTTTAATCTATCAAATTGGCAAAATTTTAAAATAATCTATCATCTCCAGTTGTCCCAGCTATGATTCAATGGGCAGGGTACACACTGGCATAACTTTCTTAGGATCAATAAGACAACAAATATCAAAACCTTTAAAATTTTAGTACCCTTGGACTTTGATCCTAAAGAATAAATTATGAATATGCACAAAGATTTGACAGCTAAGATATTTAGAGTAGAAGTGTTTAAAATGACAAAATGTTGGACATAAGTTACATATTTCTAAAAAGGGGATCTATAATAACAAAAGCATAATATGCTAATTAGACCAGATATCCTTTAGGGATGAAGCTGGGGCTGCAGCCACAGTATTGAGGCAGCTGCAGCTCTGAAGGCCCACTCTTGTACTAATTTCATGCACTGGGCCTCTAGTAATTAAATAAATTACAACAAAGTATTAAAAAATACTATGCAACAAAGAAATATATTCTAGAATATTATGACATGGAAAAATATTTAGATATATTTTTGAGAGAAAAAGGAATTGAAAACATCTTGTGAACAGCATAATATTGCTTATATTAAAACTAGAGGCCCGGTGCATAAAATTCATGCTCTTGGCGGGGGTCGGGGGGGGGATCCTTCAGCCCTATCCCAGTCCAGGACCTTTTGGGGGATGTCTGAGTGCTGGGGAGCAGGCCTAAACCAGCATTCGGACATCCCCCAAGGACACCTTAGCGCCACCACTGCTGTGTTCACCAGCCATGAGCCCAGCTTCTGGCTGAGTACCAGGGGGTAACTCCTGAATTGAGCATCTGCCTCCTGGTGGTCAGTGCATGTCATAGTTACCAGTTGTTCTGCTGTTTGGTCGATTTGCATATTAGCCTTTTATTATACAGAATATGCATTTGAAAAACCCAAAGGATAGTATAAAATGTTATCAGTGGATATCTTTGGGTAACAAGATTCAAGCATGTTTTATGTATTTATCTTTTAAATTTATCTGTACTTTTTATATTTTCTATGTGAAATACTTTAAATTAAGAAAAGCACAATGAAAGCATTATAAATTAATAGAAAATGGTTTCTTTTGTCTGCAAGGGATTTATACATGATCTTGAGTTGCTAAATAATGCCACCCAGCTATGTGCTGTGCAACTCCCTTAAGCTCATTCTCTGATAAGTTAGAACTTATTCTCAAATAAAGTGTAAAGCAATGATAATAATCTACCATAATTCAAGATAATTTTTTTTCAAGTGCAAAAAAGGGGCAATAAGAGGTATAAGTGACTTCATCACATCCAAAAATGGCGGCATGAAGCCAAGAACACTGACCCCTTCCTTCACCCTTCTGGGCTGAAACCTTTAGACCATGCTGCTTTGTACCAAAATGTCCAATGCCCACAAACCCTTTGTGAAACTAAGCCACAGAAAGAAAGAACCCTTGTCTAGCAGCTAAAGGCAATCTGCCAGTTTATTTCCATCCTTCATCTAATTCTCAGCTGGCCAGCTAAGTGAAAAAGGTAACCAGAACCAGGGGAGAAGGCCACTGATAAGAATAACGGATAAGTAAATAAAACATTCATAAGAGTCACTTCTCTGTATTTCAAACTGACTCTATGTGACTCTCAATGACCGTGGCTGTTTAAAGAATCAATAAAAATGGGCAATGGGACAGAAATAATGACACAGGATACAGATGTGCATATCATAAAACATGGAATGTGATACGAACAGAATATACCTAGAGAAGCCTGCACCTTGCTAGAGGAGTCCTGAGACCCCACTCCCTCAGGAAGACAACAGTGGCCTTTGAACTATTTGGAAATACCTCCCTGGTGATGCTGAACACACTGGGTATAGGATGGCTATGCCCCTACTGTGACTTACACAGGCCAATCAATTTCTATTTGTTTTACCTTGATATTTAGTGAGTGTTTCATAGGTAGTAGGACTTGGGATTCCTATGTGAAATAGATTCCTCTCCAAATTGTACTAAAAGATCATTTGAGGCTAAGAAAAGGATTTCTTCCTCTTGGTGTTCAAGTGCTGGATACTCCAGTAGAGGTCAGCCTCTCACAAATGATTCAAGGACACAGATAAGCCCCTCCCTCTCTCCCTCCTGACCTTATCACCCTCAAAATCCTCCCCTTCTAGCTGATGGTATAGTGGAAAGAATCCCCAAAACAAAAGTCATTGCATGTTCGAGGGTTTGGGGGAGTAAGTTGTTTCACCTCTCTGTGCTTCGGTAAAAGGGAGAGGAGGAAGGGGGAGCATTTTATAAGTAAAGTTTTATAATAGAATTTAGCACAATATCTGACTCAAAATACATGCCTGTGAGTGTTGTTTCCTTTGCTTTCTTCCCTGCTCCTTTAAAAACTCTCAATTCCACCACAGCAATAACACAAATACCCCTACAAGAGGCCCCAGTTGGATTGAGTTCATACTGAGTTATTAATCAGCAATAATAGGTCCTTTCTTGAAAATTGTTTCTAAAAGGATGAAGGAACCAGGTGCCAGTAAGAGGTGAAAGACAGAGGGAGAAGCTATGGAAGGGCTAGAATGGGGTAGAAAGGAAACAGTTGTGTTGAAAACATATTCAACAACATCAGCTGGCATAAGCTCTCAGAACACCAAAATCAGGCAAAAAGAAATTCAAGTGTTTAGTCTCTAGACATACATACTGAAGTGCGGTGGTTATGTAAAATATTCTAAGGCCAAAATCACAAAAGATATTAGGGACAAGTGTTGGAAGCCCTGGGTCCTTATCCCTAACCCTCATTCCTGCAGAAGCTGAATACTACACTTGTTAAAGGCAGCCAATGGGGGTCCATAGTTCTAATCTCCATCCTGCCCAGGGTATTGTGTGACCTTAGACAAACTGCCTCATCTCACTAGGCCTCATTTCTCCCATCCCTTAAATGAGGATAATAATGACTTACTAATGAATTACTGAACAGATAAGTAAGACAATGAATGATCAACATGGAGCACGATGTATGGCAATTTAGGTCCTCAAAAAAATTGGAATCTCTATTAATTACCACATTATCCTAGGAAAGTACTTCCTCCCTGGACATCAGTTTCGCCATCTCTAGACGGGGGAGTAAGGAATGAAAGATAACATCCTTTCAGAACTAAACTTCCCTGCTCCCCCTCCAGAGGCCCAGCCTCCCTCGCTCAGCTCTGCAGAGGAGCAGGGCAGCTTGAGCTGGGGCCCTGGCCCGGGCGCCACAGCCTGAGGGCTCACAGCTGCCTCCGGCAGGCAAGGCCAGAGGACAATGTGGCAAAAGAATCCGTGAGAGAAAAAGATTCAATCCTGGCCGTTCTGAAGGTATGACTTTGTCAAGAAAACGAAACGTGACTTCCTCCTTTTTTGTTTAAGGTCACTGACAAGAAGGGAGACCAAGCTGAGCTTAGTCCCTGGAGGCTTCCACGGGATCACATGTCCCTTCCGAAATGCCATTTTAACTGATGTAAGTGTGAATGAGTTGGAACCCCTGGGATTAAATTTCAGCTGAAATACACATGTTTTTGGAGGGGGTGGGGGGAACTCTTGACCCAAGGAATGCAGAGCCTTTAGGAACACTGTTCTGGGGCTGATATCACGGGTATCAGATGCCCTGGCCTTTGGAGGTTCCCTCGTGCTGGAGGTTAGCATGGATCACACCTGGCCACGCTGGCCAGGGCCCGGGTGGGGAGGGACACCTGTCCTAGCTTGTCTCACAAATGCACATGCATTCCTGGGCCTGGGAACTTTTTCCCTCACAAAGACATGTTTTTTGAGTGCACTTGTATTTTTATGACAAAATCCCACATTCGTCTGCGAGGAAGTGAGATCTAAGTAGCCTCTGAGACCAGACACCTGGGCTCTGCTAGCCGAGTTCCAGGCAGCACTGCCTCCCTATCGCTGGGCCTCCCCTCTGCAAGGCAGCCTGTGTGTGCCTGGCCAGCCCTCCTTTGGTGAGAGAGTTGGCTATAGTTTGTATCAAAGAGTATCTGCCTCTTATTCCCACCCCAAGCAACTATATGACCTCTTCTCACTCTACATGAGTTGGCATTTCCAATGATTTTGTTTAAATGGAATCCTATGCTGTCTATTTCTTTTCGTCTGGCTTTTGGATCTCAGTGCACTTCATTTAATATTCATCCAGTAGTTCCTTCCTTCTTGTTGCAGGGTAGCACTCCATTGCATGGATTTACCACAATCTGCCTGTCTATTCTCCTGCAGATGGATAGATACTTTGATTGTTTCCAGTTTGGGCAAAGCTGCTCTGAATATTTGGGCACTAAATATAAAATGTGACTCTCAGAAAGAAGGTCAGTTTACAAGGTCCTGCATATGTCATCTCACCCCTCGGAGCCTCAGATTTTCAGCTACCAGGAAAGTAAATGCATACTCCTTCCGCATATCATGAAAATAAGGTGACCTAAAGCCTGTGGGGAACTTTTATGAAGTATAAAAAACCTACATAGATGTGATATTAATATTTCCCCCAGTATTTCAGTCATTATTCATTCATAATCAAATAACTGCTGTTTGAAGGTGATGGGTGGATTTTTATAAGTGTGAATGTGGTGTGTGTGTGTGTGTGTGTGTGTGTGTGTGTGTCTGTGTGTGTGTAAGACACTCGGCACAGAATGGGGGTTGGGGATTATGAAAAAGTACAGTTCAGTGCCACCATCCCCAAAGCACCCACTATCCATGGGGGGCAAAATACTTAAAAAGATGAACGAATCATACTAGACACAAGGTGAGAAGAGGACCAGGGGGCACAAGGGTCAGCACCCTGGAGAGTTAGAACTAGGAAGATGAAAATGTGAACGAGGACAGTCAGGAAGGCTAGTTGGTGGATGTGAGGGTCATCCGGGTCTTCATTGCAATAGCGCAAAGTACTAGTCAACTTCCCACAACATCCTTTCTAATCAAAACAGGCCTGTGACAGGTTGTTGTTGCTTCCATTCCTGACTAGGTGACACAGGGCTTTGCCCTCACATCCTCCTGAGGGAGAAGGATGCTCAGAGAGCCTCAACAGTTGGCAGCAGCAGGAACCTCCAAAGGCCAGAGTGAGGATAAAGGATGGAAGAAGAACCAGTTGGAAATCCATGTAAGGAGCAGATGATCTCCATGATCTTTCCCAGCCTGCACAGCCACATGTTGCCAGAGCCTACCCTGGCAGACATGATGGGAGATTATTCTTTAAACTAGAGTCCCAGTGCATGAAATTTGTGCATGGGTGGGGAGGTGTCCCTCAGCCCACCCTACACTATCTCCAATCTGGGGCCCCTTGAGGGATGTCCAATTGCCCACTGGAATCGGGCCTAAGCGGGCAGTTGGACATCCCTCTCACAATCCAGGACTGCTGGATCTCAACTACTCCCCTGTCTGCCTTCTTGATTGCCCCTAACCACTTCTGCCTGCCAGCCTAATCACCCCCCTAACCACTACCCTGCCAGCCTGATTGATGTCTAACTGCTCCCCTGCAGCCTGTTTGTCCCCAACTTCCCTCCTCTGCTGGCCTGGTCACCCCTAGCTGCCCTCTTCTGCAGGCTTGATCACCCCCAACTGCCCTCCTTTGCAGGCCTGCTCCCTCCCAACTGCTCTCCCCTGCTGGCCATCTTGTGGTGGCCATTTTGTGTCCACATGGGGACAAGATCTTTGACCACATGGGGGCAGCCCTCTTGTGTGTTGGAGTGTTGGTAAATGTGCATAACCTAATTGAATCATTGAAAAAGAAATCCACCCCATGGTAACTCATGTAAAATTTTATAATACCCAGGTTATAGAGGATTCTAAAACTTTTAATAACACTAGGAGTTGGAAGACAGCCGTTTATTAAGCAATTGCCTCTCAGCCCCAATCCACCCAGCTGGGACCCTGCCAAACACATCTCTCCTTCACTGGCTGGCTTCCTATTAGAGACTGTCAATAGATGGCACAGAGGAAAGTCTGAAGATGGGGTAAGGACATGCGCTTTTCTGTTTCTTTCTATTCCTATCATCATCATCTCTATAACAGCCCTTCCCCTGGCAGTGGCAGTTGGCTACACTCAAGGCTTTGAATAAGTATTTTCCTGGAACTGTAGAACCAACTTCATGTCTCCACACTAGCCAGTAATAACTCCTCCTCTGAGGTCTAGATCTTAGGATCATGAGGTTCCCCGTTCTAGTTTCTAGATTCTAATTATCCCAATCTTGCCTTTTGTTGCCATAAATATACTATCTGCTTCCTTTATCTTTGTGTGACCTTAGTGTTCCTTTTTCATTTTTTCAGTTCTCCAGCACCCATTTAACTTTCCTTATATTAAATTATCTCTTTAAAATAAATACTATGATACAGGCGTTACTACCAGAAGTGATGCAGGCAACAAGCTTTCAGAGAATTCTGGGATTTGTTTGGTAAAATATTGATTCTATACCCAATCTGTCAACCAGAGATTAAGGTGAAATAAAGATATTTTCAGAAATAAAGGGTGTCCAAAATGTTATATCTCATGCATCCAGAAAACCAAGTAGCTTGGTAAGTTTGAGTTTACCAAGTCAAGGAAGAAAACCATGAAGAGGGGAGACAGTGACCCTAATACAGGCAAGAGATCAAGGAAAGGTGAGGGCAATGGTGGAGAGAAATCTTCAAGTGACTGCTGTGCCATGGGAGAGAGCAGCCAGTCCAGTTTGGAGCAGAAGGAGAAAGGCTTCAGGAAAGAGCATTCAATTGAACCAAAGGAGCATGTTAGATTCATGATGCACTTATCTATATTGAGAGGAGTTTTATGATTCTGTTGCAAAGACTGAGGCTGATTTGATGAAGGGCATCTGAAAAACTAACAACATGCACAGATAAAAAAGTATTCACTCCAAAGAAGACACGCGTCACACAAGCTGGAAAATGCCATCATCATATACTTCATGGTTCAACTGTGAACAATCTTATCTAATAAAAGAGTAATATGCAAATTGACTGTAATTCAAATCAAGCCATGCCCACCAGCCAATCATGAGCAAATTATGCAAATAAATCCCAACCAAGATGGCTGCTGCCACTGAGAGCAGGAGGGAGGCTTGGGTTTCCCCAGCAATGGAGGAAGCCAAGCTTTCTGCCTGCTGTTGCCGGCCTAGGCCTCCAATCAATGCTACAAAGTTTCAATTATAAAAGATACATAATCCCAACAGAAATGCCAGCAGCCATGGAGCTGGAGAGAGCAGAGGCTTGGGTTGCTGGGGCAATGGAGGAAGCATAGCTTCTGCAGCCCTAGCCCCTAGGCCTCCACTCTAGGCTATAAAGTTTCAAACAGAAATGACTGTCACTACTGAGCAAGCAGAAGGTTGACTCAGCTCTAGGCTACAAAGTTTTAATTGTAGAACATAAATTAATCCCAGATCCCAGGGTATCCATTTGGGTGGCTGGGAATCATGGCCAGCCTACAAACCACCACAGGCCCCTCGCCCAGGCTGCCTCACACCCCAAGGGAACCCCTATCCTGATCCAGGACACCCTTCAGGACAAACCAGCCAGTGCCCACCCATACACCAGGCCTCTATACTATCTAATAAAAGAGTAATACACAGGTTGACCATCACTCTAACACACAAGAGGGCTGCCCCCATGTGGTCAATGATCCTGCTCCTATGTAGACACAGGATGGCCAGCAGGGGAGGACAGTTGGGAAGTTCTAGGCCTCAAGAGAGGGCAGTTGTGGGCCATTAGGCCAGCAGGGGAGGGCAGTTGCGAGGGAGGAACCAGGCCTGCAAGGAAGGGCAGTTGGGTGTGATCAAGCCTGCAGGGGAGGGCAGTTAGGGGTGCCAGGCCGGCAGAGGAGAGAGGTTGGGGGGCAAACAGGTTGGCAGGGGAGCAGTTAGATATCAATTAAACTGGCAGGGTAGTGGTTAGGGGCTGATCAGGCTGGCAGACATAAGTGGTTAGGGGCAATCAGGAAGGCAGACGGGCGAGCAGTTTGGAGCTAGCAGTCCTGGATTATGAGAAGGATGTCCAACTTCCCATTTAGGCCCGATCCTACCGGGATCGGGCCTAAATGGGCAGTCAGACATCCCTCAAGGGGTCCCATATTGGAGAGGGTGCAGGCTGGGCTGAGGGCCACCCTCCCTTCCGCCTCCCCCCACCCTTGCACAAATTTCATGCACCAGGCCTCTAGTATTAACATAATCATAAGAATGCCAACAGAAAATACTAATTGAGCAAAAGTATCCAATAAATACATAATGAAGGCAGAGCATAAAGAAGGCTGAAAATGCCCCCCAAGGTATCAGGCCTTACTATCTGAGACCTGTGTTACCTCATTTGAAAAAGAAAAAAAAATGTCTTTGCTAATGTAATTACATTAAAATTTCTGAGATGAGATTATCCTGGATTACCTTGTGGGCCTTAAGTGTAATCACACATATCCTTATGAAAGCAATACAGAGTACACAGACACCCACAGAGGAGAAGGACAATACAAAGACAGAGGCAAAGATCAGAGTAATGTGTCCATGAGCCAAGGAATGCCACAGCCACCAGTGGCTGAAAGAGACGAGGATTGGCTTCTCCCTTAGAGCCTCTGGAGAAAAACAACCCTATAAACACCTTGACTTGGGCCCAACAATACTGACTTAGGCCTTTTGGCTTCCGGAACTTTGAAAGAATAAATGTGTTCTGTTGTTTCAAGCCACTAAGTTTGTGGACACTTGTCACAGCAGCCACAGGAAACTAATACAGCGGTGTGTATGGAAAAAATAGAGAAAATGTTTTCTATAGTAGGAAATCAATAGGTTTTGTCTAAAATGAAAAAAAAAATCAGAAAATATTAATAAATGCAAGAGAAAACCATCATAAAAAAAGAGTTGCTAGAATTGATCCGGGGACTGAAAATCAGAAATAGAAAATGCTGTTTGTTTGATTCTTTGTAGTCCTAACTGACCACATAAGTAATATAAAAATTTATGTTAACTTTAATTTTTGAAAAAATTATGCCCGAACAGAGTTGCTCAGTGGTTGAGCATCAACCTATGACCCAAGAGGTCAAGCTTCGATTCCCAGTCAAGGTACATGCCCAGTTTGTGGGCTCAATCCTCAGTAGGAGGCATGCAGAAGGCAGCCAATCAATGATTTTTTCCTCATCATTAATGTTTCTATCTCTGTCTTCCTCTCCCTTCCTCCCTGGAATCAATAAAAATATTTTTTTAATTAAAGGGAAGAAACTTGCTATACAAATTACATTTTCAAGAAGTATTTGTAAACCCTTCTTTCTGGACATAATAGAGAGGAAGGTGATAAGAAGAATAAAAATAAAGGCATGGAAGAGCGAGAATGGCATTTATTACGACCTTTTATGTGCCAGTCTCTTTAGAGGGCATCACCTCTACTCCTCACAGTAACTTGTATGATATGTCTGAGTTTTAAAGGTAGGGACATTGAGTCTCAGGGAGAAAAGGTAACTTTCCCCATCTCACACTACTCAGTCTGTAATCTCTACCCACATGAGGACATGAGAGATGGCCATCAGAGATCTCATGCTCAGGAAACTAAGGAAGGAGACGCTTTCTGCATTAGAAAATCATTTGAAAGGTTTCATAGAAGTTTTGGCTCTTAAATTTCATAAATATTGAGTGGATATTGGTTTCTTTGAATTTTTGCCACTTAAATCTAAAGACTAATGTGCCATGGGAATATCATTTTCATAATCCCCATTTTACAAAAGGGAAAGTTAAGGCTGAACAATCAAATCATTCACCCAAATAGTAAAAGTGGTTCTTGAAATCAGATCTTCAGCTACCACCTCCTCTGCTTCTTCCATCGCTCTCTATACCCAATAAACACTTGCTGGGTTAGACTGCACTGAAAGCGGACCTGCAGTCAGTGTCTGCCCTATGGCTGGGCAGGAAGGGACCTAGGACAATGCTGAGGGCAGAAGAAAATTAGCTGGGAAGTAAAATGGGGTTCCAGAGAATTCCCAGTCAAATGATGATGGCTTGCTATATTGCCATTGCCTCTCACTCACCCAAGACCTTGTGAAATCTGGAGCCACATACTGACAAAAAAAAAAGACATTAGGCATTTCAAGGCAAGACAAGTCCAGCTGGGAGCAGGACAGTCTGCTATAAGCATTGAACCAAAGCCATCAGAAAACAGAAAAGGTCTCCGTCAGACAATCCACCTATTTAAACCTGATCTGCCAAACCAGGGCTCCTTCTCTCTCCTGTTCCAATTAGCAGCTCTGCTCCCAGCAGCCGACATGCTGAATCACCCTCCAGTGCCACAGCTGATGGCACATAAAGCTTTGTGCTCATCTAATCCTCTAATAGCCTGGAGCTGTATTAGTGTCACAGTAGCAAATTCGCTCCCAAATTGGAACTTGATTATTTTCCTGTACAAAAGTCAGCAGGGTTCTCTAAAGGAACAGCAAACCATCTGTTAACCCTTTCCCATCTCATCTCCCATAACTACACATCCAAAATGCACCTTTTGATCACAGCACCTCAAGCCTCCAGCACCAACATGGACACATATGCAGAGTAGGTCAGTTGCCCAGCTGGTATGATGTCAGGCACAGCCCAATCTCAAAAGACAACTTTGATGTCTAAAATCCTAGCTCCTCCACTTCCTACTTGGGTATCCTGGGATAAGCCCTTTCATCTCTGTGAGTCTAGTCCATACCCTGTAAGACAGTTAAATCACAAAGAGCCTGGAAGTGAATAAACACAAAAGAGAACCATACCTAGCACGTGGCCTCATTGGTGGCACTTGCCAAGTACCTGTCTTCTTCCTTCCTTCCTTGATTCACTTTCCTGTTTAGGTTATGCATTATTATTTTCTTTCTTTTTCTTGTGGAAAATTTTCCTGGAATGGGAGAAACAAAACCTGTTGACTTCTTGATCAGAATAAGATATATCTTGACGGGTTAGATGAACTTGTCAGTACATGAAAACTAAATGTGTGTGTAACTTTAATGACTTTTAGGTATTAGGACCTGTGGAGGAGAGATGCAAAAAAGATAGGGGAATTCAAACAAAGGATCTGGGAAGGAATAAATACAAGATTTTTCATCTCCATAATTTTGCCCAAATACAACTTGCTGTAGGCTTTGCAGATATTGCTGCCCCGAAGCCACCTGTGACCCGCCATGGTGAACCGCATCATGTTCTTCAACATCGAGTCCATGGAAAGCCCTTGGGCTATATCTCCTTTGAGCTGTTTGCAGACAAAGTTCCAAAGACAGCAGGAAACTTCCATGCTCTGAGCACTGGGGAGAAAGGATTTGGGTATAAAGGTTCCTGTTTTCACAGAATTATTCCGGGATTTATGTGCCAGGGTGGTGACTTGACAAGCCATAATGGCATCAGCGGCAAGTCCATCTATGGGGAGAAATTTGAGGATGAGACTTTATCCTGAAAAATATAGGTCCTAGCATCTTGTCCATGGCAAATGCTGGATCTAACACAAGAGGTCCTCAGTTTCTCATTGGCACTGCCAAGACTGAGTGGTGGGATGGCCAGCATGTGGCCTTCGGCCAGGTAAAATAAGGCATGGATATTAGAATGGCAAGACCAGCAAGAAGATCACCATTGCTGACTGTGGACAACTCTAATAAATCTGACTTGTGTTTTATTTTAACCACAAGACCATTCCTTCTGTAGCTCAGGAGAGCACACCTTCACCCTAATTTGCTTGGAATGTTTTATAGTCTTTGTGCTCTGGCCAGTTTATTGGGTTCCATAATTTCCTTACCCCTTCCCAATCTAGCTGGATTGGAATTAAATTTGTGATCCTATCTAGTAAAAGAGTAATATGCAAATTGAATGTACCTTCACTACACCCACAAGCCACACTCACCAGCCAATCAGGAGCAAATAAACCCCAACCAAGATGGCTGTGGCTATTGAGAGCAGGAGGGAGGCTTGGGTTTCCCCGGCAATGGAGGAGGCCAAGCTTTCCACCTGCCCTTGCCAGCCTACGCCTCCACTCAATGCTACAAGTTTTAAATTATAGAAGATACATAATCCAAACAGAAATGGCAGCAGCCATGGAGCTGGAGGCTAGGGTTGCCCCAGCAATGGAGAAAGCCAAGCTTCTGCACTTAGGCCTCTACTCTAGGCTACAAAGTTTCAATTACAGAATTTAAATAAACCCAAACAGAAATGGCTATCCTCATGGAATGAGCAGAAGGCTTGGCTCTGCTCCAGGCTACAAAGTTTAAATTGTAGAACATAATTAATCCCAGATCCCAGGGCCTCCACTTGGGTCACTGGGGGGAAGGGGGTGTAGCTGGCCTGCAAACCATCATAGGCCCCTCGCTCAGGCTGCCCTATTCCCCAAGAGAACCCCCACCCTCATATGGGACACCTTTCAGAGCAAATCAGCCAGTTCCCACCCATGCACCAGACCTCTATCCTATCTAATAAAAGAGTAATATGCAGATTGAACATCACTGCAACACACAAGAGGGCTACTCCCATGTGGTCAATGATCCTGCCCCTATGTGAACACAAGATGGCCACCACAAGCTGGCCAGAAGGGGAGGGCCTTTGGGAGGTTCCAGGCTTGCAAGGGAGGGCAGTTGTGAGTGATCAGGCCAGCAGGGGAGGGAAGTTGGGAGGGAGCAGGCCTGCAAGGGAGGGCAGTTGGGGGCGATCAAGCCTGCAGGGAAGGGCAGTTAGGGATGACCAGGCCAGCAGAGGAGGGAAACAGGGGAAAACAGACTGGCAGAAGAGCAGTTAGACATCAGTTAGGATGGCAGGGTAGTGGTTAGGGAGTGATCAGGCTGGCAGGCAGAAGCAGTTAGGGACAATCAGGGAGGCAGACAGGTGAGCAGTTTGGAGCCAGAGAAGGATGTCTGACTGCCCATTTAGACCTGATCAGTCAGACATCCCTCGAGGGGTCCCATATTGGAGAGGGTGCAGAATGGGCTGAGGGACACCCCACCACCCCCCATGCATGAATTTCATGCACCAGGCCTCTAGTTATGAAATAAAAACTAAACAGTTGTCTGTCAATGAATCAACAACTAACTATAAAAGTAAAAATAGGAAACCTATCATAAGTAGTTCAAAGTTAGTCATTTTAATGGAGAAATTTTTACTTTTAAAAATGAATAGTTGTTTGGAGCAGTACAAATTTAGACTGAATATCTATAAGGCAACAACACTAATACCCCTAGGCTTCTCCATCTCAAAGGGAGTTTGTGATGATGCAACATAAGAAAAACAGCAACTTACAGAGGTGTGTGGGTATGGGGAGAGCTAAAGGATAAAAGGGACTTTTCCAATTCTTATACAACCCAGAAAGTGTCTCCTTTCTACCAAAAAATAAGAAAAATAAAATCTATATAGAATGAAGTCTCTTGTAGGTCTGGGCAACTGCAGCAGAGATGGAGAAGAAATGCATGGCCCTGAGCCCAGCACCACACAGAGCAGAATAGCTGCATTACGGCAGCCACTGTTGTGTCCAGAAGAACTGTGAGAGTTATTTTTTTTAATGTTTTTATTGATATTTTTACAGAGAGAAAGAGAGGGGGATAGAGAGTCAGAAACACTCACGAGAAAAAAAAAACATTGATCAGCTGCATCCTGAACACTCCCCACTGGGTATGTGCCTGCAACCAAGATACATGCCCTTGACTGGAATCAAACCTGGGACCTTGAGTCCGCAGACCAATGTTATATCTACTGAGCCAAACCAGTTAGGGTGAGAGAGTTATTACTTTGCAGTGAATATTCATTGAGTTCATATTGAATGCAAACATGGGTCTGCCTTCATTAGTCCTCACTATTAGACTATTTTAATGTCCATTTCAGGAGTGAAGAGACTGAGGGACACAGAGAAGCATGTCCACTTAGGGCGTTTTAAAGTACACAGTTCAGTACTATTAGCTATAGCACTATGCCATGCAGTAGACCACTAGGACTTATAACCCAAGCCTCTTACTTTTAGGTCACATTATTTCTCTACCCTAATAAAATGCCAAGTTTTGTGTCCCCTCTATCTGCTTTGAGCCATGTTCCCAAAAACACAGTTGTGTATAGAGAGGTGAGGGTACTTGGGACAAAATATTCTGCTGCCCTTTAGACCTGGGCTGAGGCATTGTCCTTTAGAACAGAGTGTTGGTGGATGGGCACTATAAGCTATGTCTAGGAAACATGGGATTCATATTTCTGACAAGCTAAAAGCCACATGAGGAATAATTAGTACAATAACATGCTTTTTAGGTTTATAGCTTAGGAGCAATCTAGAATAATAAAAGTGTAATATGCTAATTAGACTGGACAGCCACACGACCTTCCAGACCAAACAATATTGGTGGGGGCCAAGGCAGAGTGGTTAGGGTGATCAGGCAGGCAAGCATGTGAGCAGTTAGAAGCCAATGGTCCTGTATTGCAAGAGAGTGCAGGTCGGGCTGAGGGACCCCCCTTATCACCCCCCCCCCCGCTCCCTCTGTGCACAAATTTCATGCACCAGGCCTCTAGTAGACTATAAAAGAAGTGGAGAACACTAATATGTATGTAAATACAAGCGCAGGATGCTCAGTGTGAGTGGGTCAGAGGGAGTCATCCCACATTAATACTCAGTGAGCCCAGGTCTATAGAGAATGCTCTTGAAGTCTATTAAAAAGACCTGGTAATTAGCCCTGGCTGTTTTGGCTCAGTGATAAGAGCACCAGGCTTCAAACTAAGGGTGGTGAGTTTGATTCCAGTCAAGGGCATGTACCTCGGTTGCAGGCTCGATCCCCAGCATGATCAGGGCATGTGTGGGAAGCAACCAATCAATGTGTCTCCCTCACATCTATGTTTCTCTCTGTGTGTCTCTTCCCCTCCCTTCCACTCTCTAAAAATCAATGGGAGGAAAATATCCTCAGATGAGGATTAACAACAAAAAAGACCTAGTAGTGAAAGTGAAGCTTGATTGTTTGTGCATATTGGTTATTGATCATTTCCTTCACATTGAGAGTTACCAAAATTTTGACAATGCAAGAAGAGAATTGGATAAGACTAAAACAGAAACTATTTTTATAGCTACTTATGGTTAAAAGTTTCCTAATTAAAAGGAAAGAATCTCAGTCTATTCATTACTAGTATATACAACCAGTATCATCAGAATGATGGAATACATTCTGAAAAATGGATCCTTAAGCAATTTTGTTGTTGTATAAACATCACAAAATACACTTAAACAAATCTAGATGGTATAGCCTACTATATAACTAAGCTATATGGTATAGTCTATTGCTCCTAGGCTATAAACCTGAATAGCATGTTACTGTACTAATTACTACAGGAAAATGTGATGTGTTATACCATTACATCACTAGGTGATAGGAATTTTTCAGCTGCATTATAATCTCACTAGA
This sequence comes from Antrozous pallidus, assembly GCA_027563665.1. NCBI lineage: Eukaryota > Metazoa > Chordata > Mammalia > Chiroptera > Vespertilionidae > Antrozous > Antrozous pallidus. The sequence goes on along the minus strand of CM050516.1, from coordinate 99,730,739 downwards.
GGCCCAATGCATGAAAATCATGCATGGGTAGGGTCCCTAGGCCTGATCAGCGGTCAGGGCCAATTTGTGGGGAGACTGGCAGGGTTATCAGGATTTGGGAGGTCCCCTGCTGGCACCCACCTGGCTTTGCCTGGCACCACCTGTTAGCTGACTGGCCCTACCCCCTAATTGCTCCAGCGCTGCTGCCCCTGGTCATCTCTCTCTGTAAGGCAACTGGCTGGGTGATTGGAGGCCCCCTCCCCCCACTGGCACTCTCCTTGGCTGGCCTGGGGCCTTTGGGTTGGGGGCAACTCCAGAATTGAACATCTGCCCCCTGGTGGTCAGTGTGCATCATAATGACCAGTTGTTCCATTGGTCATTCTGCTGTTTGGTTGATTTGCACATTAGGCTTTTATTATACAGGACTAGAGCCCCAGCGCACAAAATTCATGCATGGGTAGGGTACCTAGCCTGTAATCAGGGCCATCTTTCCTGGCTGCCATCAGCTGGCCCAGCCCCCTGCTGCCACTGACTGGTGGGGCAATCAGGGCCTTGGCACACTTATGTCCACCACCACCCAACCCCAGTTCCTTGTTCCTCATCAGGCGATTGGAGCCTGCTGGCCTGGGAGAAGGTCCAAGAGATTGACCAGCAAGCTCACTGGATCAGGGCCTAAAGATTGGGGGCAGCACACTGGTGGTCAGTATATGTCATAAGCCATCCAGTCATTCTGCCATCCAGTCAATTTGCATATTACACTCATCCTATCTAATAAAAGAGTGATATTCAAATTGACCACCACTCCAACATACAAGATGTGGTCACAGATGGCTGCCCCCATGTGGACACAATATGGCTGCCACAAGATGGCCAGCAGGTGAGGGCAGTTGGGAGGGACCAGGCTGACAGAGGAGGGAGGTTGGGGGTGACTGGGCCTGCAGGGAAGGGCACTCAGTTGGGGGGAACCCAGGCCTGCAGGGGAGAGCAGGTGGGAGCAAACAGGTTGGCAGGGGAGTAGTTAGGTATCAATCAGGCTGTCAGGGGAGTGGTTAGGGTGTGATCAGGCTGGCAGGCAGAAGCTGTTAGGGGCAATCAGGAATGCAGGCAGATGAGCAGTTGGGAGCCAGCAGTCCTGGATTGTAAGAGGGATGTCCAACTGCCTGTTTAGGCCCTATCCCAATAGGATCAGGCCTAAACGGGCAGTCGGATATCCCTCAAGGGGTCCCAGACTGGAGAGGGTGTAGACTTGGCTGAATGACACCCCCCCAATGCACGAATTTTGTGCATCAGGCCTCTAGTATATATATATAAAGATGAGACCACCATCCAATATGTGGTCTGCCATTGGCTGAAACATCATTGTGCAGTATGCTTAAGTCAACTGTCAACCAAAATATTTATGGTTGTAATTTCATATTGCAGCTTAAATCATTTGAATTAATCATATTGCTTCCTTGTGCACTGCTGACTTAAGGTGTTTATTCAGGTCAGTGTTTGCTCTCAGTTTCACAGGTACATTAAGTACCCATCACCTAACAGGAAACTAAGAGAAAGGAATATAGATCTGTGACATGTTAACCCCTACCATAAATCTCACAACAACCCTTTCTTTTCCCCTTATTATCTACCTCCAAACACACAAATTCAAACACACACATGCACACACACACACACACACACACACACACACACAAGACACCATTCGCAAACACATTCTTGGATTCAGATTGTTGAGCAACACTAGATTATTTTTCTCCATCTATTTTTTTACTTCTTTTCAGTCAGGTCAAATTTCTAAGCTTTCTAAACCCATATCACTCTCCCTTACAATCTCCCAATGAAAATATCTAAATTAAACTGTTTCAGCATCAAAAGTATTTCATGGAAGCCTTAAAGCCTCTATTTCTCTCCTTATTCGGGCCCTTTTCTAAGATCATGGAAGAGAGCAGGTATCCAATAAATGATAATGTTGGAAAGTCCAGTTAAGTATAAAAATCCTTTGTAAGTTTCATATAGCATCACTACTTATTACAAAGTCCAATCCAAATTTAAACTGCAAAGAGAAAATAATAATAATTTATTCCTTCATCCCAGTGTATTAATAAAAGTAGTTTAGATATCAAATAGTAGAATAACTTGTGCAAAATGGAAAGTTTTTAGAACCATGTGCCATAGAATATTAGTTCAGAGTACTGCTCTACAGCAGTGCAGACTCCTGAAGGTTGACAATGAGTCTTGGTAAAGGTTTCAGAATGCCATAAAGCAATGAAGACTTCTTAATTCTGCGTGGCCCAGTGATTTTCAAACTTTTTTGTTTATTTGTTTATTTGTTTACTAGTAGCCCAGGGTATGAGCTCATATACATTGAAAGAAAATTCATTAAAAGAAATACTTTAATATCACTACTCGCCCTTTCTCAATAATAGAAAAGTGTCAACCAAATTCATGATTGACAATGGCAGATCAAAACACATGCATGCAATTGGTGCCAGTGCAAGCTTTATATGTATCATGCATGTACAAGTCAACTTAGCCTTTTATAGAATAAACTTGCTTAATTAGACCTGCTTTCTGGTTTAGCTAAACTTTTTCCAGGCCAATGAAGCATCCCAATTTCTCTTTCAGGAAATTTTCAGTAACACAGCAGTAAATATCAACAAGAAGCAAATTATTATTGCAGATCACACAGGGAAAACAATGGGTAAAATATTTAACTGCAACAGTGTTTGACTATATTCTGTGCAGTAAAAAAAAACCTGAAGTCATTTTCAAGGTCCACCATTTCTTATTTCTTTTTAGTCAGGTCAAGTTTCTAAGCTTTCTAAATCCCCATTATCCAACTAATGAAAAGAAAATAGGATTCCACCAATTCTCCTATCTACCTACTCCAGGACTTCTGTACGGGTCAAATGAGATGAGGCACAGGAAAACACTTCACAGATATTTAGTTAAAGTGTAAATGTTTGCACCTGGCTGTAAAGCAAGTCATGCCTGGGCTGAAGAAACTAGGTTAGTTGCCAAGGAGAGGAAGCCGGACATTGCTACATGACATAATTACCCAGATGAACACTTAGTATATTAGCTATACATATATTACATTGTCCTTCATTTCTATGACTAGCAATGTTCTTCTGCGAAACTCTGATAAAATGAACAATATTGCAGCCATTGAAAGATTGGTTTACAGATTATGTAGCAGCATAGATGTATTAGTCTGCTGGGGCTGCCATAACAAAATATCATAGAACGGGTGACTTAAACAACAGACATTTATTTTCTCACAGTTCCAGAGGCTAAAGTCCAAGATCTTTCGTTGGTTTTGGCGAGAGTTGTCTTCCTTGTCATTGGCTACCTTGTCATTGTGTTCTGACATGACCTTCTTTCTGTGCATGCTTGAGATAGAAAAACAGAGACAGAGACAGAGACAGAGAGATAGAAAGAGAGAGGCAAAAGAGATCTCTGGTGTCATTGCCTCTACTACAAGGACATCAGTCCTATTGGATCAGGGCTCAAACCTATGACATCATTTAACTATTATCACCTCCTTAAAAGCTTTATCTCCAAATATAGTCTCATTGAAGATTGGGGCTTCAACATTTGAATTTGGGAGAAACACAATTCAGTACATGACAAATTATATCCTTCTTTCTTAACATTAACTATGTGTGATATTGTGATTTATAAAAATATGTATTTGGTTATTGTCCTTGGTTCCTGGCTCATAGCTCCCAAAACAGTTGGAATTTTCTGAGTGATAAAAGCAATGGGAGCATTTTTGTTATAATATTTTATCTCTTGTTCTGTTCCTGAAATAGCTTCAGAGCCATAAAGGTGAAATGAGTATCTTGGTATTCATCACAAGCCTCTTTCAAACACAGCTGAGTTTATGTTAATAAGGTGACTCTTGAAAATTCTTAAAGGTGGGGGTAGGTGGTTGCCAGGAGAACTAACCCCTGATTTCAGTCCCACCTCCTGATTTCCAGGCAGATTAATGGGGCTTGTATTTGAATCAATCACTGATGGCCAATAATTTAATCTATCATGCCTCTGAAATGAGCCTCAGTAAAAATCCAAATGAAGGGGGTGTAGAGATCCCTCAGTTTAGGGAACCAGAATGCTTCCACAAGCCAACATGTTGAGCCCCCACCACCAAGAGGACAGAGCTCTTTTGTTCATGACCTCACCCTCTGTATTTCCTCATGTCTGTGGACTCATATTCTTCAACATGCTGGAGGAAATATAACTGGGGTTTCAGTAGGCTAAAAGCAAAGCCAGCATCCTTAGTTTCCATTCCACATTACATCTGGGTCCAGTTCAGCATCAGGCTAGTTGCAATCTATTAGTCCATTGTATCATTGTATGAGTGTGGGGTGTAGGGGGATAGAGGGGGTGGTAGGAGGATGTCCACATGGGAGAATGCAAGGGAGCAAGACCATGAGAATCCTGGAAGCCAGGAGTCAAGCACATAGGAGCACAAGAGAACCATGAGAAATCAAGAGAGCTAATGCCTTTGTTTAGGGGACTAAATACAAAGTTTGTGCCCTTGCAGTGGCCACACCTATTCTGTTCAATGATCATTTCCCAGGTGTGACTGACATAAAAATACCTTCCTGATATCACCCCAATTTTACTGGGCATGTGTCTATTCTCCTCCCTATCCAGTCTCTTCTCCCAAGGATCTGTGGGGTGAATGGACCAGTGCCCCCCACGCCCGGGGAAGTGTAAAGCTGCAGCTTCCTGGCAAAGCTGCCCAAATGATATGCCTATAGTGCTTGGCCTCTCCTTTGCTCCTAGGTAAAATATAACAGTATCTTCTTCATCACCTGAAATCTGGAATGAAAGGCAGTTTCAGAGACTCATTGCCAACATCTGCTAACCTGGAACAGAAGCTGCTGAAGTCATAAACCAGTAGAAACACTTTAATGGTAATTTTAATGAATTGCTCAAGGCTAAGTGTGTACCAGCCTGAGAGTGAGATACTCTTGGGTGCACAGTCTTATAAAGACCTGCTATACTTTCATGTATTTTACCTCCGGTATTCCACCAATTTTCCACTGTAAAGAGTCAAGAAAAATCCCTTCCTGGCTCTAAAGGAGGAGAGGAGAATAAACCATTAAGAAATATACCCAGAGAAATCTTCATAACGAAGTCCTACTCTCCAGGGGAAAACACTCCAGAGTTTTATTCCACCTAACTGAACTGAAATTCTCAACTCCAGATTCCTCTATATTTCATATCTTCCCTAAGGAGTGGTAAAAAATAATAAAGAATGAACGAAAGAAAGAAAGAAAGAAAGAAAGAAAGAAAGAAAGAAAGAAAGAAAGAAAAAGAAACACTGGTGAAAGTCATAGACCCACTAAAAGCCTGAGCTTTAACCATAATATTACAGAATGTTTCCATACCCCATCGCTTACTGCCATGCCAACAGGATTTCATTATAACACTGGATTACAGCTGAACAAACAGAAAGGTGAAGACTGTACAAGGAGTTCAGAGGGAAGCCCAATGACAGCAGGGGAGACAAAATCAAGAACAGTGTTGGCTCACAGACTCAGGTATCACAGGTTCAATTCCCAGTCAAGAACAAGTACTTCAGTTGTAGGTTCAATCCCCAACCCCAGTAAGGGTACCTGCAGGAGGCGACTAATTGAGAGAAGGTGTCTCTCTCTCATCGATGTTTCTCTCTCTCCTCCTTCTCCCTCTCTTCCACTCTCTCTCTCTCTCTTTCTGAAAATCAATGGAAAAAAATATCCTCAGGTGAGGATAAAAAAATTACACATTCCGAATTTAAAACAAATATCTGTAGAGCTAAATACTGAGGTAAAATCAGAGAGATTGACTTCCTCAAGTGCACACCACTAGAAAAATGACATAATTGACATTCAAATCCAGATCTTACTTTACATTGCCATAAATTGTATATGAAGTATGAGAATCCAGATTTTTCCCAAGTAAACAAGTAATAAGGAGACTTTTGTACTATGCACATCAGAATGGTTCTTTTGTGACTTTAAGGAATTTTTGCAGCTTCCCAAAGGATCTAATTCACACCTAGGAGAAGCTAATTAAAAAACAAATAATAAGAAACAGGACACAGTGACAGTTGTTCCAAGCTGCTGTTCATTGAATTACTAGTACAATAAGGAGTCCACTTGCCAACATGTTTCTAGAAAAGAAGAAACCAGACTGGGATTTTTTTCACTGGAGTCAGTTTCATCACTCCTGGAATGGCTAGGTAAGCAGGAAAGGTTTCAGAAAACAGACCCAGCTACCACCCCCTTGGGCACCCTCATGCTGATTAACCACAACAGCTGGATCACACCAGCTGGAAAACATCCCTCCCTCTTCCAAACTGGCCTAGTGTTTAATTTCTATACCATTCATCTCATATTTAACATACACTCTATTAGATTGGTGGTAAGATTTTATGTGTGTTATTTCTATCTAAATTCTAAGCTACTTGACATATTATCTTCCAAAGCACCCAGCAATTTGCAGGTTTCCTAGTAGATGCTCCATCCTCACTGAATGATTGTTTACTGAGAAAGAAACATTGTTCAAATATTCAGGGGTGAAACTGATCTTGAGTTTATAGTTAGGAGGCATCTTAATTAGTTGTAATAAGGAGGTGAAATTCAGATGACAAGAACCCCAAGTAAAGCATGTTCATTTCAGAGGTCATCCATTCCTTAACCCTGCCATTTTCCAAAACTTGACTAATCATTTAGTGTAAACATAAAAATTGAGTTAGTATCTCATGTGCAGAATTGCACTTTTGTCTTGTTATAGTTGAACTTATATATTTATGGCTAAACTCACAGTTTTGCTTAAAGTTGTCTGGTATTAGCCAGCTAATGATCAAAGATATTTTATGAGTGTTTGACAGCAAACACAAGAGGCATTAAAATATTCAGTGTTGAATCATTTTTAAATATCTCATATTTTACCCTGGACTAACTATGTTAACATTTGCAGTGATGGCGCAATAACAATGGTGGATAAAACTACTGATGACTTAAAAATAAATCAAGAAATTGGCAAGAAATTCTACACATAGTCATATCCTTCAACTCCATATGCTTGTAAGGGGACAAAAATGGCAGTTTCTTTTTGGAATATGCTTGGTAAAGGAAGAGAAACAGAGTAGCAATGTCATTAAATTTTGACGTCAGAGTATGTCTTTAGGATATCCAATGAGATAAAATGGGGAGCATACATAAAGCACTTCTGGTACAAACTTAAGTTCAATGGTTGTCTCAAGGAAAAGTACCTGTGTGATTGTTTGAGCTTGAGCTGAACTATCTACATAGTTCATGGAGCACTATTTTTATTTTAAAAAAATAGCCATCATACTACGCTTATTTAGATTTGAGTACTTTGCAGACATTTTCTTGAAAATTAATAAAGTGAGGCTGTCATTGAAAAAGAAATTGTTGCACTAGTCATTTTGGCTCTGTGGATAGAGCATCAGCCGGAGGATGAAAGGTCCTGGGTTCAATTCTAGTCAAGGGCACATGCTGGTTTGCAGGCTCCATTCCCCGGGGGGGGGGGGGGGGGGGGGAGGGGAGCGGGGAGGGTGCAGAAGGCAGCTGATCAATATTCTCTCTCATCTTTGATGTTTCTATCTTTCTCTTCCTCTTCTATCTAAATTCTAAGCTACTCTGAAATCAATAAAAAATATTTTTAAAAAAATAAAGAGAAACTGTCATCAGTGTTTGGTGCCAATGGTAAAATTTGAACTTTCAAGAAAAATAAGAATATTAGAAAACGTATATCTGCCTTGAGCTTGATAGCTTTCCAATACTTAGAGACATTTCTGGTGAGGTTGGTGATTAATAAGTGTCATTTGTATTTTATTTTATTTTTTTAAGTATATTTTATTGATTTTTTACAGAGCGGAAGGGAGAGAGATAGAAAGTCAGAAACATCGATGAGAGACATCGATCAGCTGCCTCTTGCACGCCCCCTACTGGGGATGTGCCCGCAGCCACAGTACATGCCCTTGCCGGAATCGAACCCAGGACCCTTCAGTCCGCAGTCCAACACTCTATCCACTGAGCCAAACCGGTCTCGGCGATAAGTGTCATTTTTTAAATGAAATAAATCAACATTTGGAAAATTTGCATGATTCAGTGACTCAAATCTTCCAAATAACCAATGCAAGAAAAAGAATATAGTTCCCTGCATATTCATGAATAAAGATTACTGAAATACAAGCTAGACCAATAAGTTCCAATTTCACAGAGCAAAAAAAAAAAAAATTTTGATAATGAGACAGGCCAGTAAGCCAGGACACGTGGAATAGGGAAACTGAAACAGCTGAAAAACTGGCTAAGCAATTTACAGCCCGATACAGCCAGATATCACCTCCCTAGAGATAACACCAAGGCCTCAGTTGTATTTCAGCTCCAGACCCAGAAAAGCAGCTAACCCAGGTGGATGACACCAGGACCACCTGCAATGACCAATGAACTCTTGTCCCAGGGCTGACCAATCGGTAGAGACACACCCTGACAGAGCACATCCAGAAAATGGAGGACTATTCTGCTGAAACCCTCCCCTGAGACCTCCTTTAAGATTCCTGCCTCCAAGAGAGAGATGAAAGCCTCCAGACGAAGGGCCCAGCACATACTTTTCCTCCGGGGAGCAGCCCGTGCCTTGCCCTTCCCTTCCCGCTCCCTTCCCGCTCCCTTCCGAGGCACGCATCGCCTAAACCCTAAGGCACCAGGAGGCTTGCAACTAGGGAAGCAATGGTCAGCGGCTGCTCCTCCTGGGATAATCCTCTGACTCTGTCCCCAATGCCCCCTTTTCCCTGATTTCTCTGTGAGCTCAAGTAGCCAGCTTAGGCTTTCCAGTTTCTTCTTTTATGCAAAGCCCTTCCTTATTTCACTGTATCCAGCTTTAATAAGGCACCCTCAGAGTCACCTGGGCTGGTGTTGTGAAATCTTTCCCACATAAACTCAATAACCTATCTGCAACCAGCTGGCCCTAGGCAGACCCACTCACATTCCATAATGCATTAACCACTTGTTAAGCTTTGGTGAAGTATCAAGGAATAGGAACAGTTTATCCAAAACAGCTAATAAAGTACTCCCTTCTTCATACCTCTAGGAGCTCCTACCAAATATACTTTATGCAAAACAGGGTTTTGCAGCAGATTGAATGCAAGAACAGGGATGAGGTTTCCACTGACTTCTAAGCAACAAACAAAAAAGATATGCACACACACACACACACACACACACACACACACACAAAGAGCCACGCTACACATTTATTTTTTAATATAGTCTTTTTTGTTAAAATGTGCAATTTAAGATAACATGCGATGATTGTATTGTTGTTACTATTAAATGAGCTATTAAATATTTACAATTTTTCTCTATTTTAAGCAGATATCAATAAATATAACCCCGAATAAACAAAACTACTTAGGGCTCCTCCGTGATTTTTATACAGTAAGAGATAAAAAATTTTGAGAACTACTATTCTCATCTATCAAGAATCAAAGGGGTATTTTAAGTTGAGTGCATCCTTACTAATGAAACAGAAAGAGCAGAAACCGGTTTGGCTCAGTGGATAGAGTGTTGGCCTTCGGACTGAAAGGTCCCAGGTTCGATTCCGGTCAAGGGCATGCTCGGGGTGTGCAAGAGGCAGCTAATCGATGTTTCTCTCTCATCGATGTTTCTGACTTTCTATCCCTCTCCCTTCCTCTCTGCGAAAAATCAATAAAATATATTTTAAAAAATAAAAAAATAAATAAAAGAGAAAAGAAGGTCATTGCCTTTTGACCTTCTCTCCAGATACTCAAAATGTTATACAGGACATGGTTGGGACAATTGGAAATATGTGCCTGTTGGGTAATAATATTCTATTTGTGTTAATATTCTGATATTTGTCAACAGTGAGGTTGCGTATGAGAGTTCTCTTTTGCCTGGGAGCTAAACGGTGAAGTATTGGAGAGCTCAGTGCTCTGATGTGTGCAGACTACTGATGAATGGCTTAATTGGTCGGCACAAAGGTGGTGTGTGTACATAGAGAAAGTGATATGGATGTGGAGTAGCAATAACTGTTAGAAAAATGTAGGTGAGGGTTCATTACAATTTTCACAGCATTGTAGTGGGTTTCTTAATTTTCTCTGAATTTCAAATTTTTCTGACAACATCACCAAATAATTAATTTTGAGAACTAGGTTAGCCGAGCCACCACTCAGGTTTTTTCCTGACCTCCCTGAACCTCCTCTTCAAGAGGCAGAAATCCTTTGCCACCATCTGAGTGTGCTCAGGGGAGGACTATGGAGGCGACTGTCATCAGACATCCCCAACACCTCCCAGGAGGCTCTACTAAGGATGGATTCTTTGAGCTTCTTGAAGTAAACTCTAGTTTCCATAAAAGGTATGTGCTGGAATGTACCTTCATTGTATCCTTGTCAAGCCTCTGACTCACTCTTTCATATAGACATACAGGCTGTTTTGCAATAAAACCCTATTAACTAACTATAGCACCTGAGGTGCTGATTTTTCCAGGCAATTAATGTGAAACCCCCAGAAAACATTTTTGCAACATTTCTTCCCCAATCCTTCCTGCTGGTATAATTTTTTCTTGATTTACTTTCCTGCGTTGGGAAAGTCAAGCGAAATCTGTCCAAGAAAACTGAAGTCCCGCCAGGCTCCTCGCTTCTATCATAGACCAGATTGTTCCAGTACCCACAGGGGGTGCAAGAATCTGTACTGACCCCAGAAAATGCCCTGGAAATTGCTCTCACAATTAAATCCCTTCATGCATTTATGTTCCTTGCCATTTCTGTATTTTCCTATTAAACAAAATTATAGCATTTCAAAATCCAGGCTTTGGTTTATTGCCTTAATTGAACAGATTTGTAACAATTGTGCTAAGATATTTTGTTTGTCCTCTAAGATTACACAGCCATTTCCTAGAGTCAGGTGAATATTTACTAATATATTTATAGCTTGAATGGTTATGAATACTTCATATTTTATGTATCGAGGGGGATTATTTAAATAGGCAATGGGATTAAGAAATATTTCATTTTAGGTATTTACTTCCTGTTCTTTTAATATGATTTTGCCAAGGTCATAATATTTTTTGAAGTTTTTAAGGAATTTTATCTCTGAGACTGGTTGGATTTTCCTCTTCCAGCTTTAGAGTGTATTCTGAAGCAAGATTGATCCTCCAATTCAGCAGAGTCATTGCAGAAGGCAAACAGGACACAGATTGTCATCTCTAGATGAAAGATCCATTCCACTGTTTTACCATAGTCTAAGAATTCTCTGTGGTGAGGGCTGCCTCAGGACTGTAGGATGGTGAACAGCAACCTGGGGTTCTAACCACCAGATGCATAAAGATTCTATCACTTTAAACAACTTGAAAAACTGGTAGTCTAGAATACTCTGAGATTAAGGCCATCAGAATCCAAATATTACCAAACTCAGATGCCTGGATCAAACTATGGGACTTCATTGTTTTAACGTGTTGAGTTATAGAAACTCTCTCTCTCTCTCTCTCTCTCTCTCTCTCTCTCTCTCTCTCTCTCTCTCTCTCTCACACACACACACACACACACACACACACACACACACACACACCACTATTATTCTGCAAATAAAGTCAAAGAGGGAGCAGGAATTAGATAACAGTGTAGACCCACAACATAAAGTACTTATCAAATTGGGGATGGGGGTGGGGGGGGAGGAGTGGAATACTTTTGTTTGTTTTCCTTTCTGAGACCAATGCATGGAAGAAGGGGAACACAGATGTATTTGCATAGTCGCAGAACCTCTGTTCCTAAACCTGGTTCTTAGGGTTCACCATTCTCACAGCCCCTGTGGGCACCTGCACTGATTTAGAGGCTGTTAAGCAGGAAGCTGCTACTTCATCAGACAGCCTGAGCACCAAAGTTCCATACCAGCAGGGTGACCTTGACATTTATGTCACTGCTCTGGGTCTTCTGGAAGACATCAATGTCTCCTCTACCCAGTTTCACCTGGGAGAAATGGTTATGAATGGGTTCCCAGTGCACTTCTGTGAGGTAAAGAATGGCTCGGACAACAGAGCAAAGGTTTTCCCTCCACAATTTCCCTGCCCCTAAAGCTAGAGCTACTGAGTGGTCTTTGAGGGTGTAACTGGGAGGACAAAGGTAAATTCTCCAGCCCCCAAATATACCTGGACTCCATGCCTGCAAGACTACTATTAGCTACTGTTCCTAAGACCTTCTACTAAATGCTACCCTCTGAGAGAGATTACAAATGAAATCATTAACTGCTCCAAGTGCAGGAGGATATTTGATCCTGGAGAGCCCCTGGGCATAAAGCTCTGGTGGTAAAATAATGTGAAAGGCCGGGAATTAGGCCCCGTTGGCCATAGATTAACCCTGCACCATCCAGCACCTCATCAAAATGCTCAGGTGCCTTCCTGAATATGTAACATATTTGGGGAGTGGGGGGAAAGGGGCAGCACTGTCTTGAGAACTTAAAGACTTGCACCCTCTAGACCCACTGCACTGCTAAGCAAGCTGCATGACCTTAGACAAGTTTCTGCATATCTGGGATGAAGTTCTTTCATCTTTCAAATAAGCAAGCAAGATGTAAAAAAGGAAGTGCCTTTAAGCTTGAAGATTTTACAATATTGTGTCCCATTCCTCTAATGGTCTTACCTTCAACACAAAAATACTGCCTGCTCTGTCCTCTCCCCTGCAGTCACAGGGTATAGGAGCAGGAACGGTGGGTGTTTCATCTGTTTCCATCAGAGTTAATCTCTGAGCTCCTTGAGAGTAAGGGCTTTGCTTTATTCCTTTGTTTACTCACAATATTACCTAACAGAGATTATGTATGCAATCAATGATTGTTGAAAAGACAAAGTATAAAGCTCTGCACCAGTATACGATGTTATTTTTGCCCTTTTTGCCCTAAATAGCCATGGGCTGCCCTTGCCAAGGCCATTCATAGATAGTGTGGGAAACTCCAGAACTGAAAATTCAACCCTTGCAAAACCTGTTTTGTTGTTTTCTCTTTTAAAAGAACATATTGGTTGTATTTTTTAAACCAAGAATGACCTTTCTCAGGTCCCCAACGAGAATTCCGAATAAAGGGAACTGAATTCATCAGGGATGTACTATAATCAAACCAACAAACCAAAGCTACACCAGTGATGGGGAGGGTCACTTATCCCATCCCCACTCCAGTCTTGGCCACACCCATCCCTGTGCTTTCTGGCCCAGAGTACTCATGAGGCTTTTGTGGCTCAGACTGTAACATAAACACTTGTTAAGGAAAACTGCTCTTCAGGTAAATAAGTTTCTGCAAAGCCGGAGCTTTGGGCCCTGGTCCAGGGAAGGCTGAGCTGAAAGCTATTAACCTTCTTTGGTTCACCCATTATCAACAACCCTCTGCTATGCAGTTGATTTTGGACAATCCAGGGAATTTGTGCAAGGTCGTTTCCCAGGCAAAAGGAAAACAGCCAGGTGACTGACCAGCAGTGAACAGGAGCCATAATTAACAATAGCAGAGTCTTCAAGCATGAAGGTTTGGATGGAGTTCAGGTAATCACTCAATGGTTAAAAGACATTCTCAAAGCCTTGTGGGATTCTAAATTTAGACCACGATTTGGCTGAGAACAAGTTGAATGAAGCTTCCTTGGATGGAAGCCAGAGTTCCTATTCCAGGTTGGATCCAAAGACAGACAAAAAAAATCAAGATAAAAGGATAAACATTAGCAGGTATTATTGAATGGCTGGGCTGAATGAAAGTTTGAATTGATAAATGGATAGACAGACTAATAGAAGGCTGACATGCAGACAGCTAGACATGGGTGTAATGAAGAGATGTTTTTGATTGTGTAGCAAGCAGCCATTCTGGAGCATTCCTATTTTATGACGATGAGTATACCCAGCTTTTGCAAGAAAAGAAGTTTGGATCAAGAACTTCTGCCATGGTTTAAAAAAAGATGATAGATAGATGCTAAGAAACAGATGATTGATAGATCAATGACAGATAGGTGATAGATAGATGATAGGTAGATAGACAGATAGATGATAGATAGATAGATAGATAGATAGATAGATAGATAGATAGATAGATAGATAGGGAAAGAGAGGGAGAGATCATTCCATAGCAAACAGGCATTGCTCCCCTCCATGGTCCAAAGCTGAGTCACAGTCTTACAAAGACAGAGGGAGCAATCTGATGACCTGTGGAGGTCAGTTGTAGTTACATATCCAGTTTTTGATCAGGCCCTTCCTAATCCTGATGCTGATGCAGTTACCCTAGAGCAGCATCTCCCCTGAAGAAAAGGAAGCTGTTCAGAATGTGCCTGGCAATCTGATATTGGGGGAAATGCTTACTATAGCATTTTTTCAATTTACAAGATGACTGTAAAATTGTTATAATAATCTCTCATATTTTACAGTATTTTATGATAGAAAAAATATTTCTTTGTTAATCTTCACCCAATGATATTTTTTCCATTGATTTTCAGAGTGGAAGAAGGAAGGGAGGGAGAGAGAAAGAGAGGGAGAGAGAAAGAGAGAGATCATTTGGTTGCCTCCCTCACAACCCCTGACTGGCCAAAGATTGAATCCGAAACCCAAGTACAAGCCCTTGACCAGAAATGAAACCCACAATCCTTTGGTGCTAACCACACAGCAACACTGGTAAAAAAAAAATTTTTTTATATATAGGTTATCTTTCTTGACCCAACCACCCTAAGAAACAAGCAGAGAAGGTTTATGTTGTTGTTTGGTTGTTTGTTTGGGGGATATTTCCCAGTTAAGACACACACAAAACAGAGAACTATGAAAAATAAGTGCCTTGAGTAGGATCACAAAGCTAGTTAGAAGCAGATGGGACCAGAACCCAGATCCCCTATCTCAGAGCTCCATCTTTTATATATCACTCTATGCATATGATATTGATGTTCAAAGGGACCCACAAAAGCTACATTCAGATATATCTGACTTAAAAGTAATGTACAGGGGGGTTCGAACTAAGCTTACATGTGTTTTATTTTTATATACCATTAATCTTTTTAAAATATATATTTATATTTATATTAGAATGGAGGAAGAGAGGAAGAGAGAGTGAGAAAAACATCAATTAGAGAAATGTCAATCAGCTGCCTCCTGCATGCCCTATACAGGGAATTGAGCCCACAACCCAGAATGTGCCCTGACCAGAAATCAAACCCATGACCTTGTGATACATGGGATGATGCTCAACCAACTGAGCCACACCAGCCAGGGCTAACATTAATCTTGATCAAATCATTTCTTTTGCTGTGAAAGTGAGGTTCCTCTTCCAGTGATTTCTCAGAACTACTACAATGACACAACATTGCAAGTATGAAGAAAGATAGATATTTTGCTCGCATCTTCTGAATCAAAATCAACTCATCTTATATAATAAGAGTCTAATATGCAAATTGCCCAAACTGCACAATGACTGGTGGAATGACTCGTCACTATGACACACCTTACCACCAGGGGACATACACTCAATGCAAGAGCTGCCCTCAGCCCCCAGGCCTCAGGCCAGCCACAGTGGGTACCAGCAGGGCGCTTCTCCCTCCCCCAATCGCCCCACCAGTTGCCCCATAGATCAGCCGTGATCTCTGGCCAGGCCTAGGGACCTTACCCAGGCACGAATTTTATGCAACAGGCCCCTAGTGTCTAATGAGTGTCAACTATATGTCAGATACTAATAGGTATCTTTTGTCATTTGACCCCAAAAGGTAGATATCATTTTTCCCATTTTGCAGAGCAGGAAACAGATACAAAGAAGTAAAGTAGCCAAAACTGGTTTGGCTCAATGGATAGAGCATCTGCCTGCGGACTAAAAGGTCCAGAGTTCAATTCCCGTCAAGGGCATATATCTTGGCTATGGGCACATCCCCAGTAGGGGGTGTGCAAGAGGCAGCTGGTGGATGTTTCTGACTTTCTATCCCTCTCCCTTCTTCTCTGTAAAAAAATCAATAAAATATCCTTAAAAAAAAAAAAAAAGAAGTAAAGTAGCTTGCTCAAGGAAACACAGCTACCAATTGCCCTGTATTGTTAAATACAAGGGTGAAAAGAATGGAAACAGTAATATGTTCTATAGAAATTGAGAGGACAGTGAAACCATGTCCACTGTGGTGCTTCAACAGGTGTGTGCTCAAAGCTGAAAAACTACAGAGGTATCTCCTAAGAGTTTGAAAATAACAAACAAGGATAAATTCCCAGTCTGTTCTTCCCCCCCCTCCCCCACCTTCCCCACTCCTTCCCCATCTCTCAGGAGAGTGTGATAGGATGGGTTGCCTTTGGGGATTTTTATGCAAATGAGGACAAGATGGCTAGTGAGAGAGGACTCCTGAAGCCAGGCTGTTTACAGTGGACATGGCCAGGGAGGAAGAGGCCCAGGACAGAGGAAATAGAGCATGAGGAAGCAACTAGCCAGCATGGATTGGGTCCTAGGAATTTTTAACTTTTTTCTAATTATAGTTTACATTCAATATTATTTTGCACTAGACTCCCAGTGCACTTGCGGGATGGGGGAAATCCCTCAGCCTGACCTGTGTGTCTCACAGACCGGGAGCACTCAGTGGATGTCAGACTGACAACTCCCCATGGGGAGCAGGTCTAAGAAGTCATTCAGACATCCCCCGAAGGGTCCTTAGTCCTTAGCATTGCTGCAGAGGCGGGAGAGGCTCTTGCCATCACCACTGCACTCACCAGCCATAAGCCCAGCTTCTGGCTGAGCAGCGCTCCCCCTGTGGAAGTGCACTGACCACCAGGGAGCAGCTTCTACATTAAGTGTCTGCCCCTTGGTGGTCAGCATGCATCATAGTGACAAATGGTTCTGCCATTTGGTCGATGTGCATATTAGCCTTTTATTATATAGGATTAGTATTAGGTGTACAGCATAGTGATTAGACAACAATATATTTTACAAAGCACACCCCCCCCCTTTATTTCCAGCACCCACCTGGCACTCTACTAGTAAGTACATACTTATTATAATACTAGAGGCTCGGTGCACAGATTTGTCCACCGGTGGGGTCCCTCGGCCTGGCCTGCACCCTCTCACAATCTGGGACCCCTCAGGGGATGCCAGAGAGCTGGTTTCAGCCTGATTCCCGCAGGCCAGGCCTAGGGACCCACCGGTGCACTTGCACCGGGCCTCTAGTATGCATATAAGATCTTTGGTTAATCTCTTCCCACCCACCCTCCTTCCTTCTGAAATTCATCAGGATTTTCCATGTTTCCATGGCTGTGGTTTCCACTCTTGTGTTGAGCATCTGCCCCCTGGTGGTCAGTGTGCATCATAGCTACCAGCCAGTCGGCTGGTCAGCCAGTCACGTAGGCTTTTAGATAGATAGATAGATAGATAGATAGATAGATAGATAGATAGATAGATAGATAGATAGATGATAGATAGAAGATAGATAGAAGATAGATAGATAGATAGATAGATAGATAGATAGATAGATAGATAGATAGATAGATGATTTCACTTACTAGTATATGTGGAATTTAATAAACAAAACAGAAACAGACAAACAAACAACCAAAACTAAAAAAAACTCATAGGTACAGAGAATAGACTGGTGGTTACCAGAGGAGAGGGGGTTGGGAAACTAGTTTAAAAAGGTGAAGAGATTAAGAAGTACAAATTGGTTGTTTTAAAATAATCATGGGGATGTCAAGTACAACATAGGAAATATGGTCAATAACATCAGGAAATTTTGAGAGTGAAACGTAAGAATAAAGACAACTGCTGCGCTTTGTGAGACAGTGCAAGAGCAAGGAGGAAAGAAATGCCTAGTGCTCTGTGAGGTGGTACGCTCTGATGATGCCAAGCCTCACTGGCAGGGTTCAAATCCTGGCTCCCTCACTTACACAGCAGGAAATCAGGAGCAGGTTATTTAACGTCATTCAGCCTCGGATTCATGACCTGTAAATAAGGGATAGTAATAAAAAGAGTCATGGTGAAAATTAAATGAGACAATCTGTGTAAAGTAAGCAATCTTGGCATGTCAGCACTTAAACTTGTATAGGGGACACTATTGTCACTGACTTTTGGGAGCTGTCTGAGGGAATTTAGCAATGATTTAAACTACACTTTAATGTTTTCTTACACTTGGAACTTGTGTTTCCCAGGAATGTGCCATCATGTAGAAAGGGTCAGAAGAGAGGTGTTATTTTAAATAGAATGGTCTGAGAAGGGTAAAAACCAAGCAAAGATGCAAAGGAACTGAAGGAGGCAGTTATGCCAATAACTTAGAGGAACATCAAGCAGATGGAACATCAAGTTCAATGATCTTTATACACATTCAAGGAACAGCAGCACAGAGCCATAGCTGGTAGATAAGTGAGCAAGAGGACAGAGGAGAGGAACTGAGATAGATCAATAGTAGGGAATCAAGTAAGACCCTCTACAGGTGCGATCAGACTGTAGATGTCATTGTATGCACCATGGGAAGACAGACACTGGAAAGTTTTGCACAAGAATGTGGCACCTCTTTTACATTTTAAATTCCTCACTCTGGTACCCAGGCACATAACAAACAGCAGGGTGAGTGGAATGTCAGCAGGGAAACCAGACTATTGAATATAAGGGAGGGGTGGTGGGGCTTAAACCAATGGGAAGCGGTAGAAGTTGAGAGTTGGGTACAGATTTGGAATCATTTTTTAAGAAAGAGAGGAAAGAGTTTGTTAATGGATTGGATATGGTGTGCACATGAAAACTGAAGTAAAGGATTGCTCCCAAGATGTGAGCTTAAGAAATTAATTGATTATTACTACCTCTGTCATTTCTATAATCATCCTCCTATACTGAATATTCAGATTGTTTCCAGAACATTTGATTTTTTAAGACAATGGTGAAATAAATATCTTTATACATTCATCTTTAAAAACTAATAATTAGTTCTGAGTAGTAGATTCTTAGAACTGACCTTTCTGAATTTGCAGATAGGTGCATTTTTCATTATTAAGTGATTATTCTTATTAATATCTAAGAATTATTGATGTACAAAGAATAGTAACCTTTTTTTATAAATTGCACATAATTCTTCATTTATCATCTCAGATCTTTATATCTTATGACATAATAAACTTTTAAGTTTTATGTAATCAAATTTCTCCATTTTTCTTTTATGATTGCTGGGTTTTATAAAAATAAAATAAAAGAAGAACACAATAGAAATATATATACCAGGAACTTTTCTTAGAAGCAGTTTCATTTTGTTTTTTTTACATAGTTGTACATCCCAGTTATTAGACATTATATAACTTACTAAGTGATCATCCGAATAAAGAAGTAATTCTTTAAATTTTTTCCCAATTATTTTATGGCTACTGTTCTATTCTAATTTTATATTTCTTCTTGAGTCAACTTGTTGATTTATAGATATAAGAAAGTTATTCATTTATATAGTGTTTTCAGAAGTGCTCACATAAATTTGTCCATAATACTTCTTCTCTTTAAAGTACCTCTTTCTCTAGAGTATATCCTCTTTCTTATTTATCATGCTAAACATTTGTATTTTTATTACCTTTGTAATTTACATTAGCCAGAGTTTGTTCTATTTTATTACATTAAAATAAATATCTATTAGATTTATTAATTCATTCTGTTATCTTTAGGAATTCCAATTTAATAATATAAACTTTTATATTTTTCTTCTGGCTTTCCTAAGTGTACCTTTCATATAACCTCTTGCATTTCTCAGTTTAGTTTCTCTCCATTTTTATTGTTTATTTATGAGAGCATTCACTGCAGTGACATTCCCTTTGAGAACAACATAAGCATAAATTTGATATGTAGTATACTTATTATTGGTTATTTTCTCAATTTTGCAATTTTGATTTCTCTGTTAACCCAAGAATTATTTAAGATAATTTTTTAATTTAAAATTTCTATTAATTTTAACTTATCCTGCATTATGCTTCATGAAACTCCTCCTCTGGTCAAGTCCATGAGAAAAATAATATTGGAAGAAACCAAATATGTAAACAGCTGTAGGTAAAGCATATTGAGAAAAGTATATATTGATCCACCTCTTACGATCTTAAAGCCATTGCTGCCAACAGCAAAGCTGAAAGAGCCCTACTCTTTGAAAGGATAACTTGAGAAGCTCAGAAACCTTTTGCTCATTAAAATATGCACATGGGTTTGGTTAGTTGTCTCCTCTTTCTGGTCATGCAGGTAAGAAAACTGAGCAAGGACTTTCTGCTGTAGGGAACACTCTTCAGGTTTGTAAGATGCACTGCCAGCCTAGCTCCACAGCTCTCAATGGAATAGGTGTGGTGTTTAGAGCAAGTAACAGTCACCTACAACCCAAGCAAGACTAGCCAGTGTAGCTGCCACCTGTATATATTGAGACAGAGCACAGGAGTGAGAATGGCAGTGACTCAAGTGCCTAAAGTTAGCGTCATGTATGGGCATAATAGGAGCTTGCACATGCCCCTAGATGAGGTAACTCAAAGTGGTTTTCTGGTATCAGTAGTTTCCCATTGATATTTTCCTATAACCCTTTGCCAGGAAGAAAAATTCTGGCAGGTATCATTTGAAATTTATCACTTTGTGCCACACTCAATCTGAGTATAATCCAGAGTACAACTGTTCCCCTTGTTTTCTAGGCTTAAATTCTTGAATTACCACATCCCATACACATTGCATTAGACCCCAGAAGTTCAAAATTTGTTTACTGCCTGTGCTCCTTCCCAGGTTTCTGTGACATCACAGAGCTATATGGTCTTAAGATTTGCCTTCCCATCCCCCATAGGCAGGATCAGCCTTTCACCAACGTCCACAGAAGATCCAGTCACACCAGGCACCTCCAATTGGGAACTGGGTAGAGGCCATCACATTCCAGGACACAGCAGTTTGCCATCATGCTCATAATCTCTGACCAGTTCTCTCCCCTTCCATGTTTTCCCCAAATACCCCATTCTCCCAGCAAAGTATCTTTTCCCTCTGTTATGCAAAGTACCTTTTCTCCTTCAGAAAACTCAGCACTGATTTATAGGCCCTGAGGCTCAGTTTCTACCCCAAATGGGCTAAGAAGGCATTTTCCTAGTAAAGGACCTGAGACACACTCTCAAAGGAATTCTAAGACCTACTGCTAAGATGAAACATCTTCTTTTAATCAAAGGAAGAGCATCAAGTTCAAGAAGCAGGAATCAAGCAATTCAGTATCTGCTATCTACTGATAGCAGAAGTATCTAGTTTGTACTAGATTCAAGGTGTTTGGGGGACAGGGGAGGAGCTGGAGCAGTACAAGGTATGCCTGCCCCTGAGACACATATAGTCTAGTGGCAGGATCAAAGGAGGAAGAATTCCCCTCCAGCTGTGAGCTACAGGATGGGGAAAGTTGACTGCAATGTGCTGAGGCCCAGGTAAGAGTCCCAAGCCAGGTAGCATCAAGCTTTTCTCAACTCAGCCCACATTACTCCACACATAGATGAGCAAGCAATATGTTTCTCCTGAATGAATCATCATCATTCTTTAAAATAAAATGTGAATGAGCTTGGCAGTGAGAGGATGAGAGACATTAAGGATGAAAAGTAACACCACAAGTCCAAAGAAATGGTAGTTAAGGGTCCATGAGGAAACTGACCCAAGCTCCTTGGAAAGAACCCATAGTCAGAGGAAGTGACCCACTAGTGATGGAAAGATCTGTAATGCTGGGAACACAAGCCACTTTTGTTTTGAGAGTCCATTTGCAGGAATGTAGCATGGGGAGGTGAGGAGTTAATCAGATATCATTGCCACCACCAAACCACACCTTTGAGCAGTAGAGATGGAGTTACTATACCTGATCAATGACTTCACCTGCCTGTATTATTTAATTTCCATCATCTATAAGATGATACAACTACATCTCCACTTACAGGTTCAGAGTGGATGATGTCACTTGCCCAAGATCACAGAACTACCAAGTGACAAATCTGGATCACAAAAGTGGGGCTGCCACCTGCAGAGCCCCAGAGTCTTGTAATCTGGTGGGAGAGATAGACACATACATGACTAACTCAAAACCAAGGCAGAGCACTGTAAGTATGTAACAAAGAAGTAAACAATACACATGAGTACTGTAGGGGAAGGAAATGTCAATCTTGCCCTTTCTCTACCTCATTGAAATTTGCACTGACCATGCCACAGAGAGAAGAACATCTACAGCCAGTGAGAAAGAAGAGCAGGGACTGCCTCTACAGTTATCAAGGACAAAGAGCAAAGAGTAGATATGTGAGAAACATCCAGATCAAAACTGCAGGCACATTCACTACTCCAAGAAAAAAAAGAAGAAAAAAAAAGCACCCTCCAGGATACCAAGAAGAATGAGGAAACATTGGACTGGGAGTTAAGAGAAATGAATTTTCAAGTTCCTTCCCTAAATTAACTTGAAGTGTGGTCCAGAGCAAGGCATATATGACACGTCAACTCTCTTGGCTAGTGTCTTCACCTGAAGAAGACTGGATTTTAGACTAGATGATTTCTAAGTCCATTTGCCCATCATGAACACCCAGGGTTTCAGCATGATGCTACGGTCTCCACAGATGTAATACACACAGCAGAGACTGCCATTCAGTAAGTGCCCAGACAGAGGACCTCGCAGAACACAAGCCTCCTGTATTTTTTCCACCTGACCATATCCGAGATGGCGGTATAGTGCTATTGTCATGCTGCCCATCAGATAGAAAATTCCACCTCACAGGTGGATGCATTTCAGTGAGTTGCCAACAAACTGCAAATAAATCCCTGCTTCTAGGATCAGATAGTCTGAAATAGCAGAAGTATTAACAGACTCTTAATTTTCAATGCAGCTCCCCTACGGAACCAAAAGCAAGCAAGAGTCCCAAGTTTGGTATTTAAACTCCAGGATCCTCTGCAACCTGGGTAAATGCAATTAAATCTAGGTTTTCCCCTACTGGACTTAATTATCATTCACTCAGTGATGGCAATAATAATATGTTCTTACGTCAGTACTTTTCAGCTTTTCAAATAGCTCTGACATGCTTTATCTCACTTGAGCTTAATAATAACCATGCAGCAAAAGTAGGGCAAGTATTATTATCTCCAATAATACTAATAATAGCTAACATTTAGTAGCCCTTTGCATTCACAAAGTGCTTTCATAAGTATTTTCCCATTGCTAGAGGCTGAGTTCTTGGACAATAGGTTGGTGTCTTATTTAACTGTTAATTCTGCATGCTTAGTACAGGCCCAGACCCAGAGAAGTCACTCAGTATCTTTTTATGGCATTTTAAATTAATGTGATCCTTTGAAAACTCTATCAAGTTATTAGGCAGATATGTTTTATTCCTAATGTTCACATAGGAAAATCGAGGCTCATTGAGTTTTAGTGTCATGTCCAAAGTCAGACAAGAGTGACCAAAAAAAAAGAGTAGTTTCTAATTAAATCCAAAGTGTTATGCTCCTTCATCCACAGGAATGTTTGTCAAACTTTAACATGTAAGATCATTGATCATCTGAAAATCTCGCTAAAATGCAGATCTGATTCAGTAGGTTTGGGGAGGGAGTAAGAATCTACAGTTCTAAATTTCTAAGGTAATGTGGAGGATGCTGGTTTGAGGACCACTTTTTCTTTTCTTTTGTTGTATTTTTTATTCCTCTCTCCATTCCCCATATTTATGGGCATATAATATTGTAGAAGTTTAAGATATACACCATGATAATGTAATTTGCACCTATAATGTGAAATGTTTACCACAATAACATTAATTATAAGATGAGTAAGTTCTGGGGATATAGTGTACAGCATAGTGAGTACAGTTAACAATCTTGTATTATACACCTGAGAATTGCTAAGAGGACCTTTTTTTGAGAGAAAAGTAGACATAAGAGGACAAGAGCAATTAAGTGACTTTCCGAAGGTCATCTCCTAATTTAAAAGTAGAATTAGAAGCTATTCCACTAACCCCCCATCCTAGACTTGTACCCTCATGATTCAATAAAATAGCACCCATAGAGTGCTTCTCCACTTACTCTCCTCCCATTCATGGTTGGAAGATGTTTCTGAACCTCTCACATTTGCAAATATTGAGTCTTAGAATTAAAAAAAAAAAAAACACGATGTTTCAGAAACACACCCAAGACGTGTAACTGGGTTAAAAATTTCATTTCAGAAAATCTGGGTGGGTTCCTGTTAGGCAACTTGTCTTGGCCTTCAAACCCTAGTATGCTATTGATTTCATCTTCATGTGCCACTTTCCAGGCAGAGCTTCTCTCCACCACTCCAGTCTGAGAGCGCCCCAGCTTCCCTAATGGCTAGAAAACCCCCTTCTAGGAGAAATGGATAGAAAAGGACCTGGTCCAAGGTCAGGTCATGCTGGAGTTCAAGAAATTCTGATCTTGCCAACCTGGAAACACCAGCCAGGGCCACTGAGTTGATCAGATAACCCTTCTGTGGATTTCACATCTTTATCAATCATGCAGGCCCATCGCTGATCTCAGGCGGAGCTCAGAGTGACACAGAGACACCGGAAGGTTTGCCAGAGAAACGGAACAAGTAAGGTGTATACATAGGGGTTGACATTTACAATAAGAAATTGGCTCACACAACTTTGGAGACCAGTAAGATCCAAAATCTTCAGGGTGAGTTGGCAAGCGGAAGATCCAGGAGAGCTAATGATTTAGTTCCAGTCTGAGTCAGAAGGCTTGAGAACCAGAAGGGTGACAGCAGATCCAGTCCAAAGGCCAGCAGGCTCAAGACCCAGGAGAGCCAATGTTTCTGAGTCCAAAGACAGGGAGAACCTGATATTACAGTTTTAAAACAGTCAGGCAGGAAGAATTCTCCTGTATTCAGGGGAAGGTCATGTTTTTTATTCTATTCAGGCCTTCAACTGATTGGATAAGGCCCACCACAGTACAGACAACAATCTGCTTGATTCAGGCAAACAATTTAAATGTTAATGTCATCCAAAAACACCCTCAGAGGAATACCCAGAATAATATACAACCAACTATCTGATTACCCTGTGGCTCAATCAGGTTGACACATGAAAATTAACCATTACACCAAGGGACCAACCACAACCACATGCTGTCCAATTACACAGACAAAGTATCAGATATACAACACACCCTGACACCTGACACCATGTTTAGTAGGATCACTTCCTTCCTGAAGAAACCTTCTCAATGTAACTATCTAGTCAGAGTCTGTGGGTCTGGTAATTACCATTGCCCAAGGCATACTCAGGATGTGCTGTACAGAAAGACCACTGAAAGACCACTATGCAGCATAGTGGCACTTGCCCAAGCCAGGGTGGCTGATTTCAGTGTGGGATCCTTTCTATGCTCTCCAAGGGCTCATGAAGAAGGATGGGCTTTGACCTTATCTTCATCCCATTATTATCGTTGAAAACTAGCCTTTAATCCCTAAACTCAACTCTTTTCTCTTGTTGTAGTTCAATAAAGAAGGAATAATTTCTTAAAAATTATTTCTTAAAAATTATTAATTAAAAAATTAATAATGATATGGGCTCAGGAATACTGGAATAATGTCTCAATGGGAAAGGTGTTGCAACAGTAGGCACAGACCCAGGTGAGGAATCTCCTATGTGGAAAGAAGCTACAACATGGGCAGTCCCCAAAGGCTGATGAAAATAGGTGCTGGGTGACTATGAACCAAGAAGCCATCTTTGGCCATGGTCCACTCTCACGTGTATTGTTATCAGTCAGAGACCCTCGGAAAAGAATTGCTGAATGTCCTATATCTAACATACGGCAATAAAGGGTGCTAAAAAATGAGGTGTGTGCACTAATGGGCAAAGGGAAATGGGAGAATATCATTTTCATTGAGAGAAAAGGTGGCTCAGTTATTCTGCTCAAAAAACTCTTTTCCTGGTTTGATTCTGAAACAAACTTGCAAAAATCCAAATCATGGCCCCAAGTTATATGCTACAAATGAGCAATATGTGACATTCACAAAACTGTGACCATTATATGTCAGGCATGGTAGTAGTTGTGGAAAAAAATACAAAATAGCATACTTCTTTGTTTAGTTTGCAAAAAGCTATATCATTTCTCATACACATCATCTCATTTAATCCCTCCAATTGATTTCTTAGGTATGTATTATAATCCCCATTTATATACAAGGTGAGTGAGATTTAGAAAGGTTAAACATTTTATATGAAATTGTGAAGATAGAAGGTAGCATAGTTGGTAGAACTAAGACAAGTCAACACATATCTGCAAAGGGCACTAAAAATATCTCTCCCACAGTGATCTTAGGGTGACATAAGAGTCCTTGGCAGGCCAATATGAGGCTATCTTGAGATCTCTAGCATCGTTTCCTATGACGTTTTACCCAGTTCATCAAACATCCAGGACCATGAAGCTCCACCTCGATTCCCTCACCATCATTCACTGAAATCTAATCTCCGAAAAAAGTTCTGGTTTTAATTATAGGATTGTTCGTGGTGAGTTGTTTTGTTACCTCTCCTAAAGTTAATCACACATTGTTTTCTTCCTAACAAAAAAATGAAGATCTTCACCTTCACTAAAGGAAAATATGATTCCAAATTATTGAGAAAAGAACCTACACAATATTCTCAAACTCTATCACATCTACTTCTACCCTATGTGCAAGTCAAGACTCCAAAAAGTAAGCATATTCAACTGTTTTGACTAATATTTATTTTTCATTTATTCAATCATTAATAACTTATTATCTATTATGTACCAAAGACTGGAATTCATGGATAAGACATAGACTCTGCCCTTGAGAACCTGATGTTTTACTGAGGGCTGGGACAGAGAATTATGAAGAAACAGATAGTCACAATCTATGTGTTACAATAGAATTATGGGTTATAGGGGGCTTCTAGAGATGCCTAACAGCCAGAGTGAAAAGGCATCACAGAAGAGTGAAATTTAAGCTTAGTCTTGACAGATAAGATGTTGTTTCCAGATAAGAGAAGAGGAAGAAGCTATGTGAACTTCATGAAGGTATGAAATGGTAGAATATTGCACCAGAGTAGGACATTTCCCCATATTCTTTATATTATAGCTTGATTCTTATGTGCTAGGCACCACAGAGTAAATTAAGTCTTTAACTTTGATATATAAATTGATAAAATATTGAAGCACAGGATGAGCAAACAACATCTCAAACCATAATTGTACTAGGAGTTATTACAAGGCAGTAAGTGGCAATGTGTGAAATGCACAATAACTGCTAGGAAGTTATTAGCATTGTTTACATTGAAACTAACTACATCAAGACAGGACCATTACCTTCTATAGAAAGTAGGTAGGAGATTGTATATATAGTTTAACAGCAGCTATTGGTCTAGAAAACACAAGGTCGAATTGCATAACCCCAGATGACATTTGTAGGATAGGAAGAATGCATGAAAGGATTAGTATTCTTTCTGGGAGTCTATGATTGAGTTAATATACATTCTTGAATGTAACCCAATATTACAGAATGAGTAATTGCAATGTGAGGTACATCAGAGATGCAAATGGAGTTGAGAGAAAGAAAGTCATAGGAGATTGCATGGAGGAGGTAGAACTTGAGCTGGGCTTTGAGGAGTGGAATAATTTGAAAAAGAAAAACAGATTGACATGAGAAACAGACTGTTGAGGTGCAGAAGAGAACATTTTTTTCTGGCAAATACAGGTAGAGAAAAAGACACTATCACATAGTTTTGTGTTAGAGGGTGATCAGTAGGACAGTAAACATAAGACCAGAATTTAAAAAGTTCTAACTCACAGCCAGAGAAGTCTGGACCTGACTTTGTGGACATGGAGAGCCATTCTAATATTTTTTTCAGATTCAGGTATGCACTGATTGCATGCCTTGGAAAGAGTGGCTGAATTATTATCAAAGAAAAGATGAGTTGGACCTGCTTACGTGGCCTGTGGTATAATATGTCTTCTTTATACTTTGGTAAGTACTAGTCAGGATTCTCCAAAGAAGCAGAACCATTAAGATCTTCAGACAGACAGATAAGATAGATAGATGATAGAGATTTATTTTAAGCAGTTGTTTAACACCAGGTTCGGGGACTGGGCAATAGGCTAGAGAACCACAGGAAAGTTGACATGGTAGCTGGGTCCAAAGACAGTCTAGAGGTAGAATTCCCTCTTCCTCATGAGACCACACTCTTTTTTAACTAAGGCCTTTAAGTGAGTATTTGAGGCCCACCCACATTATGGAGAGTAAGTAATCTGCCTTACTCAAAGTCTACTGACTTAAGTACAAATATCATCTAAAAATTGCTTTCACAGTGACATTTAGAATGGTGTTTGACCAAATATCTGGGTATCTTTTATGGTCAATGAAGTGACACGTAAAAGTAACCATCACAGTAAGGAAACTGGGCATCTTCCTTATCCCTCCACTACTGACTCTTATGACTGGTTGTCTTGGCTTCCTGGGGAGTGCATAGCCCGCTTGGAATGGATGTTTGATCTTACTTGAAGAACTTTAAAAAGCAAGCACTCAGCCCATCTAAAGCGGTGCCAGATCTTCTGTCTTTATAGGAAAATCTTCCCTGTCTTACTAAATCCACTCTTTTCAAGACCTGTACCTGCTACACCCCTTTTAGTTGGAGAGTGGTCCTAAGATTGACCCCAAGAATCTACGTCTTGCAGGTTCATCGCTCATCTATAGAAAACAACCTGGCAAAACATTTCACATGAAGCATATGCCATTAAGGCTGTGTTTAGTTTCATTCAAAGGTTTCTGAAAAAGCTCTCCAAACATCATTTAGTTTAGAACTCACTGTGCTTTGACATGTCTTATGTGAAGGAGAGGGATGGCTTTCATTTAATATTAACCAAGCAGCCTTCCACCACTTCCTCTTTTCCATTGTTTCATTTTAATAAACAATACACTTAACAAGTTGTTTAAAGTTGGCAGGGCTCTGAAGCATTTTTCTAAGTATACTGCCTCACACATGACCTGAAGATTTTACTCAACATCTGTTTAGAAAAACACACACATATCAAACACACAGGACCCAAACAAACTATGCATTGTTTCTAAGTAATGGTCATAATGTACGTACTTGATGTTTCTGGAAAAGGAAATGCTAAGCCAAAAAATAGATAAAATTGTTTTTCCCAAAATTATTCATGCTGAACAACAACAACAAAAAAGATTAAAGTCAGAAACATTAACCCACACTAGTAACTTTCTAGTTGAGGAAGGATCAGTATGAGAAAACAACCTTAGAATTTCTTGGTTAAAAATGGTGCCCATATCTACCAAATTCACACTGAGGATACAGAAAAATGTGAAAACCTTCTACACCAAAACAAAGGCTTAGAGACAATGTAATATCGGATTCTGATAGTAATTTCTGCTGAGGTGAGGGTGGATTGGAAACACCCAATCAAGACTTCTCTTCCTGGCAAAATCAGGTTTCATGATTTGAAACAGGTTGGAAAAGACATCTTACAGAAATGAGTGGGCAGAAAGAAGAAAGGCAGCAGTCCATTGTCATCAGGGACTGAGCCTAAAGCACTGTATGCTGGAGAGAGTCAAGAGAGACCCTATAAGCAGTGAATGCTGGGAGGTGCCATGCTTCCCATTCTCTGTCAGTTCTGGAGGCAAACCTAAAACACAGTGATCCAGAAATTTCTGAAATAAAAGAGCAAGCAAAGATATGCCAGGTACATGACAATATATTAACTCAGGATAGCTATATTTATACCAGACAAATTAGATTTCATAGACAAAAGAATAAAACTTTCCAAAGAAGATTATGTTACAATGCTAAAGAGAATTATTCACAACAAATAAGTAAAATGATTGCTAAATGTTTAGTATTAAGCTGAACAGTAAAATATTTTAGCTTCGTGTCTTTACATTAAAAATAAAGCCTACTAGACACATAAATACTCATTTCTTTAATCACCTAAAGAAATATTCCAGCCTTACACTGAGAAAGGACCTCAATGTTTCTGATGTTTTTGTAGCAGGAAATAGGAACTAAGTTGTTATCCTTAGAGAGCAGAAACCATGTTTCCTGTGATTCTTTGTTAGAAAAACTAGAATAAATCTAAAGACAAAGGGCAGACATATTTTGTTCTGGAGACACTTCAAGGTGAGCCCCTTCATTATAGAGATATACTTCATTAAATTACCTATTATTTCACCAAGGAAGCTCCAAATGTTGGTGAAGTCATTGCAATTCAAATGCTGCAAGATGAGATGTCAAATATTCTCTCCAATATTACAAGGAGCTATCTATTTGCATGGGGGAGAATGTGCCTCTGGATTGGGTCTATCATCATAGAGCAAAGATCACACCTTGGAGGTAACTCACATAAATTAGTGAGTGAGATGGGGATTGTGGAACAGGCAAAGCTCAGAGCCCTCAAAAGGAAAAGCTAGTACTCAACTCCGGCATGATTACTATTATATGACAATGTCATCCAAATACTACTAGATCCTCCCATGAATAAAAAAAGCCACAAATACGGTTTTATGATAATTCATTGATATTATTAT
This sequence comes from Antrozous pallidus, assembly GCA_027563665.1. Lineage (NCBI taxonomy): Eukaryota > Metazoa > Chordata > Mammalia > Chiroptera > Vespertilionidae > Antrozous > Antrozous pallidus. The sequence continues at coordinate 99,700,271 of CM050516.1, read as the reverse complement.
GCACATTTTTTCATATTTTAACATTTTTAATGAAAATGTTTCATAATCAATGATATTTTACAATTATAATTGACAGAAATTTTTTCTTCCTTAGTGCTATATAAAATAATAGTATATCTTCAAATCAATCCTAGCATCTTATACATCTTAGATTTAATAGAGTACAGAATATGAAATCTCTAGATATCTAAATGTTGGCAACGAACTCAAGCAAAAAAAAACCAAATTAATAAACAAAAAACTTTGTGAAGGCAAAACAAAAATAACAGAATGGATGGATGAGTTACCAATTAGAGACTTTTTTAGAAAGACCTTTTTATGCTCTCCTGAAAAATTTTTAGAGGACAACTGGCAAAAATATTATGTGTGCTAAATAAAATTGATATAATTGATAGAATTGGATTGATTTGTCAAAGTCTGAGAAACTTGCCCCTTTAAAAAAGGTTAAAATGGCTTAAATTATGTGTAATAAGATTTAAAAGATAAAAATTTTACCATACATATATTGGGTCTATCATCATAGAGCAAACACCTTCTTGTTTAATTATCAGAAATATTTGTAAAGTTTAATCGGACTTGAAGATTTTTTAAGTCACTAAATTGCAAAAATCAAAAGTAGTCTAGAGTAGGGGTCAGCAAACTGTAACCCACAGGCAAAATTCAGCTCACCATCTGCTTTTGCAAGTAAAGTTTTATTTGGAACACAGCTTATTTTTCTGTATACTTTCTATGGCTTCTTTCCTGCTACAATGTCAGAGTTGAATAGTTGCAATTGTTGGCTATACACCTGCAAAGCCATACTATCTGGCCCTTCAAACACAAAAAAAAATGGCTTATCCCAATCTATATCAATATATAGTATCATGATATTATTTCTAAGATAAAAAAAAAACAATAACAGCAGCCATTTCAATACCTGGGGGGAAAAGAATTTAAAAACTAGAAAACACTTTCAAGCAATTTTTTATAAAATTAGAAATACAACTGCCAATTGCAAATTATTTGGGAAAATAATTAGGTACAAGCACTATAAACCAAACAAACTTAGGGAGCAAAAGTTGTCCTTTGAGTAAAATTCATACTATGGAAAGCTTTTTTTGAGAGAACCCAAGTCAACAAAGTCATGAATGAAAGAGGAGACATTACAACAGATATCAAAGATAAACAAAGGGTCATAGACACTGCTACCAACAATAATATGCCAACAAACTGGACCACCTAGGAAAAATGGATAAATTCTTAGAAACAAGCAACCCACCAAGACTGAATCAGAAAGAAAGAGAAAATGTGAACAAATCAATTACTAGTAAGATTGAATCAGTAATTTAATATCTCCCAAAAAAGTAAAGCTCAGGACCAGGTAGCTTCCTTGGTGATCTTACCAAACACTTAAAGAAGAATTAACACTAATCCTTCTCCAGCTTTTCAAAAAAATTCCAAGAGGAGGGAATACCTCCAAATTCATTGTCTGAGGCTAGCATTACCCTAATAAAAAAGCCAGATAAGGATACTACAAGAAAAGAAAACTGCAGGCCTTTTCTCAATAAAACGCTAACAAACCAAATTCAATAGCACATTAAAAAGATCATTCACCATGATTAAATCCAATTTATTGCTGGGATGCAAGGATGGTTTGATGTAATGTTTTGTGCTGGTAGCAGTCTATCTATAGTGATGTTATCAACTAGAAATTTCTGGGGGCACTTACCTGGGTCCAGGGCAGGCCTTGACAGACACTTTCCTTTTTGGAACCAATGTTGTGTCTGGACCTTATGGTTCTTATTATGAATGAATATGCATTTCAGCAATAACCGTTGAGGAGCTTTGGAAAAAAATTAGGTTTATTGCTCACAGGTCCTAGAAGTTATACAGCTAGCCACAGGCCGCACAGTGAGGTCCTATGGGGAGAGAGAAAGGGGGAAGAGAAAGGTAAGGAAGTAGGGAGAGAAAGGAATAAGGAGAGAGAAAGTCTGAGTTTGCAGTTCTGCTTTTATTGAAGTCAACAGTGGGGTGCCTAGTGTTTCACAAGTTCACTCTTTATTAGTGAATTTAAAACGTAAGAGCAGGAATTAAAGCACAGGAAAAGAAAATAAGCAGTCAACATTGTTATGTAAATTAACCAGAGTTCTCTAAAACAAAGAAAATGTCAGGGGTGAGGTCGCCTGGCTCTCTACCTAGTCCTGTGGCTGGCAATGTGTTTACTGAAGACAGCTGTCTTTGAAATGGATGTCTCACGAATCAAAAATGTAATGTCATGAACTTGCATTACCATGAAAAAAAAAAGCTTACTGGCAGGCACTTACACTACACATACCCAAATCAATAAATGTGAATATCACATTAATAGAATTTTATAAAGCATGTGATCATCTCAATCAGTACAGAAAAGGCATTTAAAAAAATTCAACATTCATTCATGATAAAAATTCTCAACAAATTAGGTATAGAAGGAATGTACCTTAAATTAATAAAGACTATATATGACAGACCTACAGCTAACATCATACTCAATGGTAAAAGGTTGAAAGCTTTCCTCTAAAATCAGGAACAAAACCAGGGTGCCTGTTCTCACCACTCCTGTTCAACATTGTACTGGACGTCCTAGCCAGAGCAATCAGGCAAGAAAAAAGGGGGGGGGGGGCAATCAAAATTGGAAAGGAAGAAGTAAAATTTTCTCTATTTGTAGATGATATGATTTTTATATACAGAAAATCCTAAAGACTCCATTAGAAACTTTACTTACTAAATAATATAGCTATCAAAATTTCAGGGCAAGATCATTCTTATACTGTTTAATATGTACCAGACCATAGAATATAATGGAAAGTTACTTGATTTATTTCACCAAGTTCTACTTATTCTCTCTGACATTTGAGCACTCAAAAATACAGCTGAAAAACAATCTCTTCAACAAAATATATAAGCAAAAATCTTGAATAGAGTAGTAGTAAATGAATCTACCAATTACCAAGAAAAAATACTTTTTTAATAAAATGAGTTTTATTCCAGGAACTCAAGAATGATAATAGTATTAAAAATATATTAAAAGAACTTAGACCATCAGTGGAGAAAATTAGAGTCTCTGGTAGTGATTTTGATTTGGGTACCTAAATAAAATCTTTACTCTAAAGGAAAAAGAGAATGCAATGAATTTAGATGACATAGCATAAAAAAATAGTAACCTTATAAATATCACAGAGGGAGTATAAGGAAGAAAATATTTTAAATATTAATAATGCAATCTCTAACTAGGTTAGGTTTGTAAGCAAGGCTCTTCATTCTCACTGCTCTAATTTCATCAGTCACCACTTCCTGATCACCACACAGCCTTTATCCCATCTTCTTTTTCCTCATACTCAAACCAGGTTAAAATATTTGGAATGCCCTCAAATGCTATGCTCTTTTCTTTTTTCTTTCTTTTTTTAAATATATATTTTATTGATTTTTTACAGAGCTGAAGGGAGAGGGATAGAAAGTCAGAAACATCGATGAGAGAGAAACATCGATCAGCTGCCTCTTGCACGCTCCCTACTGGGGATGTGCCGACAGCCAAGGTACATGCCCTTGACCGGAATCGAACCCGGGACCCTTCAGTCCACAGTCCAACGCTCTATCTGCTGAGCCAAACCGGTCTCGGCTGCTATGCTCTTTTCTATGGCACTCTAGATTTTCCTTTTCAGAAACCTTCCTTTACTTGGCAACTTTGTACTTATCCTTTACCCGTCATTTGAGATGTCACTTTTTCTGGGAAACCTTTCCCACCCAAGGATTACCAGATGTTCCTCCTAATTGCCAACTATCTCATATGAACCCCTTAACAACTTATCATGTGTATCAGAAATGTCTGTTCTCCTCTTCTACAGTTCTTGATGGTGGACACTTACTGACTCTCATGACTCGCATTCAATGTTTTATCCTCAGCAGCTAACATTGTGCATGGCATATAAGAATGTATGAAATGAATAAGGTGCTTTTAAGCTCTTTCTTACTTCTGTGTTTTCACTGTGACAGTTTTCTCATCAAAGCAGCTAGTACCTTCCAACCCACTTCATAGCCCAACATTCCCACTTGTGGTTACAGGTTAAAATTTGAATCTCTTTGATATTCAAGATACTCACAGACCAGACCAAACTTCGGGCTTTCTGCCCATTGTTTCCCAACACAAGTCATCCACCTTGAGTATGCTGATCCAAACTGTTCCTCAAATACACTTATATTTTCGTGGCTCCAAATCTTAGTTCACATCATTCTCCCTTCTTCAAACATCTTCTGACATCTTCATTGGTCCAATTCCTCTCTATCCTTCAAGGACTACCTGAATGCCTAATCTCTATAACACCTTCTTGTCCTCTCATTTTTCTCAACTCATCTACTAGTTTATATTGTTGTCATTTTTAGCCATTTAATTTATACACACACCCAAAAAAATTTAAGTGTAGCCTCTATTTTCAACATTGTGAGCTCGTTCATTCACAATTCTCTTTGCTAGACCCTAAGGATGCAGAGTTAAAATAAAATAAGGACCCTCTCCTCAAAGAGTTCAATCTAGTTTTTTAAAAAGTTTATATAATCTGACAATTATAATACAATATGAGAAAGAAATGAACCCATAAAAAATGCCATGCAGCCCAATTGTGATACTAGATGATGGATATAAGACAGACTGAGCCTAGATGGATGAGAATGTCCTTTGGTTATTTCTTGAGGCTGTTCTAGATAAGATTAGCATTCCCTTTGGGTACTCATCCAACCCTTGCACCATTCAACACAAGTCAGTGCTGGCCTAATGGGGGAACCTGACAAACAAAGAGATCCACTCTGCGCAAAAAAAACCCTGGTGTTATGGGAGCCAGCCTGCAGCAGCGGTATAGGGAGCCAGACTCTGCTCCTTGATGCATCAAGCTCCTCTTGTTCCCTTTTCAACTCACCTATTTTTAGTAAACCTCTTTCTTTCTAAATTTGTTTCACCTCCTCTCTTGATTTTAATCCTTGAGTGAATCTGGGGGTGAGGGGACTAAGAACCCCTTCACCTGTGACAGATGAACAGATAAATAGATGTATAGGTAAGGGGCTTGCAAATTATCTTTGTTAGAAAAAATAATAGAGACTCTTTAACACAAAGTTAAATCCATTGTTGGTAATCAAAGAAGAATGAAGGAATGGCCATGGGGAAGCCAACAAACTTTATTCTTATTTTAGTTAAGATCTTTCTCTAGAAAATTATTTTTGTTCTTCCATAGTGTGCTTTTCTCCCAATATTCTCAAGACAACATTCATCCTGAGCTATTAGGTGAATAAATTCAAATGTCTATACCCTGCATATATGCCTGACATCAACTCATAAAGCTACCTAACAGTTTTTCACATTTTCCATTAGTAAATCTCTTTTTGCTTTTTATTAGTCCTCTTAAACCCAAGATTGTCAGTCAAAACTTCCACTGTTGCTTTATTTAAAGTTAATCCCAAAAGCTAAAAAGAAATAGAAACTGCATACAAGCTCATTGGCAGCTTTTGTATAGTGGTGCTCTGATTCCCTGAGGTTGGGGCCAAAAAGAATCCTCACTAGGGATTCTGTCCTTCAGTGCTTCGATTAGAGGATGGGAGTTTCATGTTTTTAAGGGAGCCAGTGACTATTCTACACTATAAGGTAACAGATCTTGGGAAATTCATTTAGAGATAAATAGAACTAAATTACCTCATATATAAAATGATGGGGTAACCAGATTAGTGGTTCCAACACAATGCTGTGAAGAGCAAAAAGGATAATGAAAAAGGCTCAACAAGTTCAGCTGAGGGCCAAGTGAGAGTGGGAGGCATAAAAGGATAAAAATTGGCCTCACCAACAAAGGACTATCTACAGTCATGATAACTTCTTATATTGATTAAGTCTTTGTCAAATTAGGCCCATACACATGCAAAATGTGGATTAAGAGAAGACTATTCCCTGCCTTGTGCTATCCTTTTATTTTTCTTGTGTCTCCTCAAAAAATTAAAATATTGAAATCCTAATGCTAGATAGGGACCTTTGGGAGGTACTTAATCCCGCAGGAATCGGAGTAGTGTTATCAAAGAGGTTCCAGAGAGATCCCTTGCCCCTTCCTCCACATCAGGACAGTGTGAGAAGGAGCTGGCTGTGAGCCAGAAAGAGCGCCCTCATGAGAATGTGACCATGTCAACACCTTAATCTTGGACTTCCAGACTCCAGGACTGTAAATTGGTTTTTATTTATTTTTAAAATATTTTTTATTTATTTCAGAGAGGGAGAGGGAGAGAGATAGAAACATCAATGATGAGAGAGAATCATTGATCAGCTGCCTTCTGCACAGTCCTCACAGGGATCAAGTCTGCAACCTGGGCATGTGCCCTGACCAGGAATCGAACCATGACCTCCTGGTTCATAGGTCAATGCTCAACCACTGAGCAATAGAAGCTGGACTAAATTTCTGTTTTTAGTAAGCCACCCAGTCTGTGGTATTTTGATATAGCCACCAAAACAGACTAAGACAAACACCTCATGGTTTGGGTTAGTAAATTCTAACTCTTCACTAACATTCAGCTGGCCCCACTATTAGGATGTGATACAGAATAACTAGCTATCTATAGATTCACTGGTGAGTGTTGGAATGACTTGCATTAACCTTTGAATCTGCCATGGAACATACTGGCATTTTTACTTAAACTTTCCAGAGACAATGCTTTACTCCCCCATTTCTCAAACTTGAATCACAAGTTCTCTTTAAAGCACAGGAGATAGGAAACACCATTTCAGGTGGTAGAGGCCATGGTGTGGGATGGGCCGGGCAATGGCTGCAGAGAGACATGGCTCACAGATACATGGGGACAAGCACTGCGTCCAGAACTGCATCAGGATGACCCCATTCTTTCAGGGACATGAGTTATTCCAGGTCCTGGACCTTCTAGCATCCACTACATTTTCAGGTCTGAAGTCATGTATCTGCTGATCACATTGTTAATAAACCAGGGTTATCATCCTGGGGTGCTTGATGATATATTCACATAAGTAGATCTCCAAATAACAGATTTTGGCTTGATCCCATTAGAAGGAAACTGTCAGGAAGAAAAGTTGAAAGTCCTGGGAGAGAAAAACTCAATGGCAGCAATCCCATCAACTGAGAACTATGAAGTAAAAAGCATCCACCAATCCCAAGTACCTCCTGAGCTGAGAGGGGATTTGTATTATTTATTCACTTTTCAAGGCAGATGGATTACATTATGATAAATATCCCTATTGTTTTTATTTCTTTTTAATTTTTCAAATGTGATATTGCTAGATTAAAATTGTACCATCTATACCATCACAGAAAGTTGTTAAAAACTGGTTGAAAATGAGGAAGCAATACCCATATTTTATCCAAAGGCTTTCTCTTTTTTAATTTTATTTAATTGTGGTAAAAATAAGTGTAATGTAAAATCTACTCTCTTAATAAAATTTTAATTGTATAATGTAGTATTGTTGGCTATAGTTATAATGCTGTACACAACAGATCTCTAAAACGTATTCAGCTTATATAGAACCCTTGCACCCTGTTGGTGGGAATGCAAAATGATGCTGCTGCCATAGAAAGCAGTATGAGATTCCTCAAAACATTAAAAATAGAACTATCATATGATCCAGCAATCCCATTTCTGGGTATTTATCCAAATCTGGATTTCAAAGAGATATTAGCAGTTCTATGTTCACTGCAACACTATTCAGAATACCCAAAATGTAGAAACAATCTAAATATTTATCAACAGATGAATGAGTAAAGAAAATGTGGTAGATACATACAATGGAATGTTGTTCAGCCAAAGGCTTTCATATTCACAAGCAACAAACAATTAGAAGGTACATTAGAAAATGATCTACATATGTAAAATAATACATCAAAGATGTACCTATATGTGATTATAATTAGAAATGTGCAAAATAATACTTAACTAAATAAAATGGCAATATGCATTCTTGAAGAGAATGACATTGCAAGGATAATACTTTTTGCTAAATCAGTTTATAAACTGAATGCATAAAATGGAATTTTTCTACATTACAAGTTGATATGAAAAATAATCAAAAAGAGCTATCACAATTGTGAAAAAGAAAGTTAATGAGGAGGAAATAGCTTTACTACACATTAAAATGCAGCATAAAGTTACAATTAAACAGTGATGTTAGTATATGAACAGATAGTCCAATGTAACAGACTAGAAAGTAAAAATACATATTCAAGTATTAAAATAGAATAAATTATATAAGAGTCTCTTCTAGTAAGTGGTTTAAAATTAAGGACATTTTAAATAAATGGTTTGAGGGCAACCATCTTGAGGGAAAATAAAATTGACTCCATATTTCATAGCATACATCATAAAAATAAATCTTAGATCAGAGATTAAAGTCTTTAAAGATTAAAGCCATAAATAGTACTGGGAAATATTAGAAAATTTTTTATTGTAATCTTAGACTGGAGGCAGTTTTTCTAAATAGAACACAAAATTGATAAGTCATAAATAACAAGATTGATAGAACCTCTGCTTCTGGCATGATGGCACAATTGGTACTACATTAGTCTTTTTACCATTAACAACTATAAATCTGGGTATATATATATATATATATATATATATACACACACACACACACACACACACACACTGAGTGGCCATATAATTTGGCCACTCAGTGTGTGTGTGTGTGTGTGTGTGTGTGTGTGTGTATGTGTGTGTATTAGAGGCCCAGTGCATGAATATGTGCATGGGTGGAATCCAGCCAGCGTGCCAGGGGGTGGGGATATGGGCAATTGTCCAGCCTGCCTGCTAGTTGAACTCCTGGTTGAGGGGACAATTTGCATATTAGCCTTTTATTATATAGAATATACACTGAGTGGTCAGATCATAATAATCTGGCCACTCAGTGTAAACATGTGGCAATTCTTTTAAGATCTTGTATAGCAGGTAGGACAAGACTGCAATTTCTAGGAAAAGGGAACTCATGAGGCAGGCAGAACTTGGCAGTCCTTCTGAGCTGAGAAGGCATAAACCTGATGTCAGAGCAGTTGAAATGATAGGTTCTATGAAAAAAGGACGAGAGAGAAAGAGATGCAGAGCAGGGGCTCTAAAAAACCCATGTTGAGTATCTCCCTAATGAGGGCAAGGCTATACCTGCACAGGACATTTCCATTCCAGGCTCACTAGGTAGAAAGTGCTTCAGGCTGAGAATGGAACTGAGAGATTGGTTTTGCCGAGGTAAGAACAGTACCAGGGGATTCTGACTCTGCTGGAGCGAAGGGTCCTCAATAATACCTCAACATCAGGCTCATTACGAGAGAAGCTTTCCTAAGGAATAAGGATAATGCCCTAGTGTAAGATTTATTCTAGGCCTTCTACAACAAACAGTGCCTTAAACAAAACTCTCACAATATCTTTTTGGAAGAATTTTGAAGTTGAAATCTATTTCTTATAAGGGACTGCCAACACTTCTTGGGGCTTGGGAAATATACACTAGCCTCTATAGTAATATATGAATTGTCTGACTGGGAGTTCGACTGCTCACTATGATGAGCACTGACCACCAGGCGGCGGTGTGGAACATGGTGGGAATCAGTGACTCGGCGCTGGAAGCGGGCAGCAGTGGAGGCACTGCTGGCCCTGCTGGGCCCTGATGAGACCAGGACCACAGCGAGTTGTTGGAGCAGGTGAACAGATGGTGCCAGGCCAAGGCAGGTGTGAGCAGGGGCCCAATCGCTCCACCAATCACCCCACAGATGGCAACCAGCAGCGTTGGCAGCAGGGGGCGGGGGCCCAGCCCCAACCAATCACCCTGCAGGCAGGATAGTGGAGCAGGTGAGGAGGCAGTGCCAGGCCAAGGTAAAGTGCCAAGCAGGGCTGTGAGGCTGTGGACATGAATTCGTGCCTCATCCCTGCAGACCACTCTGAGGGAACCCACCAGTGCACAAATTTGTGCACTGGGTCTCTAGTAAAAAGCATAAAATCAAATATATGTCAATTCAAAACAACCAGCCAGTAATTTCACTGCCTGCTAAAACATGCCTCAATAATCTTCAGGTAATTGAGGGCTTGGGAAATATCCACTTCCCAAAATATCAGATATCTTCAGAATCCCTAGTGTATTATTCCAAATGTCTAGTATTCAATTAAAAACTACTAAACACACAAGAAAACAAGAAAATGTAACCTATCATCAAGGAAAAAGGTAATCTGTAAAACCAAAATCAAGATGGTCCACATGGTATATTTAGTAGAAAAAGACTCTGCAGAAGTTGTGACATACTTTATTTTCTAAAGATGGCTACAACAATATCTCCTCTCTGTATTCCCTTCTTTAAAGTGACTCTGTCACTCTCTTGTGGTCTGAACTTAGAACACTATGACCAATAGAAGGGAGTAGAAGTGAAATTATGGAACCTCTTAAGGTTATAAGAAGCCCTACAGCTTCTATATTGGAACACTCATGCAGTGGCCACAATGAATGTTCAAGATACATGGAGAGGCCCATGTAGGTGTATTTGACAACTCTAAATAGAGCCAGCATTAAATACTAGTCATGTGAATGCGTCATCTTGAATGTTTATCTGTCTTAGGACAGAGTAATATTTATGGGAAAGATTTAAAAAGTTTGGAGAAAAATGAATACATCTTTAGGGACTTGTAGGAAAATATAAAATGGTCTAACATATGTAATGAGAATTTCAGGAGGATAATAGAGTCAGATGAGGCAGAATAATTATTTGAAAGAATAATGGCTGAAATTTTCCCAGTTTGATGAAAAACACTGACTTGCAAATCCAGTAAGTTCAGTAAACTTTAAGCAGGATGAATATTAAAAGAACCATTCTCTTGAAGATTATTATGGGATTGCACCAAAGATAATATTTTGAAATCATCTAGAGGGAAAAAAAGACCAATTACATGCAGAAGAACATAGTTAAGAATGACTACTGACTTCTCATAAACACCACACACAAGAATTTAATGGAATGACATCTTTGAAGTGAATAAAGGGAAAAAAATTATTCAGAATTTTAGACTTAAAAAAAAATTCTGATAAGTTGTTCTCCAGGGTGCTAAATGGGGGAGAAAAAGAACATGGAACAGTGTGCATAATATGCTGCCACAGTAAATTGGGGAGAGGTGAGGGAAGAAAGATAGCTCTAGATGGATACACAAGAAGTTGATTATTATCAGTTGTTTGCAGAAGGGTAAAGGGAGAGCTGGAAATTGAATGGGAGAATCTCTTTTCACCAAATAGTCCCCTGTGGCTTTTCAATTTTGAGTCATGTTAATGTTTTATCTTTCAAAAATTAGTCAAAATAAATCAAAACAAAAAACCTTAAGCTAGACAAATTTGATAAAATTCCAGATCTCTAAAAATAAATAAGAAAACCAAAATCTTCTGGAATATTTAAAAGAAAATGTAATTGATCATCAATGGAAAGAAAACTAAATAGACATCAAAATTCTCACCGGCAACACAAGATGCTAAAATGTAGTGGAGAACTATTGCCATGATGTAAGAGAAAATTACTTTGAATTTAGAGTTCTATATCTGACCAGGCTATATACTAAATGAGGAAAAATAAAGATGTTCTCAGCATTTGAAACCCAGAAAATTTACAAGAGAACCTCAGTGAATGAATGACTAAACAACTTACTGGATCAAAACAAACAACCAAATTAAATGTGCCTTAAAAGAAGATGATTTGGAATGTATAAATAGTGGTTACTAGAGAATCTAATAAAAATTTATGGTTAAAGCTAAGTAAGTATTAACCTATAATTTTAAAATATTAATATGAGTCTGGATCTAAAATTCCAGGTGACAATTTGGGATATAGTGGAAAAAGCAAAAGTTGTAGTATGCTAATATTCTTGAGAAAGAATATTAACTCTAGCCATCACTAGAAAAACAAATGAGTCAAAAAAAAAAATAGTGCTATCATTAGAAAACTAGAATTGACCTAAATAATTATTTATTTTTAAAGGGATTCCAAAATAAAATTATAAATGAGAAAATGAAATGATACATGAGTGTATCAGGTAACAAAATTTTTACAATGGAGCCAAAATAGCTTTCAGAGAAATACACTTAATGCATTATCTAACATTGCTTTTTCAAATAAATTAAACTTTTAATCAAAAAGACTATAAAACTGACAACAAAATAAGCATCTTTAAAGTAGAATAAATTAATAAAGATGACAATATAAATTAATAATTTAAAAAACTAGGAGAAATAACAAAATAAAATGGTGCTTTGAAAGCAATATAATGAACAAACTTTTACAAGTATGATTAACAAAAACAGAGAGAAGATATAAATAAGCAATATTAAAAGCCAACAAATTCCACAAATTCAAATGGAATACTAGGGAAATTTTTATGCCAATATAATGAAAATATTCTATCTAATAAAAGAGTAACATGCAAATGTGACCATACCTTGGCTCCTGATTGGCTATGCTACCAGCCAATCAGGAGCGGGGGGAGGAGCCACACAGTGTGCGATCCTGCCTCTCCCACCACCTCCGCAGGCCTGGGGAATAAGCACCATGGGCCTGGGGAGCGGATGCTGCACTGGTGGTCCCGGCAAGCCTGTGGTGCCAGTTCCCCAGGCTGCACAGAGGCACGGCGGGAAGGCCAGCCACCACCATGCTTTGCTGTGGGCACCTGGGGTCCAAGATCTTGAAGGGCATGTGTGCGTGGGAGTTCCAGATCACCATGGTAGAGGGGCCAAGGCAGAAGCCATTAGGGATGATCAGGCCAAGAGGGGAAGGCAGTTGGGGGTGATCAGGCCAGGAGGGATGGGAAATTGAGGGTGATCAGGCTGATGGTGGGGGGCAGTTGGAGCTGAGCAGGCTGGCAGAGGGGACCAGTTGCAGAGTGGTTAGCAAACAGAGTGGTTAGGGGTGATCAAGCAATCAGGCAAGTGAGCGGTTAGGAGCGTATTGTGAGGGGGTTGTTCAAGTGCCAGTTTAGGCCCAATCCCACAGGGATCTCAGATTGGAGAGGATGCAGGCCGGACTGAGAGACAACCCCCACCCCCACACCGCACATGCACAAATTTTGTGCACCGGGCCACTAGTAGATGAATAATTTTATAGGAAAAACATAAATTGCTCATTTTAGCTTACAAAAGTAGAAAGTCCAAATAAAGCAAAAATGAAAATAAAAATGAGGAAAGGATTCACTTTGAAAGACATAATGATTATCTGGAAAATAAATTAAAATTACAATTTTATTTCATCAAGTATTTTCTAATTGCTGATATTTTCATCAGTGGTGAGTGTATAGATAAAATACTCTCACAGAGTGTTCAAAGATATCATTTAAAAAAGAATGCCCTTTTAGCCTCCAAAAAATTTTAGGTGTTTACTCTTTGGCCCAGAAATTTCACCTTGAGGAATGTTCTACAGAAGTGCCCACGAAATCATTAACAATGATGTAAAATAATTTATAATATTGGAACATGCTAAATATTAGGAATTGATTATAAGTTTTGTACATTAATTATATAAAACAGTTTTAAAATATCTACTTGTATACATTAAAAGTGTCTATGAAATGCCTTTAAAAGGAAAAACAGCGAGAGGAACCAAGATAGCGGCATAGGTAAACATCTATCTTGCTGCCCCACACAATTACAAAACTATCAACTTAACGACAGAACAAACATCATCCAGAATCACCGGAAAGCTGGCTGAGTGAAAATTCCACAAACAAAAGTAAAGATAGGACACTGTGACTCAGAGGAGCAGCGGACTGCAGCCTTGAAGATATGTGCACAGCCAGAGGTTCCGCACATGAGTGGAAAGGGTGGGCGGCTGCAAACCCGGCTGGTTTTCTCCAACAGGGAGGGAAAAGGTGTCCCATTTCACTGATTCCCCAGTTCCAGGCCAGGTGGGGGAAGGCACACTGAAACCCAGGCGCGGCAGAGGGCGAGCTTGTGGAGAGTGCACGTGAACTTGGAAACAGCAGTTTGCGAGTAAATTTGGGAACAGAAGTGTGCGACCACACAGAGAGGACTCGTGACTTGCTTCCTAGTTCAAGAGACCACAGGACTGCTTTGTTTTAGAACCCTTAGCGAGACTTTGGGTGTGCAGACTCATTTGTCTGGCAGTGGCTGGAGACCAGTGGCGGCTTTCTCTTGGAGGTGTATGCAGCGATTACCACCCAACACAGAGACCCAGGTGCCACATAGGGCGGAACTGACGCTGCCTGCTCAGCCCAGAGACTCCGCCCATCCAACCTGAACACAGTTTACCTTCATAGTCAATTGGCCTGCAGGTCAAACCCTCCTAGTGCTAACAACAATAAGCTGGGCTTAACTTCAACAATACTGTACAACCCATAAAGGGTTGCAGTAAGAGTATCCACCTCAGGTAACTGGGGAGGCTGAGCCACTGTACCTTGGAGGACATCTACCACACAAAGCTAATGGACCAACTCAGCAAAGCAGCCACAATGCAGAGAAATGGAAAGAAATCAGGTGTGAAAGAAATGGAGGAAAAAAGACGACTAGACATAGAGTTCAAAACCACAGTAATAAGGTTTTTCAAGAGGTTCCTAGAAAAGGCTGATGAACTTAATGAGAACTACAAGGAAATGAACAAGACCTATGAGGAAATGAATGAGACCTACGAGGATATGAAAAAGGACCAACTAGAAATTAAGCATACACTGACTGAAATAAAAAATATTACACAAAGACCTAAAAGCAGTCCAGAGGACTGCAAGAACCAAGTCAGAGATTTGAAATACAAAGAGGGAAAATACACTCAGCCGGAAAAGCAAGAAGCCAAAAGAATCCAAAAAATTGAAGATAGTGTAAGGGGCTTCTGGGACAACCTCAAGCATACAAACATCCGAATTATAAGGGTGCCAGAAAAAGAGAGAGAGCAAGATAATGAAAACCTACTTGAAGAAACAGTGACCAAAAACTTCCCCCACCTGGTGAAAGAAATTGACTTAAAAGCCCAAGAAGTACACAGAACCCCAAAATATAGGAATCTAAAGAGGACCACACCAAGACACATCATAATTAAAATGCCAAGAGCAAAAGATAAAGAGAGAATATTAAAAGCAGCAAGAGAAAAACAGTTAGTTACCTATAAGGGAGCCCCCATACGATTGTCAGTGGATTTCTCAACAGAAACGATGCAGGCCAGATGGGAGTGGCAAGAAATATTCAAAGTGATGAATAGCAAGAATCTACAACCAAGATTACTCTATCCAGTAAAGCTATCATTCAGAACTGAAGGTCAGATAAAGTGCTTCGCAGATAAGAAAAAGCTAAAGGAGTTCATCACTGCCAAACCAATATTATATGAATTGCTGAAAGATATTCTATAAGAAGAGGAAGAAGAAAAAGATAAAAATATAAATTATGAACAACAAATACACACCTATCAACAAATGAATCTAAAAATGAAGTGAATTAATAATCTGATGAACAGGATAAACTGGTGAATAGAACAGAATCATGGACATAGAGAGGGAATAGACTTATAATTCTTGGGGAGAAAAGAGGTGTGGGAAGTGCAGCAAGAGACTGGACAAAAATCATGCACCTATGGGAGAGGACAGTGGCGGGGAGGTGAGGGCGGAGGGTGGGATAGATACTGGGTGGAGGAGAGCTATAGGGGGGAAAAAGAGGGGAACAATGTAATTAATAAACTGAACAATAAAGATTTTTTAAAAATAAAAGGAAAAAAAGCAAATTATGAAGCAATATGTGCATTTTCCTTTCATTTAAATTTTACAACAATGAGATCATTGAATAGAACATTCACCAAACTGTTGAAAACAATCATTAGAAGATCAGAGTATATAGAAACTGTATAAAGGGACAAAGGTGAGGAACAAAGTAGGACTTTTTTTTTTTCTAATCCTACATATTGTAAATTTTCACAATGTGAAAATTATTCTTATATAAAGTAATTTAACACAAAAAATAATTATTAAAACTACTATGATTGGAGAGGTACTTGCTTTAGGTGACTGTCTAAACTAGATGTATATTTTCATTTTCATTTTTAATAACCTATAGGAGACTTTTAAAAAAGAACAAAGGTGTTTAATGAATAGTTCTGTGGTCAGAATGACGTAGAACAAGCATGTCAAACCGGTGGCCCGTGAACTGACCCCGTGCAGCCCACAACAAGTATTTTTGTAGTCCAGCCAATATAACAGTATGTAAGAAACATTTTAATAAAAATTTTGTAACTTAATTTTTATAATATTTTGTTATACATAATTATTAATAATGAACTACAACATTCACTCAAGACTGGTTACTATAATTGTGTTGCATTAATTTCCCTTATGCACCTTATGCACAGGTTCACCATTGCTCTCCACTAATACTAGCAGCAAATATTTTAGCAGCTGATTACCACATCATTAGTCTTGTACTGTCTTTTTTGGTGTGTGCAACAGGAAATATTTTGCTTCTGGAGAACAAGAAAAAATAGGTTTATTTGCAATACACTTATTAATTTGTACAGTTATTCAGTGTCTGGTAAGTTAATGTTCAAGAAAAATATTAATTTTTATTCAAATATTCTATTATTTTATAACAAATATTTATTTCAGCCCTTTGTATTCACCATGTCTCTATTGAAATAAAACTATGTTTCTATGAAAATTGAAGCTTTTGGGGGGGCACATAAACTTAAACTTTGTTTACTTTGCCCATGTCAGCCTTTGAGTTTGACATACTTAATGTAGAACAAAAAAGAAAACATAAGTAACTAATAACAGCAATGAGAGAGGTGACATCATTACAGATACTACCTATATTGAAAGTAAATAAGGGAAAGGTATAGACAACTTCATAGCAATGAATGAGACAACTCAGATGAAAAGAATAAATTCCTCAGAAGACACAAATAGTGATTACCTTATGATTGGACAAGGAGGGAATAGTATGAGGTAGAGGAGAGGTCATACAAAGAATCATGAGAAAACTTCCATGTTTGTAGGTATGTTCTTCATTCTGATTGTGGTCATGGATATATATATCGATAGATAGATAGATAGATAGATAGATAGATAGATAGATAGATAGATAGAGATATAGAGGCCATGTAATATTTGTCAACTATACCTCAATAACTATATGTAAATTATTTTAATTCCTATGTACAATTTTCAGTCATTGCTTATGTTATAGTGTATACATTGTTGGTTGCTCAACCTATAGCCATTCTTTTCTTCATCATTCCCAAAAGAACTCCAATTTTGTGCTTTAAGAGAAGTTAATTTCATCCCTATTTTCTGGAACGAGCCTTATTGGACTCTTTATCTTCACCTCTTTAGTAGTAATAGCTTTAGAAAATCACATTGAAGATATTAAATACAAGGCATTTTTCTGGTCAGAATTTGGTTCAGGAATAAGTATGTGCCTCAGTTCAGTCCAGTAAGCCAAGGGCTTCTGAAAACTGTTTACTCACTATCAACGGTGAGTGAGTAGAAGAAGCAAACTCTTGCTTCTGGACATCAGGAAATACTAATGTGACAGCAGAAGCAACTCTAACCAATTGTCCCCATAATGGAGTTAGTCTAAAGATAAAACCAACCCACAGAGGAAAATACAGCTAAGGAAATACAAAATAATGAAGGCAGAGCCATTAAAATAAGGTGAACCTGAAGCTTTAGATATTTCTAAAATTTAGTTGCAATAGTCAATACATATCTTGTTTTTAAAAGCAGATTTGAATCAGATTCTGTTATGTTGCTGAAGAGAGCCAAACCTACACCCTTGATCTCTCAAAAACATTTAACAGTTAACTATTTCCTTCTTCATGAAACATCCTCTTCCCTTGCTTATGTTGATTGTGTCCTGTTATTTCTCTGGATTCACTTTTTAGCTCTCCTTTGTTACCTACTCCTCCTCTACCAACAATTTAATGTTGATTCCCATAACGCTCTCTCTTTTTTGGCTTTCTTTAATTTGAATTCAATACTTTATCTTTAAATCATCTCAAATGCTTCCATGTTTCAATATCCTGACAAAGACCAAACTTATAATTTCATGTCAGATTCATTCCCCTTCTGATATCTAGATCCATATATCCAGCCACCTACTCAAAGTCTCCCATTAGACAACCCAGAAATTATTTTTGAATCCTCTCTTTCTCTCCCTTCCTTCCTTTCTCCTTCCCTCCCTCCTCACTATTCACCTGCCCCAAACATCAATCACCTGGTTCCATTAATCCAATGTTCTACATGTCTTTTGGATCCATTCATTTTTCTCCAACCCCACTATCACTGTAGTCCAAGCATCATTCATTATCATTCATTTTCTATTAGTGTACATATTCTACATTAATTCTCAACCAATCATACTATAGTATGCAATATACACTTCTTAAATGCAAATCTTACCAACAACACTTGTTTGCTTACACCCCTTTAATTGTCTCTCATTATCTTAGCAAAGAGGTGAAAAATCTTAACATAGACCACAAAGTCATGCTTGACCTAGACCTGTCCATCCTCTGGTCTCATCTAATATCACTCTTCCTCTCCCTAAATTTTACCATATTGTGCATCTTTCAATTCCTCAGACCCATCATCTTGCATCTCAGGATGACCACACATGTCATTCCTTCTTACTAGAAACCTCTTCCACTCCACACACTTCCACAGCAGGGTTGAATGACTGGAGGACACAATACATAGAGCATGTAGGCCATGATTGGTGATCCATAGAGTTGTACAACCAAACCACCCTGCCCCCATTAACCCCACTATTGCCTAACTACATCTTAGTTAATGTTCATATTTCAGCTTAAACAACTCCTTTTCTAGGAAATCTCTGACCACTCTCTCAGGTTAATTCTGATTATTGTCTTGAATTTTTGAGTTGCAGCACTTAGCACATTTGTGACTACTTGTTTATGCTAGCCTATAATTGCCACTTAAGCAAACTAATGATATTAACAGACTTGGAACATAATGTTATACATAAGAATATGGTTAGACTTTTAGTCTCATAAAATATTAAATGCCTATTTAATATTTTACATATTTTCTCCCTATCCCTCATGATGTTTTTGGCTTAGACACAGAGTGAAAGAATAAAAAAAAATAATAAGAATAATCCTTTTAATTTCAATAACTTGGTGTTTAAGGTTGTCATTCCACACAGTTGTAAAGCATAAAGCATATCTGTTCTCTTCATAACTCCCAGAAACAGTCATGAGAAAGTCAGAACCACACATAACCTTATAATCGAGACCAAAAACCTCACTAGTTGAGAATCAACAATTTTGATGGTATAAAGATGTCCTTCCATGAAAGCAGTACTTTAAAAAGTTAGATTTTGTGGAGAACTAAGATGGCGGCAAAGGTGAAACACCTATCTTGCCGTCATAATCAGCAATTTTAATACTACAACTTAACGAAGGAACAAACACCTTCCAGAATCACCAGAACGCTCGCAGAGTGAAAATTCCACAAATAAAAGTGAAGATAAGACACTGTGACCCAGAGGAGCGGCGGCGGACAGCATTGAAAGATTCGCGCGCAGAGAGAGGTTTGGAGTGCGCGGAGGAGAGGGCGGGCGGCTGAAAACCGGCCAGTTTTCTCGAACGGGGAGACAGGGGCGTCCCACTGGACAGATTCTCCAGCCCTGGGCGAAGTCCAGAGAACCCACTATCACACGGGGTGAAAACTGGACAGTGGGAGGGCACGCCGAAGCTCAGGTGCTGCCGGGTCTGCCGGCTTGTGGAGAAGGCAGCTCTCGCGCGAACAGCTCGGCTGCGTGACAGCGCAGAGAGTGCTCTGCGACTTGTCTCTCATTCGGAAAACCATCAGTCTGCTTTGTTTTACGACCCTGGGTGAGACATTGCGCATTGCAAAGTCATTTGGGGACAGTCTGAATTCCCCGGCAGCTGGTGGAGCTCCACAGCGGCTCTCTCTCAGAGGTGCTGGCAGCCATTGCCCCAGGCACAGAGCCCCTGGGGCTGCATAGGGCGGAGCTAACACTGTCTGCTTGGCCCAGAGACTCTGCCCATCCAACCTGAGCACAGCTGAGCTTCACAGACAATTGGCCTGGAGGTCAAACCCTCCTAGGGCTAACAACAAAAAGCTGGGTTTAAATTCAAAAACACTGAATACAACCCATAAAGGACTGCAGTAAGAGTACCCACCTCAGGTAACTGGGGAGACTGAGCCACTGTCCCTTTGAGGATAGCCACCACATAAAGCAGCCACCATGCAGAGACATGGAAAGAAATCAGGTGTGAAAGAAATGGAGGAGAAAAGACGACAAGACATAGAGTTCAAAACCACGGTTATAAGGCTTTTCAAGAGGCTCCTACAAAAGGCCGATCAACTTAATGAGAATTACCAGGAAATAAACAAGACCAACCAGGAAATAAACAAGACCAACCAGCAAATGAATGAGACTTACAAGGAGATGAATGATACTTACAAAGAAATGAATGAGACCCTCAGGGAAATGTACAAGACCTCTGAGGATACGAACCAGACCCTCACAGATAAAAAAAAGGACCAACTAGAAATCAAGCATACACAGACTGAAATAAAAAATATTACACAAAGTCCTAAAAGCAGTCCAGAGGGCCACAAGAACCAAGTCAAAGATTTGAAATACAAAGAACCAAAATCCACTCAGCTGGAAAAGCAAGAAACAAAAATAATTCAGATAATTGAAGATAGCGTAAGGGGCCTCTGGGACAACCTCAAGCAAGCCAACATCCGAATTATTGGGGTGCCAGAAAAAGAGAGAGAGCAAGTTAATGAAAACCTACTTGAAGAAATAGTGACTGAAAATTTTCCCCACCTGGTGAAAGAAACTGACTTAAAAGCCCAAGAAGTACACAGAACCCCAAAATATAGGAATCTAAAGAGGACCACACCAAGACATATCATAATTAAAATGCCAAGAGCAAAAGATAAAGAGAGAATATTAAAAGCAGCAAGAGAAAAACAGTTGGTTACCTACAGGGGAGCACCCATACGATTGTCAGCGGATTTCTCAACAGAAACGATGCAGGCCAGATGCGAGTGGCAAGAAATATTCAAAATAATGAAGAGCAAGAATCTACAACCAAGATTACTCTATCCAGCAAAGCTATCATTCAGAATTGAGGATCAGATAAAGTGCTTCGCAGATAAGAAAAAGCTAAAGGAGTTCATCACCACCAAACCAGTATTATATGAAATGCTGAAAGATATTCTTTAAGAAGAGGAAGAAGAAAAAGGTAAAAATATAAATTATGAACAACAAATACACATCTATCAACAAATGAACATAAAAATCAAGTGAACTGATAGGCTGATGAACAAGATAAACTGGTGACTATAACAGAAACATGGACATAGAGAGGGAATGGACTGACAATTCTTGGGGAGAAAAGTGTTGTTGGAAGTACAGCAAGAGATTGGACAAAAATCTTGCAACAATGGGAGAGGACATTGGGGAGGGGGAGGTGAGGGCAGAGGGTGGGATAGGTACAGGGTGGAGGGAAGATATAGGGGGATAAAAAAGGGGAAACAATTTAATTAATAAACTGAACAATAAAAAATATATATAAAAAAAATTTATTGGGATACATCCTATATAATAAAATGGTAATATGCAAATTGAGCCTAAGAATGGAATGACCTGTCACTATGACATGCATTGGACCACCAGGGGGCAGATGCTCAACACAGTAGCTGCCCCCTGGTGGTCAGTGTGCTCCCACAGGGGAGGCTCCACTCAGTCACAAGCTGAGCAGACAGCTGTAAATGCAACAGCAGTGGCGGGAGCCTCTCTTGCTTCTGCAGCAGCACCAAAGATGTCCAACTGTCAGTCGGACATCCCTGGAGGGATCCTGGGCTGCCAGAGGGATGTCTGACTGCCAGCTTAGGCCTCATCCTCAGCAAGCAGGCCTAGGCTGGCAGGTGGACATCCCTTGAGGGATCCCAGACTGCAAGAGGGCTCAGGCTGAAAAAAAAAAAAAGTTAGATTTTGTAATCTTTACAGGTGTACACACACTACATTACATGCTGGTGGGGAAAGGCATAAGCTTAGAATTTCCCCAGAAGTTTTTGAGGAGTGAGGCTTGGGACTTCTCAACTAAGCAGTAGTAATAACTTTCCTTACATAGAGAAAAAAAACACACAAGAAATATCACAATCTCCCAGACTCATCAAAGCAGTTCCTTCTTCCCTTTTTCAGGACAAGAAAATAACCTTCAATCAGAGGTGAGGCATTCTCTGGCAAGAAACAAGAGCAATTTCAATGGGACAAGGAAAAGAACACCAAAAAGGGCAACTCAGATGATGTCCTTTGGCTGCAATATTTTAGGTAGCCAGTAACAAACACAGCAGTAATTACTCTAAGAAGCAGTGAGGGGAGCTGGCCATTGAGGAGCTAAACCCAACAGAGAAATTAAAAAATCATAGCACTCCTAAATATGCGCCTAGCCTGACAACCCTGCATGTCTGGTAATGACACAGAAGGAGCCTGAGGTTGCAGGGATAAAACTGGGTCATAGTAGCACCAACAGAAACAGAGAAGGTGAGTGGCAGTTAATTGGTTTAAAGCCAGCATTCCCTAGTTAGTTCCAAAGAATACTAGTCCTGAGTATTAATAAGTAGTATTCATTTTATAAAATTATATTTGAGAAACATTGGATTTTACAATTTAAAAGCTTTTTTTCTTTTAAAATTTTATTCTTATTTCAGTTAGAATTCAGCACTTTTTTGTATTAGTTTCAGGTGTACAGCACAGTGGGTAGACATTCATATAGGTTACAAGGTGTTCCCTCCCATAATTCAATTGCCCACCTGACACCTTATAGTTACTATAGTATTGTTAACTATATTCTTTTTTTAATTTAAATTCTTTATTGTTTAGATATTACATTAGTCTTCTTTCCACCCCCCCCCCAAAAAAAATGACCTCTCACCAACCACTTCCACTCCCCAGCACATGCTCTCACCATCCTGTCTGTGTCCATTGGTTATGCTCATATGAATGCATACAAATCCTTTGGTTGATCTTTTACACCCTCACCCCTGCCTTCCCTCATAGGTTGGACAGTCTGATCGGTGCTTCTATAACCCTGGTTCTATTTTTGTTCATCAGTTTATATTGTTCATTATATTCCACAAATGAGTGAGATCATGTAATATTTATTTTTCTCTGAGTGGCTTATTTCACTTAGCATAATGCTCTCCAATTCCATCCATGCTTTTACAAATAGTAAGAATTCCTTCTTTTTTACAGTAGCATAGTATTCCATTGTATAGATGTACCACAGTTTTCTAATCCACTCATCTGCTGATGGGCACTTAAGCTGTTTCCAAATCTTAGTTATTGTAAATTGTGCTGCTATGAACATACATGTGCATATGTCCTTTCTGATTGGTGTTTCTGTTTTCTTGGGATATTTTCCTAGAAGTGGGATTACTGGGTCAAATGGCAGTTCCATTTTTAATTTTTTGAAGAAATGCAATACTGTTTCCCACAGTGGCTGGATCAGTCTGCATTCCCACCAGCAATGAAGGAGTATTCCTTTTTCTCTGTATCCTCTCCAGCACTTGTCATTTGTTGATTTGTTGATGAAAGCCATTCTGATAGGTATGAGATGGTACCTCATTGCTTTGATTTGCATCTCTCAGATAATTAGTGACTTTGAGCATCTATATATGTAAAAGCCTAAGTGACCAAATAACTGAACAACCAAATGACCAGTTGATTATCACTGTGATGTGCACTGACCACCAGGGGGCAAACACTCAATGCAGGAGCTACTCCTTGGTGGTCAATGTGCTCCCACAGTGTGAGTGTTGCCCAGCTGACTTACCTGTCCTGGTAGCCCACCAAACCAGTGGTAGCCACTCACTCCCCAGTAGTCCTGCAGGTCCAATTTCTGGAGAATGGGCCAGGCACCAACAGACTGGCACTGCCAGCAAGATCCCGACACTGCCCCTGGCCTCAGGCACTTCAGCCACTTCTCCTTCCTAGATGCTCCGCAAGGAAGAAACTATATAAAAGCAGCTGCCAGTTGGCTCCTGACTACCAGCATGAATGTCAGCAGGACAGATTTAGATCCCAGGCCTGCAAGGGTGTCCCACCACCTGCTTGGTGGGCTGATCATGTCCCAGCCACTTCCCCCACCCACCTTGGGACAGGCACCAGATGCAGAGCTCATGGCTGGCGAGCGCTGCTACAGTGGTGCAAGCCACTCCCGATCAGGACTGACTGGCCATGAGCACATTTCAAACACAGTGGGGCTGGGATGAGCAGAAAGCTGCAGACAGGAGTGACAGGTGGCATTGGACTGCAGGTTCC
Source organism: Antrozous pallidus (assembly GCA_027563665.1). Classification (NCBI taxonomy): domain Eukaryota; kingdom Metazoa; phylum Chordata; class Mammalia; order Chiroptera; family Vespertilionidae; genus Antrozous; species Antrozous pallidus. Next base: position 99,675,940 of record CM050516.1, on the reverse strand, counting down.
AACCCAATCCCCACAGGCCACACTGAGGGACCCCACCCATGCACAAATTTGTGCACCAGGCCTCTAGTGTTTTCATATGTCTCTTGGGCTTCTGTATGTCCTCTTTAGAAAAGTGTCTATTTAGGTCCTTTGCCCATTTTTTATTGGATTGTTTATATTCCTTTTGATAAGTTATATGAGTTCCTTATAAATTTTGGAGTTAAAACCCTTATTGGAGATAACATTGGCAAATATGTTCTCCCATGCTTTCTTATTGTTTTGTTGATGGTTTCTTTTACTGTGAAGAAGCTTTTTATTTTGATGTAGTCCCCTTTTATTTATTTTCTCCTTAGTTTCCATTGCCCTAGGAACTCTATCAGTAAAGAGGTTGCTATTTTGCTGCCTATGGATTCTTCTAAGATTTTTTATGGTTTCCCATCTTATGTTTAAGTCCTTTATCTATTTTGAATTTTTTTGTGTGTATGTTATAAGTTGGTGGTCCAGTTTCATCTTTTTTTTTTTTGCATGTAACTGTCCAGTTTTCCCAGCACCATTTATTAAAGAGACTGTCTTGACTCCATTATATGTTCTTGCCACCTTTGTCAAATATTAATTTAGCATAATGGCTTGAGTCAATTTCTGTTCTGTTCCATTGGTCTACATGTCTGTTCTTGTGCCAGTACCAGGCAATTTTGAGAACAGTGGCTTTGTATTATAGCTTGATATTTGGTATTGTGATCCCTCCAAATTTGTTCTTCTTTCTCAAGATTGCTGCAGCTATTCAGAATCTTTTTATATGCCAGATAAATTTTTGGAAACTTTGTTCTAGAACTTTGAAGTATGCCATTGGCATTTTAATGGGTATTGCATTGAATCTGTAAATTTTTTTTAGTAGAATGCCCATTTTAATGATGTTGATTCTACCAATCCATGAACATGGTATATTCTCCCATTTGTTTATGTCTTCCTCTATCTTTTTTTTCAGGGTCCTATAATTATCTGATTATAAGTCCTTTACCTCCTTGGTTAAATTTATTCCTAGATATCTTAATTATTTTTGTTGTTGCAATGGTAAATGGGATTATTTTTAGTTTTTTTTAAATGAGTTCATTGTTGATGTATAAAAAAAGACATAGGCTTCTGGGTGTTAATTTTGTACCCTGCTACATTGCCAAATTCATTCATTAAGTCTAGTTATTTTTTGATGGAGTTTTTGGGGTTTTTTATATAAAATATCATGTCATCTGCAAATAATGATACTTTTACTTCTTCTTTTTTAGTTTGGATGCTTTTTATTTCTTCTTCTTGTCTGATCACTATGGCTAGCAATTCCAGTACCATGTAGAATAGGAGTGATGAAACTGGGCATCCCTGTCTGTTCCTGTTCTTAGGGGAAATGGTTTTAGTTTTTGCCCATTGAGTATGATGTTGGCTGTAGGTTTGTCACATAAGGCTTTCATTATATTGAGATATGATCCTTCTATTCCCACTTTGCTGAGATTTTTTTAATCAGGAAAGGGTGTTGGATTTTGTCAAATGCCTTTTCTACATCAGTTGATATGATTATGTGATTTTTGTCTCTCAATTTGTTTATGTGACGTATCACATTAATTGATTTGTGGATATTGTACCAGCCTTGCATCTCTGGAATAAAGCTCACTTGGTCATGGTGTATGATCTTCCTAATGTAATGCTGGATCTGATTTGCTAGAATTTTGTTGAAAATTTTAGCATCTATGCTTATCAGGAATATTGGCTTGTAATTCTCTTTCTTTGTAGTGTCTTTATCTGGTTTTGGGATTAGGGTAATGCTGGGTTCGTAGAAAGAGGTTGGAAGTATGCCTTGCTCTTGAATTTTTTGGAATAGTCTGAGAAGGATAGGTTTTAGCTCTTTGAATGTTTGGTAAAACTCCCCTGTGAAGCTGTCTGTTTACTGGAAGTGTTTTTATGACTGTTTCAATTTCCTCCTTAGTTATTGGCCTGTTGAGATTTTTTTATTCTTCTTGGTTGAGTTTTGCAAAGTCATATTTTTCTAGCAATATGTTCATTTCCTCTAGGTTGTTTAGTTTGCAGGAATAGAGTGGTTCGTAGTATTTTTTTTTTACAATCCTTTGTATTTCCATGGGGTATTTTGTTATTTTGTCTCTTTAATTTCTGATTTTATTTATTTTGATCCTTTCTCTTTGCTTCTTGGTCAATGAGCCTGGCTAGAGGTTCATCAATCTTGTTTAACCTTTCAAAGAACTAACTCTTGGTTTCACTGACCTTTTGTATTGTTTTCGTTTTGTTATTGTTTATCTCTATGTCATTTATTTCTGATCTGATCTTTATTATCTCCTTCCTTCTGCTCACTATGTGCTTTTCTTGTTGCTCTCTTTCTAATTCTTTAAGTTGTAGAGTTAGATAATATATTACCAGTTTTTTTTATTTGCTTGTTTTTTGAGGTAGGCTTGTAATGCTATGAAGTTCCTTCTCAGGACTGCTTCCATTGTATCCCATAGGTTGGGGTATTGTTATGTTTTCATTGTCATTCATTTCCAGGATGTTTTTAATTTCTTCTTTGATCTCTTTGGTAACCCAAACATTGTTTAATAGCATGCTATTCAGCTTCCAAGTGTTTGAATTTTTTATTGTTTTTATTGTAGTTGATTTCTAATATATTTTTGTGGTCCGAGAAGATGCTTGATATAATTTCAATCTTCTTGAATTTGGAAGACTTTTCCTGTGAGCCAATATGTGATTTATCTTTGAAAATGTCCCATGTGCACTTGAGAAGAATGTATATTCTGTAACTTTGGGGTGAAATAGTCTAAAGATATCAATTAAGACTATCTGATCTAGTGAGTCATTTAGGATTTCTGTTTCTTTACTGATTTTTTGTCTAGAGGATTTTTCCAGTGATATCAATGGAGTATTAAAGTCCCCTACTATGATTGTATTGCTATCAATCTCTTCCTTAATATCTTTCAGAAGTTTTTGTTTTTACATATTTGGGTGCTCCTGCATTGGGTACATATATGTTTACCAGAGTTATATCATCTTGTTGTATTGATCCCTTTAGTATTATAAAGTGGCCTTCCTTATCTCTTATTATGGCCTTCACTTTGAGGTCTATTTTGTCAGATATAAGTATTGCTATGCCAGCTTTTTTTTTTTTTTTTCATTTTCATTTGTCTGAAAGGTGTTTTTCCATTCTTTCATTTTTAGTCTGTGAGTCTCTTGCTCTGAGGTGGGGTCTCTTGTAGACAGCATATGTATGGGTCATGTTTTCTAAACCATTCAGCCATTGAACTTCTTTTTGTTGGAGCATTTAGTCCATTTATGTTTAAAGTTATTATTGATAGATACTTGTTTGTAGCCATTTTTTGTTTTTGTGCCTATGTTTTTTCTTCTTTTTTTCCCCCTTCCTTTTTCAACAGTCCCTTTAGCATTTCATGTACTGATGGCTTGGTAGTGATAAACTCTCTTAGCATTTTTTTTTCTGTGAAGTTCCTGAGTTCTCCTTCAATTTTGAATAATAGCCTTGTGGGATAGAGTATTCTTGGATTCAGTCCCTTGCTTTGCATTACTTTGTATACTTTATTCTTTTCCTTTCTGGCATGATGTGTTTCTATTGAGAAATCATTTGATAATCTAATGGGAGAGCCTTTGTAGGTAACTCTCTGTCTCTCTCTTGCAGCCTATAAGATTCTCTCTTTGTTGTTTGCCATTGTAATTACCACGTGTCTTGGGGGTGGGTCTTTTTGGGTTCATCTTGTTTGGAACTCTCTGTGCTTGTGTGACTTTTTCTTCCTCATATCAGGGAAGTTTTCTGTCATTACTTCTTCAAATAGGTTCTCTAATCCTTGCTGCTCTTCTTGTCCTTCTGGCATCCGTATGATACATATGTTAGGAACTTTTGGTGTACGAGAATGGATCTCTGGGTCCTGCCTGATAACTCCTTCTTAAACCAGAAGCTTGGAACCAACTTATTCAAGACATTGTAGCACTGTCAACATAAGAAGCATCCAATTATGTAGAAAATATCTGAGTATAATTGAGGCACACTGACAGCAATTGCTGGGAAGGAAAATCTCAACAGATAGAGAAAGTATTCTGGAGAATGGAAGTTTTGCAATGTATGTAAAACATTAAAATAAAAGAAGACATACAGAGAACTACCAATGAAATCCATAGGTGGTAGATTAAGGAGATGGGACAAAGCAAAATGGGTTTACCTCTCATATTGGATAAAAAGACAAAACAGAAAATCCTATAGTTATTTTACATTGAAAAGTATAAGATATTTAACAAGTATTATTTATAGCACGTAGAGATGCGAGCAACAAGATAACAATGAGGGGTTCTGTGGCCTCTGCTCTGGTGCCTGGTGGTTGTGTCTTGAGAGGTCTGGAAATATCAGAGCTCTGATATTTCAAAGATATGTTTCTCATATGCAAAAAGACAATAGACAGGCTTACTTAAAATAAAGGTTGACCTTGTCAAGGAAGCTATAGACCTTGGACATGGCTATTCACCATGATCCACTTTTAGTTAGGACTTTTATGTTCAGACCATCCTATTGATTTACTTTGTAGGACTCATCATACTGGTCTCTCCTGAGCTTCTCAGGTTTTGTATATGGCTCCAAGGATGGTTCCCAGTGACTATGAGCTCTTCAAACTCTTAAGATGATTGAGAACTGGAGAGAAAATTTGCTGGTTCCAAAAGACAAAATACAATAAGAAATTTGACACATATTTTAGTAAACATCTACAAAATCTAAAATATCATAAACTGCTGTTCAACACATCATGTATAATTACATAAAAATATACTTTTCATAGAATGTGGATGCACTATGACATGTTCACTATGCTGTGATTCAGGGGCTCCATTAGAATGAGAGCCTAACAATTTAAAAAGCTGTTGGTTACCTTTAAATCATTATATACATTGAATGATGTACACACACACACACACACACACACACACACACACACACACACCCTGGGGCTGGAGAACCAAAATTATAACCCAACCTCCAAGGCATGTGCATAGCACTCCTATTCAGTCACTTAATAGAGAGGTAGATTGGGGGTTCCCCCCCACACACACATACTTCCCACATTCCCACAGTGCCCAGTGAGTCAGTGAGTTTGGATTCTTAATCATGTACCAAATCCTTTTGGCAGATGCCACAGAATCCTGCAGAAGGCACAGCTTCTTCTGCATAAATCTGTCCCCACCCTGTGAAAAGCATCTATTTTACAGCTAGTGGCTTTACATTGGTGGCTTCCAAAAAGAGCTGTGGGCTTTCAGTGGTTTTTTCCAATTCATGGAAAAAGGCAACATTTTAAGGAGTGGGGGAAGGGGTGTGAGAGGTACTGAAAGGAAATCTTAGGGCTTCTATAAGGCCTTCTAAAGAGATTTCATTTGTTTGAAAGGAGACACACTAGGAGGGACACAAACTCTGAGTCTTGTGAACAGAAGGCAACTTCTCACACCCGACCCTGGGTCCCTCTCGTCCAGCTCAGAGACAGCCGGGGTTGAGATGAGGAGTTTGTGCATGAAGACACCTAAGTCATAGGAGAAATTATTCTATTTCTATGTGTCTTTATCTGTGCTCTGGGAAGACTTTGAGACTCATAGAATAAGTCGAAACTATCAGTCTATTTCTCTATTTCTTTAGAAGAAGAAAAGAAAGAGAGAGAAGCTATGATTTAAAAAGATCAAGACATTGATCCTTCCTTCATATCAATCTGTTTCTCAAGGTCTGTTTAATATCTCACTTCTAATGTTTGACTTTAACAGTGTGACTCAATTCTCATTGTTTTCCATATTCTAAAGTCTTCTGTGAGTCATTTAAACACCAAATGAAGATTAAAGCCCCCCCCCACACACACACACATACAACACACAACACACACTCGCACAGGACCTGCCCCTTCCTTTGTTAATCTAGTAAGAGAAAAAGTAAAGATCAGTGAATTACAACGATGTGAAAAATTCTTATAAATACAAATATGAAAAGAAGCAATGAAATAGTATTAAAATTTGGTGTCTGAGAAGAATAATATGCATCACTCCACAATCTTGTGAACTAAGTGTCCTTGTCTCAGCACAGTGACTCTTCTGGTGACATTTTTGCCCTTAGAATTTCACCACTTCCTCTGAAGCTGCAGCTTTTTCTCTCTCTTCCTCCCCCTTCCTATTATTGTCACTAGAGAATGCAGAATGACATGTTCAAGAAAATACTTGCCTGGAGGCCAGAGAGTGTTTCCTTCGCACTTGGATTTCCATTTATTCCACTAAATTTCCTTACAATTAATTTTTAAAAGGGCTGAGAGAGTTCCTTTCCCATACAGCTGACAAAAAAAAAAAAAAAAAAAAAAGATCCGTGAAAGCTAACAAAATGGCACTTGGTGACCATTTTGCTACCATTATAAAAGCCTTGCAGTTTACATTCTGACTTTTCATTCTGCACTTTATTACTCTGATAGAGTAATCGGAATATGTTGATACTCCCATGATACCCATCCAGAGCCAGGAACTGGTTTATCTTAATTGCACTTTAGCCTAAAGCATATTAAATGCAACTTGATTATAAAATGCATTTGAATTGCCATCATAAATTTCTTGGCAAGATTTCCAAACATCAAGTTAAAAAAGTCTATAATCGCCTAGTTTGGCCCCTTTGCTGACTTGCAGGTAACTTTGTATAAAAGCTGCTCCTTCTCCACATCCCCCATTCTCATCCAGTAAACTAGTAATAATAGATGTGTCTAGCACTCAGGAATGGCTGCAAGACGCCTCTTTATATTTGGACAGCATTTTGCAAATAAGAAGCTGGCTTTGGGATAAATATGGATGATGCTTCAGCGCAGTTGTTGGAGTGGTTTTTTCCCCCATATCTACTTCACAAACTCATTGGTATCACCCATCAGTCTCACTGGTTACAGTACAATGTAACACTGAGTGTTTACTGCCCTGTGTTCGGGTCCACGCCGCCCTCTCTTACCTACACTGCACTGTCTGTAATGTCACAGTGCTCATGGCATTGCAGGAACAGGAGCACAAACCTTTGGGTGGATTGCAATTGGTAAACCCTGATCTCTAACTGGGGATGTGGTGGGGGGGGGGGTTGCATTAAACGCTGGGTGGAAGGCTTTCCCCCCACTGAGCAGTGTGACAGGCCTGCCCCACCTCTCGAGCATTCGCAACCAGTCTCAGCTTCTGACAGTGCAGATGTCTTCTTCACAAAGGTGTCTGAGGGTAGGACCAAGAAGCAGGAGAGGAGTCTGGCATAGGTATGCACCCCCTCCCCTCCCACACTCCCCAGGAAGATTTCCAAACAATAGGACAGCCACAAAAAGTGTCAGAAATGGAGTGAATAGTTATTCAGCCCTGACCTCCATCGCAGACAACTGGAAGAAAGAATGCTGAGTAGAAAAACAGGCCAAAGATGTTTTTTCTTCACTAATGAGGAGCAATGCTCACGACCACCTAGAAATGCAATCACTTTTTAAACCAAGGACTTCAAATCGTGCATATGTGTTATCTGATGTATCATCTTATCTGCCCTAAACAGTTAGGTACGGATTTCAGCCTCCCCTTAGTACTGGGGCAGAATACTTAAGAAACTTGCCTGCAGACTGTTTCCCTAGGAGGTAATAATAGCCTGGTGTATGAAATGCTATGTACTGCAGAACTCCCAAATGTGAGGGGCCAGGCTAGTCTTACAGACAGTTAGGTTACAGGTGAATGACCTTGACCACAAGTGTAAGTTATCTCCCTAGAAAGCATCTTGGTGGCCTGAAACTATGGCCACTCTAATGTAGGCATTCACTTTTTTTTTTTTTTTTTTAATGTAAAAGAAACTTCTCATTGCCGCTGGTTGATTCGAGCGCCCTCATGTGTCCCCAGAGCATAATGTCGCTTTAGATCTGCCAAAGGGCTATTGGTCATGGCAGATTTAATGACACATACATCCTTGTCCCACTTGTTTCAGGAGCCTTGTGTGAAACCAAAGATTTGCAGGCTGCCCTGGAACTATGACTTTGTTCTCCCTGATATAAAGTGACACCGGAGCTTATACCTAAAAAAAATGAGAACCCAAATCCACAGGAGTAGAGGTGAATTTCAACGTTCCTGTTCCGGTTTGACACATAAGGTCATTCTATCTATTTCTTTTTCCTCCTGCCACACCCCCACCCCAAGGGCAGTGTTTTTAGCATAGATATCCCCTCCTCTACTGTGAAGCTCACACAAGTGAGGGACCAAAGCTACTTCAATAATAAGCAAATCTCAGGAGACCTTACTCCCCTTCCTGTGGGAAAAAGGGTAGCATTTCTTCTCTTGGAGATAAGAAGCATCTGCAGTAATGCCTGGCATGGAGTAGATAGACACCCAGTAAATGTTCGTTGAATTCAAACCTGTAAACTCTTTCCAACCCACTTGCTGTATTATATTTTCAGAAAACAGACATTCTTCCTCAAATGCAACATTAGTGCGTTAAGAAATAACTTGGGAATTCATGGAGCACAGGAAAAGGTCAAACATTTTCCTGCATTTCCCACAACACCTGACCTTGTGCCAAACATTCAGAAACCCTCTCTAAACTGGGGATGGGGTGATGGGGATGGAAGGTTGCCCTCAATCTAGTCCCTCTTTTTCTCTGGCAGAGTTTAAAGCAATCAAAGATATAAAGAGGCAAAGATTCACACAGGAATTTGAGACTGTACACAGAAACCTGGTATCTTCATATAAAATGAAAATAAAAAATTTCCCTCATCTTCCTGCTTTTTTTTTTTTTTTTTTTTTTTTTTAGCTTAGGAAGGCATGACTCAACAGTCCAACAGCGCAGTCAGTGCAGAATTCCCAAAAAAGAATGACAATGACACTCCAACCTTGGTCTCTATGTCAGACCAACCTTGATGGGTCTTGTACTCTGTCAACAGCAAAAGAAACATTTACCCAGAAACCATGCTCCTGGGCTCCTCTCAGTAAAAAGGCAATGAGCTGTTCACTGCTTAGCTTTAAGCTAGCCAAATCCAACAAAGCCCCAGAGATATTTTTGGCTTAATCTTCTCACTGAACTCATACCAGCCTTGCACAGGCATTGCCAGGGCATCATCACCCAGCCTTAGGTGTTGGCAGATTCTCCCATCCACTTCTTTGCACATTCCCTGCTCGAGAGCAATGGTCAAGGCTCCCCTCCCCTCCCACCACTGCATGTGGGGGCACCTCCATCTCATTCAGCCAGACTTGGGAAGGTGCTTCATCTATTTATAGCCCAGACAAGTATTTTTTATAATTTATTTTTATTGATTTCAGAGAGGAAGACAGAGAGAGAAATGTCGATGATAAGAGAGAATCATTGATTGGCTGCAACCCAGGAACATGCCCTTGATCGGAATTGAACCCAGGACTCTTCAGTCCATAGGCTGATGCTCTACCTACTGAGTCAAATGGGTTAGGGCCCCGTCAAGTCTTTTGTTAGGTAAGTCTATGTCCTTAACAGAAAGTGGCTGCCTAATGGAGATGCTAGATAGCCTTGTCAAATAAAATTGTAACCAATAAATAAAGAACAAATGTACATCATCTTTGTTATCATTAAACTGGGCAAAAGCTTTATTTTCTCTATAAAGTTCTTAGGTTAATTGAGAATTTCAATTTTATTTAAACTATTTATCATATTTTTCCTTTCTTCCTCTCCTACTGCTACATCATTATCAGGTCCTCATCAACACAAACTGATATTACTAACTAGTCTCATAACCTTCACTCTTTTCTTCCCCCAAACCATCATAAGTATAACCAAAAGATCTTTCACAAACATTAGTTTCAAACCATCACTTAATAATCCCTACTCAAGAACCCGTACTGACTGACCTCTGCTGCTTGCAGAATAAGATCTGAATTCTGAAATTCAAATTCCTCTATATTCCCTCATACCCCTCCCCCCCAGGAGAAGTTACAAAGGACATCACTTGCAGAGTTCCAAAGACTCTTCTATCATTAATTTAAAGTTCAAGATGGGAACTCAATGACATTCAAACATCCATGAACTCCTGGGAAGAAACTTGACATTGGTTCTTTCTACTTAGACTCTACCTTGGTCCTTTGATGTTCTCAGATACATTGAAATGAGTTACATGCAAGCCAATATAGCTGACCACTATTGGATTTCTTCAGATGACAGCTTATTTGTCTGTCATTGAGAGACACTTTGCACACCCAGCAACAAACATCCAGGCACATGACAGTAAGGGAGTAAAATAAGGAGGAGCAATAAGTCAACATCAGAGGAAACACACACCACGTCCTGACACTTGTAGGACAATGTGTTCTGTTGTGAGCACCAGGGAACAAGAATGTGGGTGGTGGGAAATAAGTCATATTAAACCAGTAGATCAACACAGGAAAAGTCCAACAAGAGAAACCAGCAACAGGGCATTTAACAATGAAGAGGGGCTAAGTAGGTAGAGAGAGAATGCTGAGGAACAGAAATCAAGATCCTTGGAGGAGTTGGAGGGAAAGCCATTCATCTATTCTCCTCTTTTCTAGAAGAGGATATTCAACTATACATTGCCATACATCATCCACTCCTGCCTAAGAGCAATAAAATCAACCTCTGACACTTCCAGAATTTCACCTTTTTTAAACAGGAAATATCATAGATTTTTCCTAAATTCTTGAAAATCAATAAATAATGGTAGTCCACATCTTCCCCTCACTGATCCTTCCTTGAAGGTCCTTGCATGAGCCTTGCCCACATCTCTAGCCGCTGTTGACCATTCAGTGCCAGGTTCTGACATCCTGAACCTTCGGGAGATAAGACAGGTTGAGCATCTTCCCAACTTGACTGCTAGTGCTTCAGTGACAAGAATCATTACTTTTCCTTCCTCTATATCTCTTCTCTTTTACCCTCTCTCTTCAACCCTTAGCATTCAGCCTAGATCCTACTTGAGAAATATCAATCAGATTAGCTAATATCATTAAAATGTACTTCTTATTTCATGGAAATTTGAAATCTTTTTTTTTTTAGATGTTTCCTTTATCTTTTGTTTCCTCTATCGCTCATACTTTCCAAACAACTCTCTCTTTTCCAAGAAGGGCTACAATCACTCAGCAAATCTACTGCCCACACACACACATAGAGCTGATTTTTGGTATGTAGCGAATAAAATTGGTAATCTTTATTCTATCTTTGCCTGAAGATTTGGGGATTTAAACTGAAACCACTGGCTGGCTCTGCTTCTTTGCAAGATCATTCTGCCTGTGTCTATATGAATCTCCAATGGCCCTTTCTCATTTACCTCCTGAAATCTTTTAAGGGCTTTTTTTTTTTTTTTGCTTAATCCCTTCACTTCAAACAGCCCTAATGACCGCCCCCCCCCCCCCCCCGCATTCTGATAAATCCTCTTCTGGATTATTAGCCACAAGTTAAGAACACGCTTCAGTGTTGCCTACAGCCCACTTATACGAAAATACAAGCTTCTACCTAAGCATGATCCACTGTAATGCCACTGTAATTGTCCCATTAAGCCTAGAGCTTATCAGTCTTCTCTCCTACACATTCTGGGCTTTTCCTACCCCTTTCTCCTGGTCCCGATACCCCACCCTCTTTACTCCCCCTCCCCAAGAAATGAACTGGTTTCCCTGGCAGGTTTCGTCTTGCATTGGCCAGGTTATTGTTTCAATGTGATTTTGAAGCTGCTGGGCTTGGACACACCGTTTATTAATTTTCCAGGCATTCATGCTGTCTCCCAGATGAGTGTTGTGCATGTAGAAGTGCATGTGTGTACCTATAATAACTAACACTCTGGAGTTTCAGTCACTGCTGGTGATTAAAAAGATGGGGTCAAGGTTCATTTGTATGACTAGAAAATCATAGTGTTAGAGGCCTCAGGAATGCTAACCTTGACATTTCACAGCTTGGAAACAAAGATGGAGCAAGGTAAAAAGACTTGGCCAGGGTCATAAAGCTAAGCAATCGGGAATGTGGGGCCACAGCTCAGAGTTGCCATGCCCCTGTTCATCAGGACCCTTCCGCTCATATATGTCCCTCCTTTGGGGCTCCTATATGTAAGTGAGAACTCAGAATACTCACATACAATCAAAATGCATCACAGACCTGGGAAGATGCATATGCATAGAAGATGGGGAGGGTGTGTGTGTGTGTGTGTGGCTTACAAAACAATGTGCTATTAAAATTAGCGTAAAACTGTTATAATGAGATTAAATGAAAATCCAAAGAGAGCACACTCCCCCATCCTGCTCTCACTACCCACTCCCAACCCCTAGCTCATTTTTTAAAAAGATGGTTAGATTTCCAAAGCACCTTGTTGAGATTGCCATATGGTTTTCCCTTGGTTTGAGCAATACAAAGTTATCCTTTAATACCATGAAAATAGCTTTTTCACACATCTATGCACATACAGTGACACACACACACACATATGAAACATTGGCAGCAGGTACTTTTAATTTGCTGGAAAATATTTCTAAGAAGTCAAACAGCTCCAGCCCAATGAGCTTGCCCTCTGATTGGCTAGCGAGACCAGTTGAGGGACCTGATTGGTCCCTGATCCTAAGGACCGATAAGAACGGCTATAAAACCCCTGGGTGCAGCTCTTGGGCCCCCAGTTTGCAAAAGCCAGAGGTGCAAGAAGCAGCGACTGCAGCCACAGCAGCAGCAGCAGCAGCAGCAGCAGCAGCAGCAGCAGCAGCAGCAGCAGAGGAAGCGTCAGCAGGAGCAGCATCAGCAGCAACAAAAAAAAAATCCTCATCGAATCCTCACCTAGGTTTTTAGTGTATCCAGATCCACATCTTCCCTCGAGCCGGGAGAGGGAAAAAGGAAAGGGGGGGAGGAAAAAAAAAACCAACAACTTAGCGGAAACTTCTCAGAGAATGCTCCAAAACTCAGCAGTGCTTCTGGTGCTGGTGATCAGTGCTTCTGCAACCCATGAGGCGGAGCAGAATGATTCTGTGAGCCCCAGGAAACCCCGGGTGGCAGCTCAGAACTCAGGTAAGCGGCAAACCCAGGACCGGTTTCTCCCCCAAAGAGCTGTCCTCATTTGCCTCTCGCTTTTGCAACTGTGTCTGTGACGGCTGATCTTGATAATAAATGTGCTTCATGCCTGATGGCAATAAACTGCCAGGGTAATCCAATAGCCTTAGGAAGTGGAGCTCCTTTGTTTAATAAATTGCACGCAACTAACGAAGAAGCTGGGCGCTCTGCTGAGGGTATTTCATTGCATAAGCCTAGCCTGATTGCCTGAAATCTGGCACGTACCCTCTTCGGGGGGAGGGGGCGGGGAGAGGCTTGAATGTTGGCATGCTTCAAAGCGCTCTCTATACTTCCAGAAGCCGAAGCTGATCTTAAGGTGAGGCATGATGGGGCTGATGCCCCTCTTTCTTCACCCTTAAGACCCTGTAACTTGACTTCTCCACCCCTTCAGGGAGCACACCGACATCTCCCTCTGCAGATTGATTTAGGGAGCCATAGCCCTCAAGTCTGACAAATCCAGAGCAGATTCAGAGACAACCCTACACATCCCACCCGCCACACTGCTCCTCCTCTTCCTCCCGGCTCTCTCTCTCTCTCTCTCTCTCTCTCTCTCTCTCTCTCTCTCTCTCTCTCTCCATTCAGTCGCCCATGCCGCCCGGGGCCAGCGAGCCCCTTAGAAAGGAGTATTTGTGAAACCAGGCAGCTGTTTCTCCCAGGGAAGGTCTCGATCTAGTCCTGACCCTTGGAGCAGTTCGTCGCGTATTCGCTTGGCCTCCCAGGGAAAAGAGTCTCTAGGAAGCCGGTTCTGACACCTCCGCCTTTTGACTCTGCTTGTCTGCCTGGCTCCTCATTCATCGCTGCCCCGCTTTCCCAACTGTCAGCAGAGCTGGGATCGCAGGTGTCCAAATGCTGCAGACGACGCTCCCCTCGCAGGAGCAGGTCCCTGCCGAGAGCAGGGCTTTGCTTCACTTCCTTTTGTACTTAGTTGCTATAGAGATGCCGTGATTCACAAGTCGAGCTTGCCTAAAACAATAGCAACCCTAATGCATATTAAAACTGCTCAAAGCAAAGTTATAATTTGAACCCGTGAAAATATATAATTAGGGAAATGACTTGTAACATCCCAGAGGCTGCGGGTGGCGGAAGGGGGAGGGGAAGCCTAACCGAACCGTGCTTTTGATCTTAGAGGAGAATCCTATGGCATGAAGGCTGCAGATCATTTCTTGCTGAGCTGCCTGCCAGAACACCCCCCTTCTGTAGGAGAGAAATTACTTTTATGGGAGATCTTATCCAGAATGTAGAAAGCCTCATGCAAGTTCTTTGCGGTTTTCTTCCAGTCTTGTACAAGGGGTGCCTCGGCCTTTTTATTCTGTCTCTCTTCTCTTCTCTCTCTCTCTCTCTCTCTCTCTCTCTCTCTCTCTCTCTCTCTCTCTCTCTCTCTCTCTCAAAAGGCTTTTAATTTGAGACACTGTCCAGTGGGGGTGGGGGTTAGGGTGAAACATGGACGGCTCAAATTGCCATCTGCCAGGATGAAGGTAAGTTCAAAGCCCAAATTCGGAAGGGACTCCTGGCAACTTCTTCTCAGCCCATTTAGACTAAAATTCCATCCTTATTACTCTGGAGTGCATTTTCGGGAGCCAAATGGACTCCCTGGCCCTTCCACCACTTAACCCTGACCACCAGCCACTGCTTTGCCTCTCCCGCCTTCAGGCTCTAAGTGATGCCCGTTGGCTTTGCAGAGCTATTTCAAGCATCCCATGGCCTTCAACCTTCCTCTCCAGCTGCCCCCCGAAACTGTGTGGCAACAGAGAGGCCGGAGCATGTAGCCCAGAGGGAAAACACATTTCCTCTCCTACGAGTGCCCTGGCTCTTATGAGCCAAAGGGATCCCCTGGCCACTCACTTTCTCACCACCCATCCCTCTCAATGAGTCTATCTACTGGCCCATCACAGACGCCTTAAGTTCTTCTGACCCCATGTCCTTGAATGTTTCTACCACACCAACCTGACCCATTGGAACCACCCTCTCATCTGACTCAGACTGGATGGGCTTGTCTTTTTCAGCTGAAGTGGTTCGCTGCCTCAACAGTGCTCTGCAGGTTGGCTGCGGGGCTTTTGCATGCCTGGAAAACTCCACCTGTGACACAGATGGGATGTATGACATCTGTAAATCCTTCTTGTACAGCGCTGCTAAATTTGACACTCAGGTAATAAGACCTTGACCGCTTACTCCCATTGGCTGCTTGTCTTTAACAGTATGTTAAACTGTTGTGCTTAGGAACCAGTCTTGTAGGGAACCAGCTCTCTTAGCCTTCCCACTCTAAATTCTCACCTCCGACGTGTGTAGTACACACACACACACACACACACACACACACATTTTTGGCTTGGATATAGGTTCTGTAGAAGATATTCTCCACCTACTCTATGGCACGATTGTAACATGCTGACAGAGTCTCTCTTATAAGGCCGGGGTAATAAGCAGAAAACTTAACTTTATCAAGAGGAACTAAAAATATTCTTCTAACAAATAAGTTCTTCTCACTGTATGGCCTAGCATACTAACTACTAGTTTGTCGTTTGAGTTTTCAAAGTCTCAATGCCAAGGATTAAAAGCCATGTTATGGCTATTTTTAAGATGCAGGGTCTCATTTTATTTCTATGAAGTTTAGTTCCCAAGGTAGTCTCAGAGAGGAGGGACATTTTTTCATCCTGGCCATGCACACAATTTTCTCATTGCAAGGACATGCAGATGGCCACAGTACAGTGCCAGGTTCCCCCTAAGTTCCACACATTATGGGCCCTGTCTTTCTTGTCAGCTCGAGCTAAAGGTTTTCCTCCAACCCTTTTCCTTGGCAGGGAAAAGCATTTGTCAAGGAGAGCTTGAAGTGCATAGCCAATGGGGTCACCGCCAAGGTCTTCCTTGCCATTCGGAGGTGCTCCACTTTCCAGAGGATGATTGCTGAGGTGCAGGAGGAGTGCTACAGCAAGCTGAACGTGTGCAGCATCGCCAAGCGGAACCCTGAAGCCATCACGGAAGTCGTGCAGCTCCCCAACCACTTCTCCAACAGGTACAAAATAAGTCTACTTTTGTGCAATTAGGGTGGAAGAGGGAGTGGTTGACTGGCAGAGCCAGACGCAGAAGGGGGTTTAAATTGCCACAGTCATGCTCTTATTTTAGCTTGCAGTCTTCCCAGCTTTTGCAGGGAAAAAATGTGTTTGTGATTGGTTGTGACAGCTTAAGCAGACTGGATTTTTTTTTACTGTTATAGGAACAGTCTTCCCATGTAGCAAATAGAAAGCTTCATTTTCCGCACCCCTAGGTATATTTTCATGGTCAGTTTCTTACCATAAGCCTGAAGGGAGTGGTGAAATTTATGGAAACAAGCTTCTGAGACATCATATTTGGCTGAATGACTATGCACCGTACAATTAGCCATTATAAAAAAAACTCTGGTCAGATGTCAGAATGCAGTCCTTTAAACCTGCATGTATTTTGAGTGAGCCCCAAGCCCAATTAGATACTTCACTAGGTAGGCGAGAGCAAGCCATCTCACTTCCCTGGGACTGACCTTTCCTTGGTGACAAGTGAAATGGCTAATCTAGATGACTCCCATGTTCCCTTCCAGGCCAATGTTATCCCATTCCTTAGCCCTAGATTTCCTGGAATGATGTCCCCGTGACTGCCCACATCACATTCTCGCCTTATGTGGCCCCAAACCACTGAGCTGGTAATGCCTAAGCCTCGTGCTTTTCGGTGCCCCTGGCTCAGTCTTCACCAGCCAGTTGTGAACAGCTAACACATAAGAGGGATGAAATCCTCACTCCATGGCCTAGAAAGTTCCCAGCAAGTGAAGAGAGATACTGGTGGGGCTGGCATGGAGGTATGGTCAAGTTCAAGTTCAGCCTACTGTGATGCCTGTCGAACTAAAACTTGACTCCCAATCCTGAAGTGCTATGACTCCTTTACTCTCCAAGCAAATCCTGACATATTCACAAAGATCAGTCCTATTCATGTTCCTCCGACTATTTGGGACCTAATGCAGACTTAACCCGATTAGTTTCCCAGCCAGGTGCCGCCACCCTTCCTTCAGATAGAGGCAACAGCATAGTCCTCTGGGGTTTCCCAGAGAGTCAGGCACATTCATAAAGGCAACTGGAAGATAAGGAAGGGAGCTCCTCCATCGGAAAAGGTTAAGCCCCTGACATTAAAACGTTGTAAAATTTCCGATTCACTCTTAACTACAGGTCAGTGCTCTTCAGAACCTGGTGTCGATTTATAAACATCCTTTGTTTGGTCCTTGAAAGCCACAGTGCCATGGGTCCTCACTGATTTCCTCAAGACAGGAAAAGCATATCCAGCATTTATCTCAAATGGCCTCTCTCTTTATATTGACCTTGGTCTTATAATTCTCATAGGAAGATTCTTATTACACCTGGGAAGAAAAAAGAACCTGGCTAGTTGCTGGAGACACCCTTCACTGGAAGGAAAATAAATAAAGAGTACTTAGTCTGACCTGGATGTGGTTTGTGTAGTAGCTGGCAGGGAGGAGTATGCTAGCAAAGCCATTATTATATACTAGAGGCCCAGTGCACGAAATTCTTGCATGGGGGTTGGGGGGATAGGTGATGTCCCTCAGCCCAGCCTGCATCCTCTCCAATCTGGGACCCCGTGAGGGATGTCTGACTGCCATTTAGGCCTGGTCCCAGTAGGATTGGGCCTAAATGAGCAGTCGAACATCCTTCTCACAATCCAGTACTGCTAGCTCCAAACTGCTCACCTGCTTGCCTCCTTGATTGCCCCTAACCACTTCTGCCTGCCAGCCTGATCACCCACTAACCACTACCCTGCCAGCCTAATTGATGTCTAACAGCTCCCCTGCCAGCCTGTTTGCCCTCAACTTTTCTTCTCTGCTGGCCTGGTCACCCCTAACTGCCCTCCCCTGCAGGCTTGATCAACCCCAACTGTCCTCCCTTGCAGGCCTTGTCCCTCCTAACTGCCCTCCCCTGCTGGCCACCTTGTGGTGGCCATCTTGTGTCCACATGGGAGCAGGATCTTTGACCACATGGAGGCATCCCTCTTGTGTGTTGGAGTGATGGTCAATCTGCATATTATTCTTTAATTAGATAGGATAGAGGCCTGGTGCATGGGTGGGGATCAGCTGGTTTGCCCTGAGGGATGTCCTGGATCAGGGTGCAAGTTCCCTTGGGTGTGGGGTGGCCTGGGCAAGGGGCCTATGGTGGTTTGAAGGCTGGCCATGCCCTCCAGAGACTCAAGCAGAAGCCCTGGGATCTGGGAATAATATATGTTCTACAACTGCAACTTTGTAGCCTGGAGCAGAGCCAAGCCTTCTGCTCTATCCATGGCGACAGCCATTTCTGTTTGAAACTTTGTAGCCTAGAGTGGAGGCCTAGGATAGGGCTGCAGAAGTTTGGCTTCCACCATCACCCTGGCAACCCTAGCCTCTTCTCTCTCCAGCTCCGTGGCTGCTGCCATTTCTGTTTGGATTATGTATCTTCTATAATTGAAACTTTGTAGCATTGAGTGGAGGCTTAGGTCGGCAATGGCAGGCAGAAAGGTTGGCTTCCTCATGCGGAGAAACCCAAGCCTCCCTCCTACTCTCAGTGGAGGCAGCCATCTTGGTTTGGGGTTTATTTGAATAATTTGCTCCTGATTGGCTGGTGTGCATGTTTGTGGGCGTGGCTTCATCAGATGTATGGTCAATTTGCATATTACTCTTTTATTAGATAGTATGTTGAACTTTAAGGACCTGGTGACTATTCATGATCTATAATGTGGCATATAACCAGTTTGAGGCAATGCTAATTTATTTTAAGTGAGCATCACCCTCCATGATGAAGAGAGAAGTCTATAGCAAGGAGGCACAGATTCTAGACTGGTGATCCTGACTTCTCAGAAGAGTCCAGTAATTATTTTAATCAGGCCATTATTACTTCCAATTAGTGCCTCATCTCACCACCCTTAGAAAATGGCCCCATCTCTTTCTTTAATCTTAGGGGAATCACAGGTATTAGGAAAGTGGGGGTGAAGAATGGCCACTTCTGAAAGACCAGAACCTTCCATGCAACTCTTACCTTTCTCCAATTATTTCACTTCAACTGGCTGATATTATTCCTGCTGAGAACTGTAGAAATTTCCGGTTCCATTCTGGGCTTGATTTGCTTTATTTAAGCTCCTCACTTGCCTGAAACATCCTGCTTTCCCAGCCTCTGTCCCACCATAGCTACATGCTAACTTATGCCAACTGGCACAGAATTGTGAAAGGAAGTAGTTACAGGTTCATTCCACCTTCCTGTGACTTATCTAGCCTGAGATTTGGGCCTGGGAGAATCCAAAAGCCTGGGACCTGACCAGGAGCCAGAACAGGAAGTTTTCCATGAGGATAGCTGGAGTGCCCCTTTGGCTGAATTTGCAAACTGGACTTTCAATCATGAGAGAAGCAAGCAAAATTGATAGGGAGGTTGGGCAGTATGAGGCTGGGGAAGGAACTAGATCAGTCCACATCCAGAGTGGGAATACGGACAACACTTCCAGCTCTCTAGGGCATGCATAGGGAACAGGAAACAGAAGAATAATATTGATCAAGGGAAACAAAGGACTATTTATAAACCCTCACACAGAGCGTTCCTAGGCAGTATGTGTGTATTTGGGTAAGTGTGGCTGAAACAGTAGCTATGGAGAATATCTGATCTTATTCTTTACTAAGAAAAAAAAGTTAGTGATGGAATTTTTAAAGTAGGAAGGAAGAAACTTGCTTTAAAAAGTCTTTCTAGGCAGTATGATCCAAACATTTAGCCCATTAAGTCTTTGTTGCAGATCCCAACAGCCCCCCTCTACCCCCATAAAGATGAAGAAAGAAATCTTGATTTGTTCTAACTCTTCCTGCAATGGATAGCCCTTAGACAGAGCTGTACTGTTTCTATTAAATTGAGAAGGAACATACATATCAAATCACTAGAAACATTGCATGTCACAGCTGACAATGACCATAGAAATTATCTAAACTAACTGCCTCATTTTACTGATTAAAGAACAGAGGCTCAGAGAGGGGAGTGACCTGCTGAAGGTCACACAGCTGGTAGGTAAATGACAAAGTGGGGCCTAGAACTCACATGGCCTTGAGCCCAGCTATTTGATTTGTTTCAAAAATGGTATCCAGTAAAGCCTGCAGGATACATCCACTATCCAAAAATAGACTACCAAGCAGAATTGAATAAATGTGCCCCAGGGTGATCAACTATTATATTTGTGTGCGTCCTCTCCTCAAAAAGAAGACACATCTTACTTGGAACACATCTGTTCCAAGGAGTCCTCTTCATCTGGCCTTGTTGAGCTAAAAAGGTCCAAGAGAGAAGCTAAGGGTAGATTTGGAATGAGTCACTAAAAGCAACCAGGCTCGAAAGGGCCATCATCAAGAAACACCAAACACAGATGGGACATCTATGCTAACAGAGGAAGCAACAGTAAAGGCAAGAGCAGGACCAGGAGAGTAGGTTTGACTAAGTGGGACCAGGGGGACCCACCTGGCCTCAAATAGGCAAAGCCAGCTACAGAAGCTGTGTTTCCTTACTGGTGTTAGAATTTTTCAGCCAAACAAGACTTTCAATGTTGATCTAAGCAAAGACCATCTTCTCCAGCCCATTTGGGAGGTCATTTGGTACGAATCATTCTTTCTAGAAGTGAAAGGGTAACTTCTAAGTTATAAAGTCCTTATTTGGGGAACAGAGGAGTAAGAATCAGAAACCTCATTCTCAATAATCTCATCACTCTGTGAACTGGACACAGAGATCCAGGGGACCCATGAGTTAGCAGAACCCACAAGTAAAGAGATGGCTGGGGACCTATGTGGGTATGTAGACTTCTGAAGCTATTGCTACAGAGTAGCTTATTCTGTTTTTCCAAAACCATTTTTCTCCCCACTTCCCCATCCAAGTGAGTTCTGCTTTGATTCATGTGCTTTATCATTCCAAAGGATAGAAAATGTGTTTCTGTGCCAGAGAATCCCAATTTTAACAACAGCTGGATATAGCCCAGCTTCATGTGTGGGGTGGGGCCAGGACTCTGTCTGAAACCCGCACAAGACACTCCTCTTTTGGCCCCCAAATTCATTCTGCTCACTCACAGAAGGGTGACCGCATTGCTTCATTACCCACATTCCACCCTATTTACTGTACATCCTTGAAAAATCCTCTCTGGGGGTTAAGTTATTCTGGAAAGATGTTTGATCCTGTGCTCTGTGAGGTGACTTAAAAATAAATGGGTTTCTTTTCACAGAAGATCTTGTGGCCCCAGTGATGCTCAGGTTCCTCTGAGGAAAGGGTCTCCCCACATCAATACTTCAGATCACTGTCATCAGAACAGTCTCTTATTAGTGAACACAGAACTAATGGGTGGTGACAACTGTCACCACCTCAACATGGAGCAAACACATTCCAACTCAAATTTGAAAATAACTGAACTGTCCTCCCAAAGAACAGAGTAAATGTTGTAAAAAATATCAGAGACTTTAATCCTTTCTGAGCTATGATACTTAGCTGCAGTGTTTGGGATGCTTAAAGGACTTGCACCAAAGATGAATTTAATCTGTACCAAGCACAAATTTGGGTAAAACCTTCCAGACATACAGATAATTTTTCTTGTGGGAATCATGACTTATGGTAGAGAATTATATTTATAAACCTCCATTTCCTCTGTGACCACAAAATTAAACCAAGAAATCAACAGTGAATGCGCAATATTGCTTGATGATACTGGCACATGAGGAGTATAAATAAAAGAACAAAATTCCTGCCTTCAATAAGGTTAGAGTCCACCCAGGAAAACAAAATCATCAAATGCTGACCTGTATAATGCTAACCAAATATCTATAAAATGTCCAAAAAAGGAAGAGGCCAGCTAAAGCTAGACCAGTGAGAGAAGGTTTCTTAGGATTAGTGAAGCATGAACCACTAAAGAACACTAATCTTTCCATGTGAATGGCCTCATTGTCTGGAATTTGGCCCTCTCACTACAGTATACCTTTGGAGAACAATGACATTGAAGACAGATGGTTCCTTTAAAGATAGAAGTTTAGTCTGAAAATGTACTCATATGCCCATACACCTGAGCACACACCACCAAGAAAAAGGAAAATCACAAAGAGGCATCAAAATAACTGCAAATTTATGTGCAATGTCTATTTTTTATTTATTTTTCATTTTTATGTTTTACTTAACTTATTGGGGTGACATTGGATGATAAAATTACAGAGCTTTCAGGTGTACAATTCTATAACAATTCATCTGTACCTTGTATTGTGTGTTCACCACCCCAAATCAAGCCTCCTTCTATCACCTTATTTTCCCTCCTATACTCTTCTACCTTTCCACACACCCCTTTCTCTGTGGTAATTACCATGCTGATGTCTGTGCCTATGAGTTTTTTGTTTTGTTTTGTTTTGTTTTGTTTTGTTTTGTTTTTGTTGTTATTTTCTCTTTAATCCCTTCACCTTCACGACAGCTTTAATGGACCTGAAGAGTATATGCTAGGCAAAATAAGCCAGTCAGAGAAAGACAAGTATCATATGATTTCACTCAGATGTGGAATCTAAAGGACGAAATAAACTAACAAGCAAAATAGAAACAGACTCATAGATAGAGAACAGATTGACAGCTGTCAGAGTGGAGGGGTGTTGTGGGGCTGAGTGAAAAGGTGAAGGGATGTGCAATGACTATTAATATGTGTCACGTGTTGGCTCACTTCATGATATTTGACGAAGTCCTGCTTCTACCATAAACCCAGTGTGTGACCTTAGACAAGTCACTCCAGCTGTCCCACCTTAGTTTCTTCTCTGTAAAATGAGATGATTAAATAGTCGCTAAATGATCTTGAGAACCCCATCTAGCTCTATAATTATTTCTAAAACTTTTACACATTGTCCTCATTTACTATCCAAAGTAAATTCCCTGAGCTCTAAACTTGAAGACAGACCCGTCTTGCATTGCGTTGTAAATCCAGGAAGCATTCAAACTAGTAAGAGACTGAACAAATATTAAGAGGCCAAGGTGACTATCAGCTGGTAAACTATTTGGGTTCACACGGCCTGATCATTTGGGATCGGCGTTGGCTGGAGCCCCGATGGAAGCTCGTTTGCCTTTTCTCACTAAATAGCCATCTCCTGCATTCTCTTTCCCAATGCAGATACTATAACAGACTTGTCCGAAGCCTACTGGAATGTGATGGAGACACTGTTAGCACAATCAGAGACAGCCTGATGGAGAAAATTGGGCCCAACATGGCCAGCCTCTTTCACATCCTGCAGACAGATCACTGTGCCCAAACACACCCACGAGCTGACTTCAACAGGAGACGCACCAATGAGCCACAGAAGCTGAAAGTTCTCCTCAGGAACCTCCGAGGTGAGGTGACCTCTCCCTCCCACATCAAACGCACCTCGCCAGAGAGTGCATGACCAGGGAGAGGCGTTCACAACCTCACCAGACTAGTGTCATTTAAGGGTGTTCAGACACCAACTTTGAGTGTACTGTGCCTGGTTTGATTTTTTTAAGTAGTTCCTATTTTCTAGCCCCCTGAAAGAAAAATTGCATGAAACTAGGCTTCTGTAACCAATATCCCAACATTCCTTGATGGCAGCATTCCCATTAACAGAATATGTGTGATCTTTCTGCCTCTCCTCAGGAGAAAAAAAATCCCTCTTTTATCACTTCCCTCTACCATGTCTTTTCCCAGCTCCCCTCAAAACTACTTTCAAACACAAAACATTCATGTAATCCCCCTGTCCTTGTAATTTGAAGATGTGGAGCCCTTTAGAACGGTTGCCCCAGTAGAGTTAGCTGATAAGAAGCAACTTAATTTAAATGCATGTCTTAAATGCTCATAAAGATGTTAAATGGAATTCGTGTTATGAATCTGTGCTGGCCATGGACGAATATGAATGTCATGTTTGAATTCTTGATCTCTCATGAGCTAGTGTCTTATAGTCTTGATTCTCCAATGTCTAATTTGCTTTCCAATACATTTACCAAATTGCTCAAGCCTGGCTCTCTAACCAGGCTTCGAGCCTGCCTCTTCTTGCATCTAATGAAAAACAAAAAGCTAACATCTTTATGTACTGTAACTGCTCAGAGCTTTAAAGTATCTTTAACAATTGTCTTAAAACCAGAGAATCTTAAGGTCTAACTGTGGAATATAAATAGCTGAAAACTAATGTACTGTACATAAATTTCCAGAGGACTCTGCTTAAACAAAGCAGTATATAATAACTTTATTGCATATAGATTTAGTTTTGTAACTTAGCTTTATTTTTCTTTTCCTGGGAATGGAATAACTATCTCACTTCCAGATATCCACATAAATGCTCCTTGTGGCCTTTTTTTATAACTAAGGGGGTAGAAGTAGTTTTTGTCAACATCAAAACTTAAGATGGGCCTGTATGAGATAGGAGAAACCAACAGGTTTATCTGAAGGACCCCAGGTAAGATGTTAATCTCCCAGCCCACCTCAACCCAGAGGCTACTCTTGACTTAGACCTATCCTGAAACAGCTCTGTCACATCCAACTGGGAATGACAGGAACCAAAAAGAGCATCCCTTTGTCTTGGACCACTAGGATTGTGAGAAGGCCTACTAACCTTGGAATGTGGCAGTTCTTCACTCACCACCTTTCATCAGTGCCTAGTACTCAGGCAAACTGTTGCTAAGGTGGGAGACTTTCCACAAAAATTGATCAGGAATGAGTCAATGAGCCTTTGGGTATTCAGTTTGGGGGACTCGGGGCTGAGGGGGTATAAATAACCCTGGGCTGTCCTGTCCAGCCTTAATAGACTCCTCTTACATTTTTGTCCTGTAGCACGCTGCCTGCCAAAGTAGTCCTGGCAGCTGGGCCATCTCTATAGGATTGCCAATAAATAAATAGGTAAAAGAGAGAGAGAGAGAGAGAGAGAGAGAGAGAGAGAGAGAGAGAGAGAGAGAGAGAGAGGGAGAGGGAGAGGAGAGAGGAGAGAGGAGAGAGGAGAGAGGAGAGAGAGAAAGAGAGAGAGGGGGAAAAAAAGAGCTGGTGGTTGGATCGTTTCTGCCGTGATGTTTACAAGATGGCGACCACCAAAGCCAAATGATTAACCTATCTATGAACAACAGTAGTTTCTCAGGGTCACTGTCCTTGAACCCAATAGTCCCTTACGAACGTCACTGCCCACCAAAGGTCAATGTCGAGAGAGGAGGAGGGTGGATGGGTAGGACTGTAGGGCCACTCCATACTCGCTTAGGTAGAAACTATTGGTGCTTGACTCTCACCAGGCTAAACTCAAGATTTGAGCAAATCAAGTGATAAGAATCCTGGTGGGAGGAGGGAGGGAACATCTCCAGGAAAATGAAAAGCAATACAACTTTACCATAAAGCCTTTAAAACCAGTAACGTGCTGCTCAAGGACCAAGAACGACTGTAGCAGACCCAGCAGCAGCAGCACAAGCATTGCTGCCTTTGTCCCCACACAGCCTCTAAGCGTGCTGACATCAGATTGTTAAGAGCATTTTTATACTCAGAACTGCCCTATCCCCAGGTCCCCAAACATATGGACACTGCCTTAGCCTCTTGGAAATCAGGTAGACCATACTCTAAGTTGACTCTCCCCCTCCCACCCTCCCACGCCCCCTAACCCCAGACAACACTGACTTCTCCGAAACAGAAAAGCTATTAAAGTGTGTGTGTTGTGTGCATTTCGCAAACCCACAAAACCAGGACCCCAATGTGACACGTAGTATATGAGTATTCCTAGCAAAATTCTCTCTTCAGTCCAGTACACTCTTCTTTTGCTGTGACTTCTTCACACGGTGGTACCCACCCCTTTTCTCCCCACAGTGATATTTACATATGTATTTATAATACATATATCTACACATCCAGAAAGAAGCAGTTCTCACAATGTTGCTAGTTTTTTGCTTCTCTTTCCCCATCCCAGTTCTCCTAACTTTCCCTGAAACCTCTCCAGCGTCATCCTGTGTTTCCTGCAGAGTGATTCGGGCTGACCTAGACCAGTTTGCATGATTCTTCTATTGTGATTTGGTTGCACTTTAGACATTTTTGTGCCATTATATTTGCATTATGTATTTATAATTTAAATGATATTTAGGTTTTCAGCTGAGTACTGGAATAAACAGTGAGCATATCTGGTATATGTCATTATTTATTGTTAAATTACATTTTTTAAGCTCCATGTGCATATAAAGGTTATGAAACATATCATGGTAATGACAGATGCAAGTTATTTTATTTGCTTATTTTTATAATTAAAGATGCCATA
Source organism: Antrozous pallidus (assembly GCA_027563665.1). Classification (NCBI taxonomy): domain Eukaryota; kingdom Metazoa; phylum Chordata; class Mammalia; order Chiroptera; family Vespertilionidae; genus Antrozous; species Antrozous pallidus. The sequence goes on along the minus strand of CM050516.1, from coordinate 99,649,649 downwards.
GCATAATATGAAACCTTTGGTGAATTCCTTCAAAGATAAAAATAATAATAAAGTGTTATGTTTCATTGTTTTTTCCCCTATGTCTTTCATTGTTATTCTTTAAAAACTTCTTGAATGAGACTTTATGAACATGAAGTTAATGGCTGATTAGTTTCTTAAAATTCACCAATTGACACTAAAATATCAATATGTAAATGAACAAGGTTTAAAGTCAACATCTTCCAAATTTCCTTAAAATCATTTAATGGCTCCTGCTACCCTCACAGTAAAATTGCAACCCAAATTCTTTACAAGCTCTGAAGAACATTATGGTCTGGACACTGCTCAGCTCACCAGCCTCAAGATTCACCTTTCCTCCCATTCAATGAACTCTACACACTAGGCGTGCAGTTCTAGAAAAGATTCCCTCCCTCTCCTTCCAGGCCTTTATTGAGGTTGTCTGCACTTTATAGAAAGCCTTGTCCTTCACCCTGCACCTAGACTGGAAGCACCTTTGCCTGCTTACCAATGTGTTCCCAGCACTGAAACAGCACCCAGACTGCAGGATCCTCTCAATACTTTAAAGGAATGATTCAGAAAGAATTGAAAGAGTGGACCATTGAACCAGTGTGACCCGGGAGGCAGATAGCTCAGTGATGACAAGCTTCCAACTCCAGGGTCAGACTTCTGAGATTTGGATTCTGGCTCTGCTGCTTATGAACTGCATGATGTCATATGAGTTACTTAATCTTGAAATACATCAGTTTCTTCCTCTGTAAAACGAGGAGAGTGATAACCATCCAAAAGGTATTAGAAGGAGATAAAATAAAGGGATGCTTACATGTCCAGTATGCTGTAATACTCAGTAAGTGTTGGTTGGCTCTTATCATCACAAGTAGAGAGATGAGAGCAAAAGTAGAGGAATGGGGAAAGTGTTCACAACAGAATGACAGCTGGGTCTTGAAGGATGGTTACAAACGGTTACATAGAATTGGAAAGCCTTCTCTGGTGAGGTTTTTTCAATGAGGGTGTGTTTTAATGAGTGGATTAATCAGTGGATTAATAATTGGGTGGATTTACCCCATATTTTACATTCAAATGGAGACATTTTTCTCAATATCATTCATTCCTAGCTGCAAATTGCATTTCCCTATGTTCAGATATGCACAGGACAGTTAACAAATACTACAAAAGATATCACTCAGAGGCTAAAAATGTATTGCACTTGCTTTTCTCTGACCTGGCCAAAAGAAAAGAGTGCATTTATTTCATTAAGACCCTTCATCCTCAACATCTGCAATAAATATCTATTTTTGCAGAGAGGCTGTCTATTATACTATAGTGTGGTGTTTAAGGATGTAGACCTGGGATGTCCATGAACTGAATTCAAATTATCATTCCTTAGCCATCTATGTGGCCTTGGGCCAACCAAGTGTCTGATATCTTCACACATTGGTGTTTCATTTTACCTATCCAAATATCTCCATGAAACAGAGCTAAATAATAAGGCCCTACCTAGTAGATGAGTGTGAGCATTAAGTGAGTTCTATATAAAGCATGTAGAACAGTTTCTAGCACATAGCAAGTGCCCCCACTTAGTATTTATTGAGCACTCAACAAATTTAACTAACATTTACATAAATATTATCAGCATCATTTAGATTCTACTCCCATCCCTGACATGGATCTTGAAGTACCATTTTGGATGAAGGTTTTGGCTCTTTTTCCTTGTGTAGCTTACTAAACATTAATGATAAAATATTGCAATCTACCAAAAAATTAAAAATTATAATATATGAACACCTGCATCCCAAGCTTAAGAAATAAAAATAGCACAGATAGGAGAGTCTCTGTGTGCACCTTCTGAAATCCATTCACACATTAACAGTCTAAACTGTTTTTGAAAAGTCATAAAGGTAAAGAATTTCTCAAATTATTAAAATACACTTTAAAAATTTTTTAACTATATATCAACCTTCCAAAAATTTCTATCAGCTTTTCAAAAAACATTATGGAATGGTCTGTGAATCTGTGATATAAGAGAAGAAAAGTTTGGGTCACCCTTCCCATGGAGCCCACAAAAATGCTGTAAGAGCTATCAGCATAGCTCCTGAATCAGTGCTAGCCAGATTTACCCAGCATACAAATCACCTGGGTATCTCACTGAAATGATTCAGTACCTCTGGTTGATGCCCAAGAGTCTGCACTTCTAGCATGCTCCCAGGTGAAGTTGATGCTGATGAAGGATGCTTTGGGTAGCAAGATTCCAGCTGTTTCAACATGACTAGACCAGTTTCTCAATCCTAGAGACCTTCATACATCCATTACAAAGAGTGTTGCAAAAGTGCAACCAGGATCATTTCACTTCCTTGCTCTTGTAGCTCCCTACTGCCTAGAAGAAAATATCAAACATCCCGACTTCATATGTAAGCCCCTGAAAGGCTGGACCCATCTCTCCAGCATGCATCATCGATTCTGTTAATGTTAACTTCTCATTTTTCTCATAAAGACACCATGACTATTTCTGCCTCATTACCTTCATATATTATCTTCACACTTATTATTCCTCTAACGAATATTCTTCTGCCCAACCCCTTTTCTTTCACCAAAGCCTGTATCACCTGAGAAGCCTTATCCAACATGGTTCAGCTTATAGCAAATTGCACTGCAGACTACTTGCAAGGAGAAAGAACTTAGTCATTGTTGTATGCCCGATCCTCAGCACAAAGCTGTCATGCACTAAGCATTTGTGAATGAAGAGAAAGAAGGGAGGGAGGGAGGGAGGGAGGGAGGGAGGGAGGGAGGGAGGGAGGGAATCTTTCCACCAACAACAACTAATTCTTAACTTTTCCTCCAGTAGGATGCTGGGGGATAGAGAGTGTGTTGCCATGGTGAATAGAGAAACTAACTCCAGGTGCCATTTCAGTATCCTTAAGTCTGCCAGCTTGTAACAAGTCCATGTTAACTATCTTTCCAGCACTAGCCCTGATAAATCTGTACACTTGCTGTTACTTTCTCCTTATAACGTGAGCAACAAAAGTCATCAATAAAAATGTTTAGATATTTGCTAAGTCTGTGTAAGGCATCAGACTAAAGAGCTGAACACAGAAGGAATATGACCATCTTCAAAGTAAACTACTTCATGTTTTCTTGTTTCTTGTATCCTTAGTTATCTTGTCATGTAGTTATTGTTATAATACTAATGAGTTCACTACTTCTTCCTTATACTCAAGCTCCACCATGCACTGCATTCCTTAGGTTCTGCTGATTTAGTTTTATTTACTTGAGAGAGAAAGAGAGAGAAAAACAACGATTTGTTGTTCCACTTATTTATGCATTTATTGGTTGATTCTTTTTTTTTTAATTTTTTTTAATCTTTATTGTTCAGTTTATTAATTACATTGTTTCCCCTTTTTATCCCCCTATAGCTTCCCTCCACCCTGCACCCATCCCACCCTCCACCCTCACCTCCCCCTCCCCACTGTCCTCTCCCATTGTTGCTAGATTTTTGTCCAGTCTCTTGCTGCACTTCCCACAACCCTTTTCTCCCCAAGAATTGCCAGTCCATTCCCTCTCTATGTCCATGTCTCTGTTATATTCACCAGTCTATCCTGTTCAACAGCCTATCAATTCACTTGATTTTTATGTTCATTTGTTGATAGATGTGTATTTGTTGTTCATAATTTTCATCTTTACCTTTTTCTTCTTCCTCTTCTTAAAGAATACCTTTCAGCATTTCATACAATATTGGTTTGGCAGTGATAAACTCCTTTAGCTTTTTCTTATCTGCGAAGCACTTCATCTGACCTTCAATTCTGAATGATAGCTTTGCTGGATAGAGTAATCTTGGTTGTAGATTCTTGCTGTTCATCACTTTGAATATTTCTTGCCACTCCCGTCTGGCCTGCATCGTTTCTGTTGAGAAATCTGCTGACAATCGTATGGGTGCTCCCTTATAGGTAACCAACTGTTTCTCTCTTGCTGCTTTTAATATTCTCTCTTTGTCTTTTGCTCTTGGCATTTTAATTATGATGTGCCTCGGTGTGGTCCTCTTAGGGTTCCTATATATTGGGGTTCGGTGCACTTCTTGGACTCCTAAGTCAATTTCTTTCACCAGGTGTGGGAAGTTTTCAGTCACTATTTCTTCAAATAGGTTTTCATTGTCTTGGCCTCTCGCTTTTTCTGGCACCCCTATAATTCGGATGTTGGTATGCTTGAGGTTGTCCCAGAGGCCCTTTACACTATCTTCAATTTTTTGGATTCTTTTGGTTTCTTGCTTTTTCAGCTGAGTGGATTTTACCTCTTTGTATTTCAAATCTTTAATTTGGTTCTTGGGGTGCTCCAGGGCACTTTCAGGTCTTTGTATAATATTTTTTGTTTCAGTCAGTGCATGCTTAATTTCTGGTTGGTCCTTTTTCATATCCTTGAGAGTCTGCTTTATATCCTTGAGGGTTTCTTTCATTTCCTTGTAGGACTCATTCATTTCCACGTTGATCTTGATCATTTCCACGTTGGTCTTGATCATTTCTTTGCAGATCTCGTTTATATCCTGGAGGGTGTTGTTCATTTTCTTGTAGGACTCATTCATTTCCTTTGTGGTTTTGCTTATTTCCTTATAGTCCTCGATCTTTTGTTGGAACCTCTTAAAAAACCCTATAACCGTGGTTCTAAATTCCATGTCCAGTCGTTTTTTTTCCTCCATTTCTTTCACATCTGATTTCTTTCCATGTTGTTGCATGTTGACTGCTTCCCTGAGTTGGTCAATTAGCTTTGTGTGGTAGACTTCCTACTAGGGATAGTGGCTCAGCCTCCCCGGTTACCTGAGGTGGATATGGGCTGCACAGTCTTGCTGAAGTTAAGCTCAGTTAATCATTGTTAGCACTTGGAGGGTTGACCTCCAGACCAATTGTCTGTGAAGCTCAGCTGTGCTCAGGTTGGGTGGGCGGAGTCTCCGGGCCAAGCAGACAGCGTTAGCTCCGCCCTATGCGGCCCCAGGGACTCTGTGCTGGGGGCAATGGCCGCCAGCACCTCTGAGAGAGAGCCGCTGCAGAGCTCCACAGGCTGCTGGTTGCCGGGGAATTCAGACTTTCCCAAAATGAGTCTGCATGCGCAATGTCTCACCCAGGGTCGTAAAACAAAGCAGACTGACGGTTTTCCGAATGAGAGGCAAGTCGCGGTGCACTCTCTGTGCCGTCACGCAGCCGAGCTGTTCGCACAAGCTGCCTTCTCCACAAGCCAGGAGACCCGGCAGCACCCGAGCTTCGGCGTGCTCTCCCTCTGTCCAGTTTTCACCCCGTGTGATAGTGGGTTCTCTGGACTTCGCCCAGAGCTGGAGAATCAGTCAGTGGGACGCCTTTGTCTCCCCGTTCGAGAAAACTGGCCGGTTTTCAGCCGCCCGCCCTCTCCGCGGCGCGCACTCCAAACCTCTCTCCGTGCGAATCTTTCAACGCCGTCCGCCGCCGCTCCTCCGGGTCACAGTGTCTTATCTTCACTTTTATTTGTGGAATTTTCACTCGGTGAGCTTTCTGGTGATTCTGGAAGATGTTTGTTCTTTCGTTAAGTTGTAGTATTAAAATTGCTGATTATGATGGCAAGATAGGTGTTTTGCCTTCTCCGCCATCTTAGTTCCTCCCTATTGGTTGATTCTTGTATGTGCCTTGACTGGGGATTGAACCTACAATCTTGGCATATCAGAACAATGCTCTAACCATCTGAGCTACCCAGCCAGGCTGGTCCTTTTATTCTTTTATCCCAGAGAAGAACTTGACGGCCAGAGTGAATTATTGGCTAAGACATTCTACTGCAAATTACAAAGAGCAACATACATCACTCCATTTTGCAAATAACTAATCAAAGTCCCATTATTGAATAAGTATCAATTGAGGACCCATGTGCTACTGGACACTGTAGCTAGAGGCACCATGCAGCAGGCTAAGCTGAGAATTCATAATTCAAACCCTTGCTCACCAACTAAATGCATCTCTGCTCCCCACTCAGTACTAAGGGATTTGTGGCTTCCAGTTGAGAACAGAATGCTATTCTCAACTCCAGCACAATTAAGTCACAATGCAGGTGTACTCTGCAGTAGAAAAACAGATACACTATCAGTCCCATTAGAGACTATTGGTAATTCCAGCATTTGGTCAAAATCTTGGACCCAATTCTAATAACACCCTACTCACCCACCTTGGGATTTATTAAAATTATAATCACTGCAGGCCATGGCTCACTCCCTCCACACTGCCTGAGCTCCTCCCCACTCCACCATTCCCTGTCCATTAGAAGACTGTTAAGATGAATTATTTGGAAACCTTGCAGCTTGCTCATCTCTTCATGCCTTATATCCTGGTCATCCAAGATGACTGCTCAAGATCTAAGCCTCTCTAACACTGAGCCCCTCCTGTCCACAAACTCTCATATGTCCCTGCATGAGAGTTTTGCTTTATGTCCCTCCGCCCTGTGTCAACCTCCTACTGTTCTCCTTCTTCCAAACTCTGCCCATTCCAGGGTAAATACAGCCTACTGCATCTTCACCCTCTCTTTCACTATCACCTTCAGTTTCAGGACTTAATTGAATGCTAGCTCCTCAGAGAACATTGTCCCCTGCAATCTTCCCAAGTGGTTGCTCACTTTTCAAAATCTCAAGTTGGTGAGTGGGATTCACATGCTTCTTTCTCCCAGTGCTGCTCCAGACTATGATTCTACCACTGTTCTATAAAAGTTCTAACTAACTGAGGCTTAAACTAATATGATCTGAATGTTTTGGCCTCCCACCCCCCTCCCAAAAAAAATTATAGGCTGAAATACTAATTTCTAAAGTGATGGAATCAGGAGGTGGCATCTTTAAGAGGTGATTAGGTCATAAGGGTGGGTCCTTATAAATGGGATTAGTGTCCTTATAAGAGAGATTCCAGTTTCCTCGCCTCTTCCACTATAAGAACACTCAGTGAGAAGATGGCCATCTATGAACCAGAAAATAGCCCTTTACTAGACACCAAGTCTGCCAGCAGCCTCCCAGCCTCCAGAACTGTGAAAAATACATGTATGTTATGTATAAGCCAACCAGTCTTTGGTATTATGTTATAACCCACCAAGAAATAAGCCATCTGACTATACCAGTTTCCTCCTATCTTTAGCACTGTTGTCTAGCTCCAAATTACCTTGGAATGATATTGACAGGCATTATCTCTCATTTGTTGATGCTGTTGGTAACAGGCTCCTGGTTTCCCTTATCATTTCAAGTCATATCATCAGTCTGGATAAATTCAACATTCATGGGAATGCTTTATCCGGTGTCAAACTCTTTTTTAAAAAAACTCTTTATTGTTCAGTTTATTAATTATATTGTTCCCCCTTTTTTTTCCTCTATAGCTCCCCATCCCACCTTCCGCCCTCACCTCCCCCCCACTGTGCTCTCCTATAGTTGCATGATTTTTGTCCAGTCTCTTGTGGCACTTCCCACACACCTTTCCTCCCCAGGAATTATCAGTCTATTCCCTCTCTATGTCCATGATTCTGTTATATTCACTAGTTTATTCTGTTCATCAGATTATTAATTAACTTGATTTTTAAATTCATTTGTTGATAGATGTGTATTTGCTGTTCATAATTTATATTTTTACCTTTTTCTTCTTCCTCTTCTTATAGAATATCTTTCAGCAATTTGTATAATATTGGTTTGGTGGTGATGAACTCCTTTAGTTTTTTTTTTTTTTTATCTGTGAAGCACTTTATCTGACCTTCAATTCTGAATTATAGCTTTGCTGGATAGAGTAATCTTGGTTGTAGATTCTTGCTATTCATCACTTTGAATATTTCTTGTCACTCCTGTCTGGCCTGCATCGTTTCTGTTGAGAAATCCGCTGACAATCGTATGGGTGCTCCCCTGTAGGTAACCAACTGTTTTTCTCTTGCTGCTTTTAATATTCTCTCTTTATCTTTTGCTCTTGGCATTTTAATTATGATGTGTCTTGGTGTGGTCCTCTTTAGATTCCTATATTTTGGGGTTCTGTGTACTTCTTGGGCTTTTAAGTCAATTTCTTTCACCAGGTGGGGGAAGTTTTTGGTCACTATTTCTTCAATAGGTTTTCATTATCTTGCTCTGTCTCTTTTTCTGGCACCCCTACAATTCGGATGTTAGTATGCTTGAGGTTGTCCCAGAGGCCCCTTACACTATCTTCAATTTTTTGGATTCTTTTGGCTTCTTGTTTTTCCGGCTGAGTGGATTTTGCTTCTTTGTATTTCAAATCTTTGACTTGGTTCTTGTGGTCCTCTGGACTGCTTTTAGGTCTTGGTGTAATATTTTTTATTTCAGTCAGTGTATGCTTAATTTCTAGTTGGTCCTTTTTCATATCCTCGTAGGTCTCATTCATTTCCTTGTAGGTCTTGTTCATTTCCTTGTAGTTCTCATTAAGTTCATCGGCCTTTTCTAGGAGCCTCTTGAAAAACCTTATTACTGTGGTTTTGAACTCTATGTCTAGTCGTCTTTTTTCCTCCATTTCTTTCACACCTGATTTCTTTCCATTTCTCTGCATTGTGGCTGCTTTCTTGAGTTGGTCCATTAGTTTTATGTGGTAGATGTCCTCTAAGAGACAGTGGCTCAGCCTCCCCAGTTACCTGAGGTAGATACTCTTACTGCAACCCTTTATGGGTTGTACAGTATTGTTGAAGTTAAACCCAGATTATTATTGTTAGACTAGGAGGGTTTGACCTCCAGGCCAATTGACTGTGAAGTTAAACTGTGTTCAGGTTGGATGGGTGGAGTCTCCAGGCTGAGCAGGCAGCGTCAGCTCCTCCCTATGCAGCACGCGGGTCTCTGTGCTGGGTGGTAATGGCTGCACACACCTCAGATCGAAAGCCGCCACTGGGCTCCACCCACTGCCAGACAACTCAGCCTCTCCCCAGATGAGTCTGCACACCCAAAGACTTGCCCAGTGTTGTAAAATAAAGCAGTCTCGTGGTCTCCCAAATGAGGGAACAAGTCTCAAGTCCTCTCTGCATGGTCATGCACTTCTATTTCCAAGTTTACGTGCAAACTGCTGTTTCCAAGTTTACGTGCACTCAACAAGCTCGCCCTCTCCACAGGCTCACAGACCTGTGCCATGCCCAGATTTTAGCGTGCCTTCCCCTGACCTCACCTGGAACTGGGGAATCAGTGAAGTGGGATGCCTTTTCCCTCCCGGTTGGAGAAAACCTGCCGGGTTTGCCCTTTCCACTTGCACGTGTTTGCATGGATCTGAACCTCTGACTCCATGCGTACCTTCAAGGCTGTGCTCCGCCACTCCTCTGAGTCACAGTGTCCCATCTTTACTTTTATTTGTGGAATTTTCACTCAGCCAGCTTTCTGGTGATTCTGGATGATGTTTGTTCTGTTGTTAAGTTGTAGTTTTGGAATTGTAGTGTGGGGCAGCAAGATAGATGTTTACCTATGCCGCCATCTTGGTTCCTCCTCTCCTGGGTGTCAAACTCTTAATCCTTCCTCAGACCCACTGGATATGCACACCTTGGAATTAGCAGATCACAAGAGTATGGCTTTGCATGGTTTATTCTGACTTGTCATTGTCTATATCAGACCAGTTAAATATGTTGAATATTATCCTTTTCTGAAACTGGTATAATTCTGAAATCTTATATCCACAATTTCTTCCAAATGCAACACCCTTTCTCTTGCAGCTCTTGAATTTATTCATTTGCATTACACCAGTTCTTTAACCTTACTTCAGTCTCCATGCCCTTGACCCTTCTACATTCTCCTGATCTTTTTTAAAATTTTTATTTCATGAGTTTTAGAGAGAGAGAAAGGGAGAGAGAGAGAGAGAGAGACAGGGATAAAGACAGACCCGCAACCTTGGCATAACAAGATGACACTCTAACCCAGCCAGGGACCTCCTGATCTTTTAAATCCTTCCTATCATCATCCTCTCCCTGCCCAGCCTTAAACCCATGGTTAATTACTTCAACTCCGCAATCGCATTACCCTCAAATAGCTTGTCCCATCAATCTCCTATCACATTTAACTGGAAAAATCCCAACCCTAGAGTCTGCCTTCTTAGCTAGAGAAAAAAATGTCATAAAGCCATACACAAATTAGGTGTCACTTAAAATTTGGCAGTTTCAAACTCAACAGGACCCTCAGTGCTGCCTGGAATTCTTCTTATCCATCCCTGTTCAGCTCCCTTTTCCACTCACCATAGCAACAATTAAAACCTTCTTCAATCCATTCAAACCTCCCACCTTCCCATCTCTAAAGCCCAGCTGAAAATATTGCCTCCTACTGCAGACAAAATAGAAACCATCACATGGAAACTCCCTCAATACTCTACCATCGTACCCATCCGCACCTATCCTTTCTTATTTTTCCTGCCACAAAACAGGCAGAATTTCTCTTCCCATCTCAGGATAATGAATGATCTTGAGTTCTACATTCCAACCATTTCCCCCACCATGCAGGATCTCTGGACTTCGAGTGTTTTTCTCCTACCTCAGCAGCCTCTTTCTTTCTGCTTCCTCCCAGAGTCATCTACTACTCTATTTTTCGCATCACTTCATAATCAATCTTCTTTAAAGAGAGATCGGCATGTATTTTTGCATTTCCCTACCTTCTACTCACCCCTTAACTCTTTAAAATCTGGCATCCACCTTCACTGAAATGACTCTAAACTAGGCAAAAATATCTCTTTTTAAATCCAAAATCTTTATCTTTATGTGATTAATCTGAACCATTTGGCACTGAAGAACATCTGTTCTCCTTAAAAGAACTTTCATAACAATGCTTTCTATTTCTATACATGCTCCCTTTTGGCTTGTCCTTCCTCTTCCCATCCCTTCAGTACTGGAGTTCCCAGCTCTCTGTCCTGGCTCTCTTTTCTTCTCACTTTATATACTCTTCTTTGGAAGTATCATCTACTTCTAGATTGCAACTCCTGTTTATATGTAAAGAATTCCAAAACTCTGTATTTTCCTTGAAAACTCTATTGAGCTTCAGATACACATACCCAACTGGATACTTCCGCTCTGATGTATGAGACACCAAAAACATAATTCTTGGTGTCTCATACATCACACTCCTTCATTCTCAAAGAGATGAGTTCCTCTTCTGTGTTCCCAAACTTGCTCCCTTCCTCTTTCTCTAAAATTTATAAAACATATCTTTGGGTGAAGATAGAATAAGAATAAGAATAAGAATAAGAATAAGAATAAGAATAAGAACAAAGAATTAGGAGGACGAGGAGGAGGAGAACTTTCAGTTTTGACCAGTGTTTGAAGAAAAAAAAAAAGTCAAACACTACTAATAGGAACGCAAAATGGAGTACCTGTTGGGAAATATTCTATCAATACCTGTACAATGTTTTAAAGTTTTACAAAGCCTTTAAGATACAAATTACATATATAGAAATGTAGTACAAGAAAATATACAACATTTTACTATGGAGATATTTATCCCAAAAACTTTCTGTGACCAAATTAACAAAAATTATATATACAATAGTTTGATTAAAGAATATTTAGTCAATAAATATTTAGTCACTAAAAAGGATACAAAGCATAAGAAAAGTTTTAAAAATATAAGTGAAAAAATGAATAGCGAAATGCATATGTAATATGACCTTATTTTTTAATGCATATATAAGACTGAAAGGTTACATAATAAAGCATTGGTAGTGATTTTTTTAGTTTTATGAAACTTACTTGTCATTAGAGTTTATTCTGGGGGGAGGGTGTAAAATAATTTTCAGTATTTTTACAATGCATTATTTCTATAAGACAAAAATTTTAAAAAATCAAAATTAAAAAGCAGGCCTTAAACAAATTAGTCACTTTTAACTGTAGACCTATTTTATTTTGACCTTAAAGGGTCCATAATATTAATACCAAGTTCTCACCACATATATTTATATAAATGGCCTCTTTAACATAGCCAAATCCCTTGATATACTTAATTACCAGCTGCTCATATATAAATCCAATAATTTTAACATTTAACTGATATGTGTGTTTTTAAAGAAAACTGTCAAGTCACACAATTCAAGGTCATGGTAGTTTATACATCATGCAACATCATTATTCAGATCCTACTAAGTGCCAGGCTCTTTGCTCATCACAGTGCAAGAATATTAACCCCCTTCACCCCTACAAAATAGTAACAGTTCATAATTTGTTCTTAATTTGTATGATTGCAAAGCACTTCTTACCAGGGTACAAATCTGCTGTTACTTTCCATATGATGATGAAGCTGTTTTCCCAAAAGGGAAAATAGATCCACACCTGCTCTTCACCCCTCCTCACTCTCTCTCTCTCTGGCTATGACCATTGGCAAGGCAGCTTGCTTTCAGGGAGGTTCTGCCTGTGCTTGGAAAACAGTGAAACCAGCTGTCTCGCATTCAATCAACCCATTCCTCATTCTTCATTATGCTGCTGAATAATAAACTATTCTAATATTTTAATGTACTAGAATCGCTTGCCTTTTTAGACTCTAGAGGGGAAATAGCAGACTTGGAAGTAAAGTTTTATAGGACCCAAAGCCACTTTGTCACAAACTGTCAGAGAACCAAAGCATGGGGATTTCCAACACCCCAATCAAGACATATGGCTTGTTGGGTAGGATATGAAGTCAGTAAAGACAGACGTTGGGATATCTTATTGCATATCTCATGAAATCTGGGCTATAAGGTTGTCTCACAACCCAAAGGACTATTCATACCTTATCCCCACACCATCCATCTTTTAGGAACATTCAAAGAAATAGAATTAGCACCAGCATAGGCTCTGAGGATCCTGCCAGCTGCAGTAGTGCCCATATTCCCAGCTCAGCACTTTGCCTTTCCTGCAAAGCCCTGCTCTGCCAGCACACGCCCTTGGCCTCGGGCTCAGTGGCTGTGGCATCAGTGTATATAATTCCCTACCAAACCTCTCTTGAACTCTCTGACCTTTCTCAGCAAGTCCTGCTGGGCTCCCAAGAAGGCCAATCTTGACCATCTCTACCATCTATTTTCTTTCCTAACTTAACCGCCTTCCTGTTCCCTTGGAAGATCAACACATTCTATAGCTTAACTGGGTTTTTAAATCTTGTTTGAACAATGGCAGACTCAGCATACTCTGATAGTGGAAATTATCTCCCTGTAAAATAAATTCATGGGGCCGTTTAACAGAGTAGCTGCAGGGGCCTGGCTGAGAGCCTGCATCTCTTTCTGCCAAAACCTAGTCTCTCTCCCTTTATCTTTCCTTTCATTCCACTTTCTTTTCATTTAAGGTTAATGTTCCCAGTCTTCTTGAAACAGGTGACTCTAGCTGTGTTAATAAAGCTAGGTGTGATAGCATCTTCCATGACTTCAGGTCTCAAACACTGGGAGAAGACGGGAAAATACTTTTTAAGTGACCACATCCTCTTAATAACATTCCAAGGAAGAAACTGCTTATCTTGATTTTAACTTTTCAGTTTCCTTGCATCGCCTCCTCTAAAAATATAGCTCAGAGAAAGATCACCCCTGAAGCACTTATCAAAAAAAACATTACTGACATTTAGTGGGAGCTGGCTGGAGTATGGGGCAGATTAGGGGCAAGGAATGGAGGAGGGGAAGTGACAATAGTACCTGTGAGTATACACTGAGTGGCAAGATTATTATGTTCTCTGAATGCATAATAATCTGGCCACTCAGTGTGTGTGTGTGTGTGTGTGTGTGTGTGTGTGTGTGAATATATGCATGGGTGCATGAATTTATGCCTGGATGGTATCCAACCAGCCTGGCCAGAAGAGGGGACATGGGCGGTTAGCCGGCCGGCCTGCTGGTGAACTCCTGGTTGGATATACACTGAGTGGCCAGATTATTATGTGTTCAGAGATCATAATAATCTGGACACTCAATGTACTTTATACCTGGTAAGCCCAGGAACAATTCATAAACACAGACATAAACAAATTTAAATTTAAACTTATTTGAATAAAGTATGGCCTGAAATTTACCTCTCTTAATTTCCTCTGAAAAACAAAAACAAAGGTAATCAAGCAGAATAGTTAGAATAGACAAAGAGGGAGACAATGTTTAGCTTATTTAGGAAATTAAACTGTTTGCAGTTCCCAAAGAAGCTGATTTAAAACAAGTCATTCTTACCTATAATTTCCAACCTTGGTTGGTCAACATGACATTTCCCTTTCTATGAAAGTCAGACTTCTAGAATCTTTGGTATTTGTCAATGTTACTCAGAGTGAGTGATCCATGAACCACTGGTGTCAGAAGCCCCAGGAGTTCCAGGCAGGTCTAGCCTCCACTTTCCCTTAGCTCTCGATCACCCCAGCCCTTTTTCTAACCAAACATCAGAATCAGAATCTCTGCTAGGGTGTAGAGTTGAAAGTCTAGAAGTACTTCCAGCAAGACATTTCTGCACACCTGGATGGACATAGGTGGTCAGGTCAACTTTGACCTATAAAAGACTTACATCCAGGAACTCATCTAAAAAATACAATTGAAAAATCTTGGACATCCAATATCAGAGACCCAAGTGTTAGTGCCTGGACAATGGTCAGTAGCACTGTCAGCTACTAAAGAGAAAATATGGGGCCAAATGAGCTTCTAAATCAAATGTAAGAATAAAAACTTAGGAATTAAAGACCAGGAACAATGACTACATCTTTTTAGCAGAGATTCAAATTCAAAGACAGATATCCTAGAACAAATATTGGCAGGTGGCCAATAAATAAAGAGCTATAGTTGGCAGTAAGATGGAGATAATGGAGTGCTAAGATCACCTGAGTAAGGAACTTGTGACCAAACACCACAGTTCTTGAGCTGGGACAAGATGTGTTTTCATAAGCACACAAGCACATCTACTTAACAAAAGCAATTAAGAGCCCAGGCTACTCCCACCATCAGGTCATGGTGAACTCAATGAAATTGGGAGTTTCTATAACTATACCTTGCATTAAAGGCACCAGGCCATCGATACTTACAATTCATCACGGGGAGAGAGGACAAGCACACAGGCACTTGGGAGCGGAAGGAGATGACATCATTTTACATCCCCAGGCTGAGTTTTAACAAGGGCAAGATAACTCATCACTAGCCCTGTGTGCAAGTTCTAGCAATCAAGACACTCAAGCCTGGGCCAGGGGAGCAGGCACATCTGGAGAGGAAACATTCTCATCACTCAGCATAGAACAGTTGGCCAGGCAAGAGGTTGAAGCAGAAACAGGAGCTTTCCCGCTCTCTGATTTTCTCCAGCCTGCCCAAGTAAATCCGCACTTAACGCCGCACAAAAAGCCATAAAATGCACATGTTTTGAGAACCTACTGGAGCACTGGGCTAGCTGCTTTCACATGTACTATTAATCAGTCTCAACAACACTTAGAAGTGAGTTGTTTTACCCCATTTTACAGATCAGAAAGCCAAGGTCCAGAGAAGAAATCTTCCCAAGAATCTTTTTGGCAATTTCTCATACTTAAAACACTGGCCTATCATTTTTCAGAAGCTGCTTCTTTTACAGTAAAAAATAAATCATATACAGATTGTTGGACTACAGCAGGAAGGCAGGGGAGATGCGGGGGGAGGTACTGCAAGAGATCAACGGAAGGACTTGTATGCATGCATAGAAGCATAACCATGGGACACAAGACACTGGGGGAAGGGGGCAGGAGAGGGCATGTGCTGGGGGTTGGGAAGGCTGGGGGGAGGTCTGGGTGGAGGGGACGAGAAACATATGTACTACTATTTGTAATACTTTAAACAATAAAAAAATTTTAAAAAATAAATCATACGAAAACTTCGCTACTTTTATGATTTAAAAAATGGGTTATAGAAGTTAATTACCCACATGCATATACAAACATGTAAAACCACAGCCTCAATCTTGTATTTAGTGGTGGGAAAGAGAAAAGAATTTCCTGTGGGGTTTTCTTCAGTGCACCCAAACTTGTTTGACCAAACTGAAAGAAAACTACTGTAATTAAAATATATACAAAGTCTGCATACATGTTCCACTCTGACTCTGAACCCTCTTCGTCCAACACCAACCCATGCCTTTGCTATGACACCTGCTGCATTGCCTCACTCGTCTTCCTTCTGCTTGGGGACTCTTCTCTAGCCCCCTCCATTTGTTGGCATGTTACTCAAACTTCAAGACCCAGTTCAATCCCTACCTCGTACAGGAAGCCTCATGTGAATCATTTGCCTGTACTACCCTTTCTTTCTATTCCTATAGCAAGGAGAGATGAAATGAAGCAGTCAACACCAAGAGAGGTGTTTGAGGCCAAAATCAGGGATGGTGCAAGTCTAGACTGCCAGGAAACTAGAAGGGAATCAAAACACAGTTAAAGCAGGCAAAATAGAGCTAGGCTGGTCCCAAGTCTAATTAGCAAGTCTAAAGGCAACAAAAGACAATTGAATTTTGCAGAAAACATTGAAGAGGAAGAGTCCCTGAGTCAAGCCCAAGGTTTGAAAAGGCCAGCAGTAACAGACGGTGACCTGGTTACTCCAGAGTCAATCCTGAAGCTGCTAATGAGAACCAGACCACTTCTGCAATAGCAAAGCTTGTGTCCACTCTCAATGCAAAGAACCCAGAATATGACACCATGATTTCAACCAAGGCAAAAAGATTCCCACCTTTACAACATTATTTTAGGAACGTGGGGAATAGTATTACTGGTCCCTAAAATCTATGCCACCACCAACACACCAATGCCTGCATACACAAAGTCTGCATACATGTTCAGTTTGTGGAATGGAACTTTGTAGATTTTATTATGGATAATTCTTAAGATACTATTAATGGACAGGAAGGAATAGAGAAAGGATAACATGGCTCCAGAAGGGTCAAAAACATGGGCACCATGGAAGGTAAATGAGTGTGGAAAGTGGAATGGAAGAAAGTTGGATGTTGCACAGACTCCATCTTACCTTCATCAGCACTGTTACAGATGGTCCCTTCCTTCTCATCCAATCCAAGATGGCATGGGGGCTGGGTAGTGAGCATGTCATTGGTCACTATCTGATAGAGGCTACATGTACGTCCTCATACCCTACGTGCCACCACAGAGGACTTAAGTCACGCACAACCCAAGTGCAGGAGAAGAGACATGCATGCAACCATGAGTGAATAGTAAGCCGGCCCCGAGTTCGCAACCTGGAGATGTCCACCATACTCCTGGCTGTCACTGCTTTTTCTGTGATGTTGGACAAGTGCCAAAACCTCTCTATACTTTCATTAAGTCATGAACAATATGTCTAATCTCTGTCTCATAAGAATGCTGTGGAAATTAATGACCTTATAAAAAAACTAAACAAACTGATGTAAAAGTTCTTTGTATACCCTAGAGATGCTATAAACACCAGGTGATCTTATTTAAAATACAGATGTGTATTTCCATTTGCGTGAGCCAATATAAGAACATTCAGCTTTGCAAAGTAATGACTATATGGTTATTTTTTTTTAAATGGGGGGAGGGGCAGGAGCAGGGAGGCTTCTATACTGAAAACAGAATTTCCTATACATGGATGAAAACTAATGTTAAGGACTCCATTTTAGATAAGAAAACAGAAATGCTAAGAAGTTAAGTAACTAGCCAAAAGTTTCATAGTGGAGACAAGATCTAAACCCCACGCCTGCCTGGTTCCCTACCCATTTCTCTTCCCATTAGGCCATACTGCCTCCCCAACTAATATGTAGACCCCATAGAACATGTAATGTTTGTTGAGTATTAAATGCCAAACAAACAAAGCTGACAGAGCAGCTAAGGGAGAAGGGTTATAAATCTAAAGGCCTATTAATGCTAAAAATGACAAATGAAATAAAGTATCTGTAAAATTAGCAAATTCATAGGAAAATACCATGTGATATGTGAAATGCTTATTTGTTTTTGCCATTCCACTTATTTCACTCTGGTAAGCATATTTATAACAGAGGTTTCCTGGGCGTGGAATTCAATGGTCCGTATGGAGAAGGGCATCCCTGCCTGAGATTTGCCTTCTCGGATCCTAATATGCTGCCCACCATTGGGAAGGTCACTTCCTTTCTCCATAAAATTATGATTCGATAAACACTGATGGAGAGCCACTCAGCACCAGGCACTGGACAGGGGGTCTTGTCTAGCTATCAAGAAAAGTGCCCAAGATCTACGGCTCTAGGAAAGCACCCTTGAAGTATAGAATGCAGTGCAATGTGCCTAGTGTCAATTACAATGTTCAATTCTTTCTAACATCTAACAGCTGAGGACAAGAAGAACTGAAAGTGACTCTGGCCTGCACTACATTGGTTCCTCATCACAAGCCTAACAAGCCCTGACTAACTTTCCTCCCTTTGCAACCTGACATCTCCGAGATCTGATGATTAACACACCATTCTCCAAAGGGAGCAATTGCCTCCTGGCCCCAGGGGGAGTTGGTGACCTTGAGCTTCCTGCAGCCCACGTGGTGTCCACCTGTTTCCTCTCTCTCAGCCCTGTAGTTCTCAAGACACTGCCTAAAGCCCAAAAGCAGAGCACAGCGCAGCCCTGAGCCCTATAAGTGGAGCTGAGTTTAGTCAGCCTTTCAGAGAAGAGCAGGAATCCTCCTACTTCAGCCTGGGGCCAAGCGGATACCACTGGGGCTCCTCTGAGCCACCTGCAGACTCCATCTCACGTCTCAGCCAGGAAGTCCATAGTGTTGGGGAGGAAAAGGGAGGCTATCATTCTCCTCAAAAAGGAGCTATAGAGGAAGACAGAAAGCCAAAATGTGACAATCTATGGAGCCATTATTACCTCCGTAACCTTATTGGAGGCCAGCCTCAAGCTTATTGAAAACAGCCAGCTGCCCACCCAGTAGTAAGATTTTAGAGATACTGAGAAGGGCTCCAACACCTCCCCCCCACCCATCCTCCTCCCCAGCCTCAGTGAGAGAAAACATCTTCCCTAAAAACTTGCTAGTGTCTAAAATCTTAGGATGCCAGCTTTGCTCGTGGTCTTACAATCCTTGTTCCCATTTTTCCTATTTTTGCACTGTCCTGGGGGCTGGAGCTGAGTCAGGAGAAGTGGCCATTATAAGCCAAGCAGGTCCAGGAGTGAGGGTCAAAGCATGGTGGGGGAGTTCCCACACTTTTCTGTGCCCCCATGCCAGGCCACCTTTCACACAAACCATGGGACCAAAATGTATGAAGCTTCGGGCACTCCAGCTTCATTTATTGTGATTGTCTTAGACTTTCTAGTTTTATCCTTGCCCTCACTGGTTTTTCCTAGCCGCCCAATTTCCATGTCCACTCAAATTCTAACCCTTTCACTTTTCTTTTTCATTTCTGCTCCTAGCCACCTTGGACTAGACAATGGGATTCTGCTTCTGTGGCGTTAGGGCAGGGGAAATGCAGGCTTTTCAATCAGACAGAGAATATGGAGTCCAGGCTCTGCTATTAATTTGCTATGTAAGTTTAAACATGCTATCTTTTTTAAATAATATTTTTATTGATTTCAGGGAGGCAGGGAGAGGGAGAGTGGTAGAAACATCAATGATGAGAGAGAATCATCTATCATCTGTCTCCTGCATGCCCCCCACTGTGGATCCAGCTCAAAACCCTGGTTTGCAGCCTAACCAGAAATCAAACCTGGTTCATAGGTTGACACTCAACCATTGAGCCACATAGCCAGGCTAAACAAGCTATCTTAAACTCTCTAATCTTCATTTCTTCAGATCACTAATACTGGCCACATAGTGTTATTGGGAAGATAAGATAAAGCATGTAAATTCCAGAGGCTGTTTGGACCTCAGCAACGGTCAAATTCATCCCCTGGCTGCTTCCATCCTAAGCATTTTAGGTAGCTTCTTTGGCATAAGGCAGCCCAGGCTGGTCCCCATCCCTAGCCAGACTCATTCTGACACAGCTGGGGGCAGGATCTGGGGATAAGGACAGCAGCCAAGCACTGCCAGGGAGGAGACAGATGCTGTCATCAGATCCAAGGGGAGTGCAGGCACAACAAGAAAAGGTGAGGCCAGACACAGTCTGGAGGAGGGTCCACCGCTTGGGTTAAGAATGAGGCATGGGTGTTCGTAGCTTAATCGTAGCAGTACTAACTATATGGTTCTTTAAGGGGGTACAGAAGTTCAACGTGAAGAGCTGGACAGAATATGCTTAAAATAATATCCAGGAAATGTAATAGTTTATGCTCTCTCACCTCAGGATTTCCCTTCCTTTCCTGAGAGCAGAATGTTTGACAGAAGAGAAGCAAAAGTGAGGACCCTGAGCCTTCGAGGAGAGAAAAGAGAAGGGAGTCAAGAGGCAGGAACAGACCAGAAAATGGAGGATGAGGCCCCAAAGATAAACTGTCAGATTCTCAGTTTTCTGTTCCTTTGGAAATAGAAAATGAATGCATTTGCTTTCAGACTCTAAAGAAACTTTGTCCAACCAATCACTGCCCTTTACATCTGGCCAGCATCTCATCAAGTGGGCAGCAGCACTTGATGGAGGCATCTGCCAGTGCTCCCATCCCCACCCCAACCCCACTAGACTGACCACTTAAACCTATACTTCCTTGCCTTTCATTCCCTGGCTCCCCACCCCAGCTAAAAAGACAGTAGCTGGTGTAGTACATTTACACAGTGAAATACTATGTGGCTGTGAAAAAGAAGCTCTTACCTTCTGCAACAACATGGATGGACTTGGAGAGTATTATGCTATGAGAAATAAGCCAGATAGAGAAAGGCAAGTATCACATGATGTCACTTATATGTGAAATCTAAGAAACAAAATAAACTAATAAGGAAAATAGGACCAGAGTTATGGATGCATGGAACAGAATAACAGATCTCAGTGGGGAGGGGAATGGAGGGGACAGGAAGAGATTAACCAAAAAATATACACTGAGTGGCCAGGTTATTATGATCTCTGAATGCATAATAATCTGGCCACTCAGTATATATCCTATATAATAAAAGGCTAATATGCAAATTGTCCCCTCGACCAGGAGTTAGACCGGCAGGCAGGCTGGCCACACTGGGCCTTTAATATATATATGTACCGAGGAACACCAAGATGGCGGCATAAGCAAACACCTATTGTTCTGCCCCGCGCAACGATTTAAGAACTACAACATAACAGCAGAACAGACAAGCACCCAGAATCGCCAGAAAGCTGGCTGAATGTAAACTCCACTAATAGGAGCAAAGGTGGGACACAGACTCAGGAGCGGCGGGAGCGCAATCTTTCAGATGAAAAAGGTTAGGAGCCGCTCTGGTCCCGCGCGCGGGCTGGGGCTGGAGCAGGGACCAGCCGGATTTCGCCCACGAGGAAGGGCGGAGGCGTCCCACTGCCCAGATTTCCCCAGCCGGGCGAGGTCCGAGATCCAGGGTAGGAGAGGTCCCCCTGCACAGATTACCCGGAACTGGGCGCAGTCCGAGGTCCTGGGGGCCCACCCTGGAAGCGGGGCGCGGTGCGCAAACCCGCGACTTGCCCCCTGGAAACTTGGTTCCGGAAACCATTTATTTTACAGCCCTGGGCTGGACTTTTGGTGTGCAGGCACATTTGGGGAAAGGCAGAGTTGTCTGGCAAGGGGAAGAGACTAGCGGCTTTTTCTTGGAGGAGTCTGCAGCCATCCCCATCCAACAGAGACCTGCGCGAGAGAGCGCATAGGACCCAGCTGCCGCCGCCACCGCTGCCGCTGCGCGCAGCCCAGAGACTCCGCCCATCCAATCTGAACTCAGTCTCCCTTCACAGCCAATTGGCCTGGAGGTCAAACCCTCCTAGGGCTAACAACAAAAACCTGGGTTTAAATTCAAAAACACTGAATACAACCCATAAAGGATTGCAGTAAGAGTACCCACCTCAGGTAACTGGGGAGACTGAGCCACTGTCCCTTTGAGGATATCTACCACATAAAGCAGCCACCATGCAGAGACATGGAAAGAAATCAGGTGTGAAAGAAATGGAGGAGAAAAGACGACAAGACATTGAGTTCAAAACCACGGTTATAAGGCTTTTCAAGAGGCTCCTACAAAAGGCCGATCAAATTAATGAGAATTACCAGGAAATAAACAAAACCAACCAGCAAATGAATGAGAATTACAAGGAGATGAATGATACTTACAAGCAAATGAATGAGACCCTCAGGGAAATGTACAAGACCTCTGAGGATACGAACCAGACCCTCACAGATAAAAAAAAGGACCAACTAGAAATCAAGCATACACAGACTGAAATAAAAAATATTACACAAAGTCCTAAAAGCAGTCCAGAGGGCCACAAGAACCAAGTCAAAGATTTGAAATACAAAGAACCAAAATCCACTCAGCTGGAAAAGCAAGAAACAAAAAGAATTCAGATAATTGAAGATAGCGTAAGGGGCCTCTGGGACAACCTCAAGCATGCCAACATCCGAATTATTGGGGTGCCAGAAAAAGAGAGAGAGCAAGTCAATGAAAACCTACTTGAAGAAATAGTGACTGAAAACTTTCCCCACCTGGTGAAAGAAACTGACTTAAAAGCCCAAGAAGTACACAGAACCCCAAAATATAGGAATCTAAAGAGGACCACACCAAGACATATCATAATTAAAATGCCAAGAGCAAAAGATAAAGAGAGAATATTAAAAGCAGCAAGAGAAAAACAGTTGGTTACCTACAGGGGAGCATCCATACGATTGTCAGCGGATTTCTCAACAGAAACGATGCAGGCCAGACGCGAGTGGCAAGAAATATTCAAAATAATGAAGAGCAAGAATCTACAACCAAGATTACTCTATCCAGCAAAGCTATCATTCAGAATCGAGGATCAGATAAAGTGCTTCGCAGATAAGAAAAAGCTAAAGGAGTTCATCACCACCAAACCAGTATTATATGAAATGCTGAAAGATTTTCTTTAAGAAGAGGAAGAAGAAAAAGGTAAAAATATAAATTATGAACAACAAATACACATCTATCAACAAATGAGTCTAAAAATCAAGTGAACTGATAGGCTGATGAACAAGATAAACGGGTGACTATAACAGAAACATGGACATAGAGAGGGAATGGACTGACAATTCTTGGGGAGAAAAGGGTTGTGGGAAGTGCAGCAAGAGATTGGACAAAAATCTTGCAACAATGGGAGAGGACATTGGGGAGGGGTAGGTGAGGGCGGAGGGTGGGATAGGTACAGGGGGGAGGGAAGATATAGGGGGATAAAAAAGGGGAAACAATGTAATTAATAAACTGAACAATAAAAAAAATTGAAAAAAAAAAATATATATATATATGTACCAAGTGGCCAAGTTATTATGCATTCAGAGATCACAATAATTTGGCAACTTGGTATATATGCATATATGAATAGCTCATGCACACAGACAATAATGTGGTGAAGGCCTGGGGTGGAAAGGGGCTGGATGAAAGAGGACAAAGTGGGGGGGATGGGAAATATCTGTAATACAACAAGAAATAAAAAAGAAGAAGTAGTAGTTGGTATTGTAGTTGGAAGTGAAGAACCCAGAACAAGACTATATTAGCTCCAATCCTGGTGCTCCCAGTTGTATGAATTTGGACAAGTTACATGTCCTCTCTGAACTTCATCCTTCATCTGTAAGAGGGGAGATGACAGTTCACAAAGTTGTCACAAAGCTTACATAGCTCAATGTAATAGATAATATATAAACTATTAATATCTGATTTCAATCCCTTCCATGACCTGACTACCAATTTTAGACTCTCCACTCCAGGTCTTTGAATGCATCCCCCCAATAGGTTCGCTAATTTGCATACCACTTCAGTGACAGCCTCACCTATTACTCTAGGGAAGAGGTAGTGCCTCCAGGAGCACTTGGACTGCAGGCAGCAAACATTCCCCTGAAAACTATTGCATGCAGAGCACCTATGCTCAACCTCACTCAGCTATAGTTTCTTATCTGTAAGTGGGAGTGCTGGAGCAGACCAGTGGTTCCTGACCTTTTCTGTGTTACCCATACCTTTGAAAATCTGATGAAAGCCAAGAACTCCCTTTGAGTCTATAGTACAGATCCTAGACGAAGAACTTCTGGACTGGATGATTTCTGAAATAATTTTTTAGTTCTAAAACTATGCAAAATATACACAGATAAATCAGGTTAAGAAAATCAGATAACATATGGAGAATGAGCCCCTAGCCTGTGTTGCTCATAGGGTAGAGCATCGGCCTGTGCACCAAAGGGTTGTAGGTTTGATGTTTGATTGCTGGTTGAGGGCACATACCTGAGTTGCAGGCTTGATACCCACCCCAGTCAAGGCATGTGTTGGAGGCAACTAATCAATGTGTCTCTCTCATATCAATGTTTCTCTCTTTCTGTCTTTCTCTCTTCCCCGCCTTCTCTTCCACTCTTTCTCTAAGAGAGAGAGAGAGAGAGAGAGAGAGAGAGAGAGAGAGAGAGAGATCCATCTGTTTAGACACTGTTAAGTCTATGCTGACTATTAAAATCTTTTCTTTGTATGTATCTGTCCAATTTTCCCAACACCATTTACTAAATAGACTGTCTTCACCACATTGTATACTGTTGCCTCCTTGTCAAATATTAATTCACCACAATGTTGTAGGTTTATTTCTAGGCTCTCTGTTTGTTCCATTGATCTATATGCTCTTTTTATGCCAGTCCATGATGTTTTGATTACTATGGCTTTGTTGTATAACTGTTGAAATCGTGAAATACCTCTACTCTGGTTGTTAATGTGTCATCTATCCAAAATCCCTACCATTTCTGTGCTCCTGTTACTCTGACCCATGCCCCAGTTCCTAAAGACTTTCTCATTATCAAGCAATTAATGGGAAGTATCAGACACAAAAGGAGAGCATTTGGAACCCTGCCCTGGTCTTTTGATCATTAGTGCCTATTATTGTGAATATTATACCTGGTATATAATAAATATTTAAAGAACGGTACAGACAAAAATGTCCTAGATTAGAGGACATCAGAAAAGTATAATAGAGAAGGTGACCTCTGAACTAGACTTTGAGATGGTGTAGGACAGTGGTTCTCAACCTTCCTAATGCCGCGACCCTTTAATACAGTTCCTCATGTTGTGGTGACCCCCAACCATAAAATTATTTTCATTGCTAATTCATAACTGTAATTTTGCTACTGTTATGAATTGTAATGTAAATATCTGTGTTTTCCGATGGTCTTAGGCTCTACAGTAGTGGTTCTCAACCCAGGTATGTGCCCTCAACCAGGATCGCTAGTGATTCTGTAGTAAAGGGAGCTCCAGAGGAGGCAAACATGAGGAGTAGTAGGTTGGGCAGCAGGAGAACCAGTCTGGGTAAGCAGATGACATTCATCAGGAGTTAAGATGAAACAGCAGGTAGAATGCAACCCCTGGCAGACCTTAAATGGTCAAGCCAAGAAGTTTGGAATTTTCCCTAAAGTATAAACAAGGCCTATCCTAAAGAGAAGCAGAGCTAGACTCTTAGCTGGAATTTTCCCCCTAATCTAACCCCACCACATTATTCTGAAATTTCTTAACCTCACAGAGAGAAATTAAAAATTCAGAAAATAAAAGGAGGTATATTGTAACAGCAGATTGTCCTAAAGCCCAGTATCTTTGAATGTGCCCTGACTTTACCTCATTTCACATATGAGTCACAGTACCTTTTCCAACTCCAAAGTTACTTGGTACCAAGAGAATTTGAGCTCCTGTGTATGATTCTCTCCCAAAATTTTATATTCGGGGGTAAACACAGGAAGTTTCTTTGACCAGTATATAAATTATTACCTCATAACTCTCATTTGCTTCCTGTCACCCCACCCCCACCCCTGCTGCTTATTGTTAGGGTCAGTAAACATTTCCCATGCAAGTAGTCCTTAATTTAAAGGACTTGATGAGAATGGATAGCTAGTAGAGACAGTTTAGGCCTTGTACTAAGTTTTTTGACATAATGAAGTGGGAAAGTGAAAAAATATTACTAGATGGAGCTGTACCTTCTATACTGTAGTATGTTCCTTATTTCCATCCACATGACTCAAGACTAGAGAGAGAGGGACAAAGAGAAAGGCAGGGGAGAGAAAAGGGGTAAGAAGAGGGCAAAAAGAGAATAGGATAGAAAGAGAAGAAAAACAAATTAATAAAATTAAAGTGTTTAATAAACATTTGCTGACAGTTTAAGAAGTAAACTTTAGGGGTCTTATGTTCATGACCCCAGTTAAAATAAATACTTGGAGCCAGTTGCCACAAAGGCTCCTGCCAGAACTATGTTGCAGCATGCTGGGCTGATAGGTGGGTGGAGACAAGGCTCAGAAATGACTAAAGGATCAGTTTGCAGAGGATCTCTAGCTAATTGGCTGCTTCTGAAGCACCCCCTCACAGATCAAAATTAGTACCACCTGCTTCTTTCAAAAGCTCTGCTCTGGCTAGAGTGTCAGCTCACCAAGTCCCCAGCAGGCTGGTTCCCATATAGCACCTTGGAGCTCAGTCAAGATGGCAAAAATGGGAAGTATCGAAATGTGGAAGTAGGTCAAGCTTCATCTAGAGGATGATGGTGATGAAACCCGAGAACCTGAAATCAGACTTTGTTGATGAGATAAGGGGTATAAATCCAAGAGCTGGGAGGCAGAGCACTGTAACAGAAGGAGAAGCAAGACCCCAAACCAGTGAGTGTGACAGAAAGCAATGCCTTCACCAGATCTGTGATGCTAAAGCTGCCTCATTGATTCCATTCTCATCTATGAAATGGGGAATGGGGAGGGGAGCCTGATTTAAACTCACAGTATTAGGCACCTATTAAGCAGATTATTCCTGCCTTGCTAAGAATGTCAACATAGTTACAATTACTTGTCCATGTGCAAGGGAGTACACACACACACAGGCACATGTGTGTTCACCTCCATTTTAAGACTGTTTACTCCTCATCTAGAGATGACCATGGGCTACAAGTAGAAAAATATATATATACTCTAAGTCTTGATTTGAGGCCAACCAATTGGGACATCAAAATAGTCTCTTCACTTTAGCCCTTGGGTTTTTTCCACTGTTAAACTATGGCTAATGTGAGCTGAACTTCCGGTGAATTGGAAAATAACGTGAGAGAATGCATTGTGAAAGTACTTTGGAAAAGCATATGTATTTTATCAATGTAAGAGATCATAGCATTAAAAGAGCTTTGTGGGTTACTTGGGGCTCAGTTCTTTCTTTCAGAGCCAGACTAATCCCAAAACCTAAGCCAATGACAAAGCCTTTATGATTACAGTCAAAATATGACTTCTGATTCCTAGATTAGCTCACCCTGACATATTTTCGGTTCTTCTTCCAACTTCACTGGGCAGCTTTACCCCAGAATTGCCAGAAAGAAAGAGAAAAATATCCAGTTATATTTTAATTTAAGATGAACACCAAATAATTCTTTAGTGTGTATATATATCCTATCTAATAAAGAGTAATATGCAAATTGACCATACCTCTGCTACACCCACAAGCCACGCCCACCAGCCAATCAAGAGTGATATACAAATTAACCCCCAACCAAGATGGCTACTGCCCAAGGCCGGAAAGCCAAGATCAAAAGACAAAGAGAGAATATTAAAAGCAGCAAGAGAAAAACAGTTAGTTACCTACAGGGGAGCACCCATATGACTGTCAGCTGATTTCTCAACAGAAACTATGCAGGTCAGATGGGAGTGGCAAGAAATTTTCAAAGTGATGATTAGCAAGAACCTATAACCAAGATTACTCTACCCAGCAAAGCTATTCTTCAGAATTGAAGGGCAGATAAAGAGCTTCACAGATAAGAAGAAGCTAAAGGAGTTCATCATCACCAAACCAATATTATATGAAATGCTGAAAGGTATTCTTTAAGAAGAGAAAGAAGAAGAAAAAGGAGAAAAAGGTGGCTGCTTCAAACTAGAGCATTGATGGAACAGGAGAGCATTATGCTAAGTGAAATAAGCCAGTCAAAGAAAGATAAATATCACATGATCTCACTCATTTATGGAATATAATGATGAACAAAAACTGATCCATAGACAGAGAAGCATTGACTGTCAAACCTCAGAGGGAAGGTAGGGGAAGGTTGGGGTAAGGGGAAGAGATCAACCAAAGGACTTGTATGCATGCATATAAGCCTAATCAATGGACACAGACACCAGGGGGGTAAGGGCATCAGTGGTGACGGGGGCAGGGTTGGAAGGGGTAATGAGGGATGAGGACACATATGTAATACCTTAATCAATAAAGAAATTTTTTTAAAGGAAAGAAAGAAAAATGTAAAATGTCTTACTATTTATGTGCTTATTTCATAATTGCAGTCTGGAAGTTTTCTCAAAACAAGACTCCAAAGGCAAAAAGCTCAAAGCTGAGAAAGCCTAGCTCCCCATGTTGCTTTTTATCTTCAGACCCAGATTCCAGCTCAGCCTCTCCATATAACAAACACTCATCTCAAAACAAAAAGAAAACAAACAAAGCCCTAACCTGCCCCAGCACCAACTTGAATCTTGGCTTTCCAGATGCACATTAGAATTATGAATCATTAGAATATTCAATCAGGTTACATCCCAGAATGATTACATCACAATCACTTGGGGTGATCCTCATAGGGCCATGGTTCTTAGAGCTCTCCATGTGATCTAACATGCACTCAGAGTTCAGCACAACTGTTAGCCTTTCGATCTCATTTTCTGGGCAAGTCTAAGCCCTTGAGGAAGTTTTACAGAGATTTAAAAATTGGGTGGTTGGGGAAAGAGAGGACGCCAACAAAAAGAAATAAGATCTGTTGCACGGTCAGTCCTCAGGTTCTGAATCTTGATTTGTTCTTTCTCCTCTTTCACTTTGGCTTTCAGCCACCTTTGTCAGGGAGAAAATATGTGACCCAAAGCTTGTCATCAAATCTCCCCAATATTAGCAAATAGATTACAAAGATAGAATGAAAATGTGAATAATGACTAAAATTTTAAGAATTTACAATATGCTTTATCTTCACAGTCAGCTGTGTAAAACAAGGTCATAAATGTAAGCGAGTTGTGAAAGTAAGTGGTCCAGGTGGAGCCAAGATCAGGCTGTTTCCATGACACAGCTGCTTAGAGTGTGGCCTGTCCAATTCTCGAGAGCATCAGTCACTCTACTGCAATATGAATGATGGCTCCAGAATAGAGTCACAATCTTTACAACCTAGTATGGCAGCCCTCATCTGCTCCCCAGAGACTACTGATAAAAGTACCAATGATGCGAGTTCTACAACAAGGAAAGTGATTTGGGGATAAAGATGCCCTAAACCAGGCAGTAAATCCACATGTTTTTTGCCCTACCACTCACTATGGCAAGCTTAACTTCAAAAAGGATGAATGTGGAGTAAAGAGAGAGAATAAGAGCAAGGGTCAAATACAAGTCACACAAATGGTATCCTCTCGTACTAGCCATGTCCTACTCAGCATGTCCTGAATTGTCCTTACTCTAAAACTATTCCTCTACCATAATAGCTCCTAACAGTTCATTTCAGCATTTTTCATGTGGTAATTCTAGCCAAAGGCCTGGAACTATTTTATATCTACACCCTTTCCCTCACTCCCTCACACACAGTAAGTCAAGATGTCCTGACATTTTACATCCTAAATAATTCTCACATCTCTCCCTGAATGTCCAATTCTGACCACACATCATAGTGCAGGCCTCACTGTCTCTTCCCTAGGCTAATGTAATGACCTCCCCAAAGTCCATCTTTGCACCTCAACTCTATCCCCACGTTGCCACCACCATAACCTCTATAAAATACTAACATGACATGCAATTCCCCTGCTTAAAATACTTCAGTGGTTCTTCATTGCTTTATAAGATGAAGTGTAAATGCTTTAGCATGACATATGAATCTTTTCATTACCTGGCTGCCTATTTCGCTCGTCTCACTCTACCATTTCCCTTGTCTGTTATGTTTGTAGTATGCGCCTTATGCATGTGATGCCACACTAATATGCCTTAAGTCATGGTGGACCTCCCCTACCATGTCTTCTTTATTGGATAACATCTGCCTAGTCTTCTGCTCACTCAAATGGCATTTCTTCCAAGAAGGCTTAATCCAACATCTGACATGGGTGAACAGTCTCACTTATGAGCTCCCAAAGCAACTTCCCTCTTAGCTCTTACCATCCTATATAATAAAAGGGTAATAGAAAAATCGACAATATGGCACAGTGATCAGCAAACTCATTAGTCAACAGAGCCAAATATCAACAGTACAATGATTGAAATTTCTTTTGAGAACCACATTTTTTAAACTTAAACTTCTTCTAATGCCACTTCTTCAAAATAGACTCACCCAGGCCATGGTATTTTGTGGAAGAGCCACACTCAAGGGACCAAAAAGTTGCATGTGGCTCGCGAGCCTCAGTTTGCCGACCACAGGTATGGCAGAATGACCAGTCGCTATGATTCATACTTACCACCAGGGGGCAGATGCTCAATGGAGGAGCTGCCAGCCAACGTCTCAGTCCCTTCCCCCAGCTGGCAAGCTCTGATTGCCCAATGGGGAGACAGGGAACCTGGGTGGGTGGTGACAGGCAACAGCAGCACCAGACCAAGGCCCCTGCCCCACTGGTTGTCACACACACACAGGGCAACGGGAGTCAGAGGACAGGAACAACCAACCTCTTGGTTCCTGCCCGTGGCTGGCAGGCTCTGATCACCCCATGGCAAATGGGTAACTGGGGGTGGGTGATGGCAGGATGGGGGCTGGCTGCCGGCAGCTGGGGAAGATGGCCCTGATCATAAGCCAGGCCTAGGGACCATACCCGTGCACAAATTTCATGCACCAGACCTCTAGTGTTCTATAAAAAGTGCCATTTTTGCCTGTCTGTGTAATGATCTTCTTCCTCAGAGACCATAAACTGATGACTTAAATGCTAAATGCAATCCCAGATGTTTTTTGTTTGTTTTCAGTATATCTTTTTAAATTCTGTATTATGTGTGAGTATTTAACAAATGATCAAAATGATGGTCAACTTCTATCGATAACAAAGTAACAAGGACCATATTTAACCTCCTGCCTGAAACAATCAAACCAAACCAAACAAAATGACACAACATAAATAAAAGTTTTAAAGAAACTGGACATCAGGTGATGAAGGCAAGTGACCCCTGAAAGATGAGAAACAAATGAAGTGAGCCCCCACCATTGCCCCAGTATATTTATTGCCTTAAGAGAGCTTCCAGGTCACAGCATGGGGGCAGAGGAAACTTTACAGAGACTCCCTGAATTGAAAAAGCTGAAGAGATTAAGGTGGTTGAAATTCACAGGAGAGAATATCAAGGAGAGAGCTGCACAGGGGAAAACTCTAGATATCCGCAGAAGGTCCCCATTGAGTGTTCAGCAGAATACTGATCAGCACATGCTTGTGAAAAGACTACCTGAAGCCCAGAAAAGAATTATCAAAAAGAATTAGGAAGTAAAGTATCCAGTAATTATAAGGCCAAGAATATTGCCTATTTCCAACAGCTATATTGTAAAACCTTAGAATTCACAGGGCAGTTGGTAGAGTACTCAAAAGGTTCTTACCTCAGTAATGTCAAATTATTAGCCCTAGACTAGTGCTCTTATACCATTTAACGAATTTTAAAAGCAAGATACTAAATGAATTAAAATATTTCCAAGAATATCAAATGTGTACTAGAACAAAGGTTAAAAATATTTGTAAACGTACAAACATATCCAGCCTTCAATAAGGCAAGGTTCACAATGTCTGCAGTCCAGGCAAAAATTACCTGGCATGCAAAGACACCAAAAGTATGATGCCTTATGGGGAGAAAAACCAATCAATAAAAACTAATCCAGAACTGACATAGATGTTAGAATTTGTAAAATAATAATAATAATAATAATAATAATAATAATAATAATAACATTAAAACAAACATGAAATAAAATAGCATTCCATATGTTCAAAAAGTTAAGTAGCAATGTGGGAGCTACAAAAAAAGGCATATTTGTAAAGCTTAGAGATTAAAAAATACAATGTCAGAAATTGTGAAATATGTTTTATGAGATTAATGAGATTAATGGTAGGTTAGACATTACAGGAAAAAAAGAGTAGAGAATTTAAAGACATAGTATTAGAAACTACATAAAAAAAATACAGAGAGGAAAAAGGGAAAAGGCACTGGAGGGACAAATGTAATTGTACTAATATACATGTTGTGGAAATCCGCAAAGAAGGAGGGAGAAAAATATTTTAAAATTAATAACTGATGAAACTATTTTCTGTTATTTTGAGCAACAGAGTTAATAAATAGTTTTGGATTATAACCCAGAGTATAAAGTACATATCCACAAGTCCATACTGATTTTAATAAAAATTAAATAAATAAATAGGAAATAATAGGTAAATTACAAAAGAATTCTAAATAATTTCTTTTTAAAAATTGCTTTTAAGTGCCCACTCCTTAAATGTACACTATATATTGTGCATAATGACTTCTTTTCAAAGTATATAATATTAAAAGGTTTTAAGAGGCAATTGTACAATGGAGAAATCTGAAAATGCTACCTGATATCTCAACCAGGTGATCAAAGTTAACATGACCAGTGAGAAGTCATGTTGATAGTATTTATCCTTGATATGATGTGACTCCGGTATTCCTCCCAAGAATATGTAACACTAAACGAACCATGAGAATCTCAATTGAGGGGCATTCCACCAAATACCTGACTAGTACTCTTTAAAACTGAAAAGGTCACCAAAAATATAAATATGGAACTGCCTTATGACCCAGTGATTTCACTTCTGGAAATTTAGCCAAAGAAACTTGAAACACTAATTTGAAAGAATATAGATACCCCTATGTGTATTGCAGCATTATTTGCAATAGCCAAAATTTGAAAGCAACCCAATGTAGTTAGTAGTGGTACATTTACACAATGGAATACTACTATGCTATAAAAAGGGGGAAAATTTTATCCTTTGCAACAGCATGGATAGACCTGGAGAACATTATAGTAAGTGAAATAAGCCAGTTAGAGAAAAACAAGTACCATATGATTTGACTCATATGTGGAATTTCATGAACAAACTGAACTATCAAACAAAATAGAGACAGACTTATAGATAGAGAGCAGGCAGGCAGCTCTAGTGTGTAGGGGGAGGGGTTTTGGGGGCTGGGAGAATTGAGAGAAAAAAATAACAGAGAGAGAAAGAGCGCTTAAGGACATGGACAACAGTATGCTAGGTAGGGGACAGGGGTGGAGGGTGTAGAAAAGGGCATAGAGGGGGAGATGGTGATGGGAAAAATAAAATTAAAAATATATGAAAATAAAACACTGGAAAATTTGGGGCGGGGGGGGAAACTGGCAAGGTCAAAAAAGGAAAACTTAAGAAATTGTCATACTCAAGAAGAGACTACAGAAACATGACAATAAATATACTGTGGTATTGAGGATGAGATCCCGGAACAGAAAAACATTACATAAAAATTAAGAAAATGTGAACTTAATATGGAGTTTAGTCAATATTAGGCCATTAATTATTACAAATATACCATACTAATATAGATGGTAATAATAGGAAAAACTGATAATGGACCATATGGAAACTTACTGTATTACACTGTAATTTTTCTGTAAACTTTAAACTATTCTAAAATAAAAAGATAATAGCAGATTTCTCTTGGAAACAATACAGGTAAGGACACAGTACAGCAATCTCTTTATAAACTGGAAGGAAAATACTGTCCATTTAAATTCTATACTCAGCAAAAATTTTATTTCAAAAACAAAGGTGAAATAAATATTTTTGAGACCCTCTAAAATTGAAATAATTTATCTTTAGAAAATCCATACTACAAAATATGTTGAAGACAGTTGTCTAGACAGAAGAAGTGAAACTACACAAAAGTATGAATCTACACAGAGGATTAAAGAGCATCAGAAATGATAATTGTATGTATTAATTTGTAAGTGTTTTTGTATTAATTAAACATCTTTAAAATTATGACAGTGTATTATGGATTTAGAATATAAGCATAGTTATAATGTATGATGACAATAGCATAAAGGCTATAAGAAGAGAAATGAAATTATTCCAAGGAAAATTCTTATACAGAACACAAAGTGGCACAGTATCATCTGAAGGTAGACTGATAAATGAATCCTTACTATAAATCCTAGAGCACATACTAAAATAACAAAACAATAAGTTATAGCTATACATCAACAAAGGAGAGGTAAAATAAAGTATAGCCTTGCCAGAGTCGCTCAGTGGTTGAGCATTAACCTATGAACCAAGAGGCCATGTTTCCCAGTCAGGGCACTTCCATGGGTTGAGGGCTCGATCCCCAATAGGGGTCATGCAGGAGGTAGCTGATTGATAATTCTCCCTCAATGATGTTTCTATATCTCCCCCCATCCCTATTCCTATCTGGAATCAATAAAAA
Organism: Antrozous pallidus; assembly: GCA_027563665.1. NCBI lineage: Eukaryota > Metazoa > Chordata > Mammalia > Chiroptera > Vespertilionidae > Antrozous > Antrozous pallidus. The sequence goes on along the minus strand of CM050516.1, from coordinate 99,615,381 downwards.
TGTTTTTAATAAATTATAAAAATAGCCAAGAAATTTTTTTTTAAAGGCAGAAGAAGCAAGAAAAGGGAGAATAAATAGATGGGCAAAACAAAACATACATCAATATGATGGACTTAAAGCCACAATCACATTGACTATAAATGGTCTAAACACCCAAATTAAAAGACAGTATCTAAATGGATTTTTCATTGCTTTTAGATTTTTTTACTTTTCAATTATAATATAATATTAGTTTCAGGTATACAAGTAGTGACTAAACATTTATATAACTTACTAGAGGACCAATGCACGAAATTGTGCATGGAAGGGCAGGTCCCAGCTGACCTCTGGGTCCCAGGCAGCACCTGGTCCCCGGGGCTCCTGTGCGCCCCTCTCTGCCTGAGTCACAGTGCCTGAGTCCCCATGCAGAGGTGCAGTAAGTGTGGCCAGACAATGCTGGCCGGGGTGCAGCATGGGCCTCTGGGCTGCCCAGCAGCGCAGCATGGAAGCCGGGTGGGCGGCATGCTCTCTTGCAGTGGCCTGGCAAACTGGCTCCTGCACAAACACACGGGGAGCCCTAGCAGGTGTGGGGCAGGCTTCTCACAGGCACCCGGCACCTGAGCACAGGGGCTTCCCTGCTGCACACAAGCCCTGGCATCCAGGGGAAAGGTAGCAGGGGAGGGAGAGAAAGCTCGGCAGTTGCCTCACATTCTCACCACACCTCCATATCCATCACCCCCACCCCCACCCCCAGGTAGCCAGCGATAAGTCACAGCCCCCCACCCAGGCACCACAGGAGGTTGGTTGCCCCCCTCCACCACCAGTTCCCCATCCCAGTCTGATTGGGCAATCAGAGCCCTGATTGGGCGATCAGTTCCATGCCATCCCCTGGTGTTCAGCACACATCATAGTGAGCAGTCAAACTCCCGGTCAAGGGGACAATTTGAAAATTAGGCTTTTATTATATAGAATATCACCCAATAAGTCTATCACCCATATAATACCATACATAGTTAGTACAATATAATTGACTATATTCTCTTTACATCCCCATTTTTGTACTGGCAATTTGAACTTCTTACCTGAATGGATTTCTTAAATGGTTCAACTCTATGCTACCTATTAGAAACACAATCCTATATACTAGTAATAAAAAGCTAATATAATAAAAGGCAAATTGTCCCCTCAACCAGGAGTTTGCCAGAAGTTCGACGAGGGGGTAGGGCCGGTGGGCCAACCAGCTCCTCACCCCCACCAGCCCCAACCCCAACTGACTCCAACCCTGATCAGGGGCAGGGGCAGCCTGATCAGGGGCAGAGGCATCCCTTCTCCCTGGCTGTCACAGCCCAATCGACCCTGATCGAGGTGGGCCAGCTGGACCCCACCTGTGCACAAATTTGTGCACCGGGACTCTAGTTTAAATATAAAGACACAATAGATTAAAAGTAAAATGATGGAGAAAGACATACCATGTAAATACTAATTAAAAGAAACTTTTAACAAGTACACGGAAAATCAGAAAGTATATGAAAACTTGAAGTTTATGAACAAATTCAGCTAGTTGACATTTTAGAAAAATACACTGAATTAACAGCAGAAACACAATATTATTAAGTGCACAGAAAACATTTTCCAAGTAGACCATCTTCTAAGTCACAGAACAAGTTTCAATAAATCCAAAAGAATTCAATTTATATAAAGTACTAGAGGCCCGGTGCACGAATTCGTGCAGCCAGTGGGGTCTCTCGACCAGGCATGCAGGATTGGGCCAAAACTGGCTCTCTAACATCCCCTGAGGGATCCTGGATTGTGAGAGGGCACAAGACAGGTCAAGGGACCCCACAGTTGCACAATTGGGGCTGGGGAGGGAGATTAGGGGAGATTAATTAGGAGGTTGGCCAGCTGGGAAGGGACCACATGAGAGGACTCTAAGGCATGTCCGGCCCATCTTGCTCAGACCCAATCGGCCAGATCCCAGCAGCAAGCTAGCCTAAGTTGGAGTGTCTGCTCCCTGGTGCTCAGTGCACATAATGGCAAGCAGGTGAATGGCCTAGCATATTATTAGCATACTAGAAGCCCAGTTCATGAAATTCATGCATGGGGGGTGGGGCAGGGGCTGGCTTTTCTCAGCACAAACTGCACCTCTTCAATCTGGGACCTGTCAGATGTCTGACTGCCAGTTTAGGACTGATCACAGGGATCAGGCCTAAACTGGCAGTCAGACAACCCTCTCATAATCCTGGACCACTGGCTCCTAATCACTCACCTGTCTGCCTGCCTAATCACCCCTAACTGCTCCCTCTGCCAGCCTAATTGCCCCAACTGCCTCTGCCTGCCAACTTAATCTCCCCTAACTACATCTGCCTGCTGGCCTGATCGCTCCCAAGCCTCCCCCTGCCAAACTGGTTTCCCCCACTGCCCCCCCTGCCAGCCTGATCACCCCACACAGCCTGCTGTTTGATTGTTTAGTCGCTCCTCACTAATCCCCCTGCCAGCCTGGTCACCCCATGCAGCCTGTTCAGTCATCCATTCAGTTGCTTTTATATAGATAGATTACTCTTTGGTTGAACGTATGACTGGACACTTAGCATATTAGGCTGTTATTATATAGGATGTTTTCTAACCACAATGGAATTAAATTAGAAATCATTATAGAACTATCCCTGGAAAATGTCCAAATATTTAGAAGTTAGGTAATACATTTCTGCATAAACCACATGCCATAGAATAAATTGAAAGGGAAATTAGAAAGCATTTTGAATTGAATAAAAATACACCATATTAAAATCTGTTGCATATTCCCTAGAAACCCACACATAAATATTTGTAGCAATTTAATTCATGATAGTGCATAATTGAAAGCAGTCCAAGTGTCCTTCATGCATGAATGGTTACCCAAACTGTGGTATATCTATATTAGTGATAAAAAGGAACAAACTGAAAGATAGATGAACCAGATAATGGACTAGGAAGTTCCAAACCTTTTTCCCCCATGAAAACACCAAATCAACAATAATGTAAGTACCAAAGATCCAGCTGAGAAGCTGCAACCAAGCAAATGCCTAACCAAGAAAAAGCCACTCAAAATAGTAGAAAATTTGTGGCATTGTTCCTTGCCCTTGTCAACACTCTCCTGATGGCACAATCAAATAGAATCCATTCAGTTCCTGTCCCCCTACTTCAGGAATTTATCATGTTGAAAAATGTTGCCTCTATTCCTAGTTTTCTGAGAGATTTTACCATGAAAGGGTGTTAAATTTTGTAAAATACATTTTCTGCATCCACTGAAATGATCATGCAGATTTTTCTTCTTCTTCTTCTTCTTATTATTATTATTGTCTTATCTTATATAATAAAAGCCTAACATGCTAAGTGTCCAGTTATCCAGTCGTCCGTTCAATCAATCAAAGTATAATATGCTAATGATATGTTAAGGCCACGCAACCACTCTCTATGATGTACACTGACCACCAAGGGGAAAATAGTTGAACAGTTAACCAGTCACTATGACATGCACTGACCACCAGGGAGCAGATGCTCAGACTGGTAGGGTAGCTTGCTGCTAGGGTCTGGTTAATCAGGATTGAGCAAGATGGACCAGACATGCCCTGGAGTCCTCTTGCAGTCCCTCCCTGGCTGGCCAACTTCCCACATCCCTCCCCAGCCCTGATTGTGCACCGGTGGGGTCCCTCAGCCTGGCCTTCTTGCAATCCCAGACCTCTTGCAATCTGAGACCCCTTAGGGGATGTCAGAGAGCCATTTTGGCCTGATCTCACAGGCCAGGCAGAGGAACCCCACTGGTGCACAAATTCATGCACCAGATCTCTAGTTAATTATATTGAACCACCATTTCATTTCTGGGATACATCCAACTTGGTCATGGTAAAAAAATCCTTTGAAATGGTGTTGGACTTATTTGCTAATATTCTACTGAAGATTTTTACATTTGTATTTATAAGGAATACTAGGGACCTGGTGCATGAATCCGTGCACATTGAAAGGGAATTAATTAGAAGAAATTTTTAATATCACTATTGGCCAAGTCCTGAGTGTGGGTATCTGGCTCCCTCCTCCCTCCTGTCTGAGTCTGTGAAAGCACCCGCAAGGACACAGCATCCAGTGTCCTATAAGGCTGTGGGACTCCCCTGGGTTCTGGAGGGGGAGTCCCGCAGCCCCATAGCCCCAGGGAACACAGGGCTGGTGAGGGGGATGAGAGTGGTGGCCTGGCTCTAAAAAAACCACCCTGGGCTTCCCTGGGTTACCTACCTCTGGGTTCCCCCATGAAAAGGGCCAAAGGCATTGGGGCTAGTGGCGGCAGCAGTGGAAGTTAGGTAATACAATTTAATTCATGATAGTGCATAATTGAGAGCAGTCCAAGAGTCCTTCATGCATGAATGGTTACCCAAACTGTGGTATATCTATATTAGTGATAAAAAGGAACAAACTGAAAGATAGATGAACCAGATAATGGACTAGGAAGTTCCAAACCTTTTTCCCCCATGAAAACACCAAATCAACAATAATGTAAGTACCAAAGATCCATTGGCTGGTTCTTTGCCTGTCACAATGGTGGGCCTGTGGCATACAGCAGAACATGCCTTGGTGGGAATGTCTCTATCAAATGAGCTGGGTAGGAGCTGTTTTAGAACATGGCTGCCTGGCTACCAGAGCTCCATTGTCAGGAAGTGAGGTCACTGCTCTTGTCAGGAAATGAAACCACTGCTCTTGTGTGGGAAGAAGCTCAGGGTAGGGGACCAGGCAGTGATCAGAGAGGTTTTCTGTCATGTTCATACCCCAGGCAAGGCTGGGGGGTGGCTGTGGAGTGTGGGCAGCTCCTGCTACCCCAGGTTTATCCTGACACTGAAGCTAAATCTCATTTCCCCTGGGTGGAGGTGGAGTGGGGTTGGTGCCCTTTGCCCTGCTGTTTAACCTGCAAAGCCAGGGCCAGGGCCACAGGGCTGCAGGACTCCCCCAAGTCCCGGAGTCCTGTCCCATGGCTAGCACCCCACAGATGGAACTCCCCCAATGCACTTCCTGGTCAATCTCCCTCCAGTGCCCTTGTGCATGCAGTGTCAAGCCCAGATCCACCCACCTGCATGCACCTACTGTGTGCACAGCCATCTTGTGATGGTGTGAGGGCATCAGGACATAACACTGTGAGGACCACCTAGGCTTTTATTAGTAAGACTAGAGGCCCAGTGCAAGAATTTGTGCATGGGTGGGGTTCCTTGGGATGGCCTGCAGAGATCGGGCTCCAGCTTGTGCCCCTGGCCTAGCAGTCCCAGTTTGCACCTGCAGCCTCGCAGCCCCTCAGTCCTGCCTGGCACCCCTCCATAGCCTGGTGCCACCTCCTCACCTGCTTCAATATCCCACCTGTGGGACAATCAGTCAGGGCCAGGCTCCCCACCCAGCTCCCTCAGTGCCTGGGAGCTGGGCAGTGGCCCTGCCCCCTGCTACTGCTGCTGGTCTCTGTCTGTGGTGTGATCAGGGGAGCAATTGGCCTGGCGCCGCCTGCTCATCTGCTTCACCATCCTGCTGTGGTCCCACTCTTTTCAGGGCCCAACAAGGTCAGTAGCACCTCCAGTGCCGCCAGCGTCACATCACCAATGCCAACCATGTTCCATGCCACCTCCTGGTGGTCAGCACACATCATAGTGAGCAGTTGAACTCCTGGTCATCTGGTTGAACTCCTGGTCAAACAACTGCCCAAGGGGACAATTTGCATAATAGGCTTTTATTATATAGGACTAGAGGCCCAGTGCACGAAATTTATGCATGGGGGGAGAGGGGAGCAGGGGGTGACCCTCAGCCCAGCATGCACCTTTTCCAATTAGGGACCAGATCCTACTGGGATCGGGCCTAAACAAGCAGTCGGACATCCTTCTCACAATCCAGGACTGCTGGTCCAAACAGCTCGCCTGCCTGCCTCCCTGATTGCCCCTAACCGCTTCTGCCTGCCAGCCTGATCACCCCCTAACCACTACCCTGCCAGCCTAATTGATGTCTAAATGCTCCCCTGCCAGCCTGTTTGTCCCCAACTTCCCTTCTCTGCTGGCCTGGTCACCCCTAACTGCCCTCCCCTGCAGGTTTGATTGCCCCCAAATGCCCTCCCTTGCAGGCCTGGTCCCTCCCAACTGCCATCCCCTGCTGGCCTGATTGCCCACAACTGCCCTCTCTTGCATGTCTGGACCCTCCTAATGGACCTCCCCTGCTGGCCATCTTGTGGTGGCCATCTTGTGCCCACATGGGGGCAGGATCTTTGACCACATGGGGGCAGCCCTCTTGTGTGTTGGAGTGATGGTCAATCTGTGTATTACTCTTTTGTTAGATAGGATAGAGGCTTGGTGCATGGGTGGGCACCAGCTGATTTGCCCTGAAGGGTGTCCCAGGTCAGAATGGGGGGTTCCCTTGGGGTGTGGGGCAGCCTGGGTGAGGGGCCTATGGTTTGCAGGCTGGCCACACCCCACAGTGATCCAAGTGGAGGCCTTGGGATCTGGGATAAATTTGTTTTACAACTGAAACTTTGTAGCCTGGAGCTGAGCCAAGCCTTCTGCTCACTCCATGGTGACAGCCATTTCTGTTTGGGTTTATTTTAATTCTATAATTGAAACTTTGTAGCCTAGAGTGGAGGCCTAGGTGCTAGGGCTGCAGAAGCTTGGCTTCCTCTATGGCCCGGGCAGCCATAGTCTCTGCTCTCTTCAGCTCTGTGGCTGCTACCATTTCTGTTCGGATATCCTATCTAATAAAAAAGTAAGATGCAAATTAACCATCACTCTGTTATGCTACCAGCCCATAGGAATGAGTATGCAAATTATGCAACAAAGATGGCCACGCCCATAGCGGCCAGGCAGTGGCACCCAGCATGTCCAAGCCCTGCCGTGGTGGTGCTGGGACTGTGGGGGGCCCGATCGGGGACACAAACCTGGGTCAGGGACACAAACCTGCAGAGAGGCCAGCACCCCACAGCCCCAAGCCCTGTGTTGGTAGTTCTGGGGTTGCCGGGGGCCAGATCTGACACAAGCCCACAGCGGGCTGCCACCCAGTAGCCCCAAGGCCCGCCACCATGGTGCTGGGGCTGCTGGGGGTTGAGGGGAGGGCAGCGAAGACACAAACTCTCAAAACACCTGTGGAAAAGGAGATAAACTATCATAACTTTATCTCCCTTTCCACAAGATGAGAAAAGTGTCTCTGGCTTATTTAGTGACGTTGCTCACACCTTTCTACAAGCATAGGGTATGTTATGAACACTCCCAAGAAGGTCTGGTCAGAATACCCTCTCCAGGGAATAATGCTACTGTGGCAAATCATCTAAGAGAGGAAACAAGCTTTCGTTGGGCTTATTCTGAAGGTCAAAAAACATGCCACCCCCAACATATGCTGTTTTGTTATATTGATGATCTTGACCGGCAGATGCTTGAAAAACAGCAAATGCATGCAGAGGCTTTTGCTGAAGACTCCTGATCTGCCTAAAATCGTACTCCCAAAAAAAGCTCAAATGTCAAAGGTCCCCTTCATGGTAGAAGTGTCATCAGGCAGAGAAGACTGCCTCCTGTCACAGGACAGGACAGTAGAAGTTGACATCACACACAAACTTTGTTACACACTATTTCCCCTCACCCCCATTCATCTTTCCTAAATACCATTTACTCTCCTCTCCTCTAAGAGGCCTATATCTCTCATCCCCTTTCCCTAGAAAGAAGGTATTTAAATCTGCATTCTAAGCCACCTTGAGGAGTTACTCATTTTTCCCTGGGATCTCCCACATATACACGAGGTACACATGTTAATTGCTCTTGGCGATCTGTCTTTCATTACAAGGGCCTCCACTAAGAACTCAGAAAGGTAAAGGAAAACTATTTTTCCTCCTCCATAATTCTATCTTGGGAAATCAAGGCCACGGCTGAACAATGAGGTTGGCTCAACTACCAAGCAGTCTTGGCTGACAGGAAGGAAGCTTCTAGGGAGAAATCAATAATATTGGCATCAAAGTGGGATAGAGGGTATACACATGGTTGCTGGTAGGAGTTTAAAGCGGTTCAGCATTTTTGGAGGATGATTTGGCAAATTCAATAGAAATATTCAAGGTACATCTAAAAGTCTTCTTCTAGGAATTCCATCTGCTGAGATAAAGCACAAGAGCATAAGCCCTAATCAGAACCCAGGATGCTACTGTGGGCTCCCCTTCCACGATAGGGCAACTTGGGAACAGCCAGCATTTTTGGGACAAGGTGGCATCTATACTAATAAAAGGGTAATATGAACGTCTTCTGGATGACCTTCCAGATGTCCTTCCACACATCCTTCCCGACAAAGCTATATTGGCAGGGCCAAGGCAGAGGAGGTTAGAGGCAATCAGGCAGGCAGGGAAAAGCAGTTAGGAGGATCAGGCTGGCAGGCAGGTGAGCAATTAGGAGGCAGGGGTCCTGAGAAGTCCCAGATTGGGACAGTACAGGCTGAGTTGAGGGGATCCCCTTACTTGCACGATTTTGTGCACTGGGTCTCTAGTCCTATCTAATAAAAGAGTAATATGCAAATTGACCATATCTCTGGTCAAGCCATTCCCACAGCCATGCCTATCAGCCAATCAGGAGCAAATTATGCAAATAAGCCCCAACCAAGATGACAGCAGCCACTGAGAGCAGGATAGAGGCTTAGGTTTCTCCAGCAATAGAGGAAACCAAGCTTTCTGCCTGCCATTGCCTACCTAAGCCTCCACTCAATGCTACAAAGTTTCAATTATAGAAGATACTAGGGGCCTGGTGCATGAAATTCTAGCACTGTGGGCAGGTGATCCCTCAGCCCCACCTGCCCCCTCACACATAGTTGGAGCCCTCAGGGGATGTCCTACTGACCACTCACCCCCAGCCTGCCCAAGGCCATCGGCCTGCAATAGGGCTGATGGCTGGCTCCATCTGGGACATGTTCCCTGCCCCCAGCCCAGAACTTCACCCTGGCCAGCTCATGCCCAGCTAGCACGGGCCTCAGCCCCGCCCCCATGCCTGACCTTCTCCCTGGCCAGCGTGCACTGACCACCTCAACCCCCCCCCCCCAGGGCCCTGGCCACCTCAGCTCCGCGCCCGCCCCCCCTCCCCCCCGCAGCTCAGGCCTCCTCTGCCCTGCCCGTCCCCCCTGGGTCCTGGCCACCTCAGCCCAGCCCCCATGCTGTGGCCACTTTGGCCCTGCCCCCTCCCCATGACCTGGACCACTCTGCCCTGCTCCCACGGCCCTAGCTGCCTCAGCCCCGCACCCCCCAGCCCTGGCCAGCTCAGCCCACCCCCCCTCTGCCCCCCACAGCTTGGACCGCCTCAGCCCCACCAAAGCTCCTGATTGATTGGTGGGCATGGCTGGTGGGTGTAGCGAAGGTATGGTCAATTTGCATATTACTCTTTTATTAGATAGGATATCCCAATAGAAATGGCAGCAGCCACAGAGCTGGATAGAGCAGAGGCTAGGGTTGTCTGGGGGATGGAGGAAGCCAAGTGTTTGCAGCCCTGGCGGGCCTAGGCCTCCACTCTAGGCTACAAAGTATCAATTATAAAAAGTAAATATCCCAAACAGAAATGGCTCTCACCACAGAGCAAGCAGAAGGCTTGGCTCTGCTCCAGGTTACAAAGTTTCAATTGTAGAACATAAATTAATCCCAGATCCCAGGGCCTCCACTTGGGTCACTGGAGGGTGTGGCCAGCCTGCAAACGACCATAGGCCTTTTGCCCAGGCTGCCCCATACCCCAAGGGAACTCCCGCTCTGATCCAGGACACCCTTCAGGGAAAATCAGTTGGCTCCTACCCATGCACCAGGCCTCTATCCTATCTAATAAAAGAGTAATACGCAGATTAACCATCACTGCAACACACAAGAAGGATGCCCCATGAGGTCAAAGATCCTGCCCCCATGTGGACACAAGATGGCCACTACAAGATGGCCAGCAGGGGAGGCCCATTGGGAGGTTCCAGGCCTGCAAGGGAAGGCAGTTGTGGGCAATCAGGCCAGCAGGGGAGGGCAGTTAGGGGTGACCAGGCCGGCAAAGGAGGGAAGTTGGGGGCAAACAAGCTGGCAGGGGAGCAGTTAGATATCAATTTGGCTGGCAGGGGAGTGGTTAGGGGGTGATCAGGCTGGCAGGCAGAAACTGTTAGGGGCAATCAGGGAGGCAGGCAGGCGAGCAGTTTGGACCAGCAGTCCTGGATTGTGAGAAGGATGTCCGACTGCCCGTTTAGGCCCTGGGATTGGGCCTAAACAGGCAGTCAGACATCCCACGAGGGGTCCCAGATTGGAGAGGGTGCAGGCTGGCCTGAGGGACACCGCCCAAGCCTGGGGAACAAATTTTGTGCACTGCACCTCTAGTATCTTCTATAATTGAAACTTTGTAGCATTGAGTGGAGGCCTAGGCCAGCAAGGGCAGGTGGAAAGTTTGACTTCCTCCATTGCTGAGGAAACCTAAACCTTCCTCCTGCTCTCAGTGGGTGCAGCCATCTTGGTTGGGGTTTATTTTCATAATTTGCTCCTGATTGGCTGATGGGCGTGGCTGTGTGTGTGGCTTGATTGGAGATATGGTCAATTTGCATATTACTCTTTTATTCGATAGGATGGATCTGTAATTTTCTTATGATGTCTTTCTTTGGCTTTGTTATCAGAGAAATGCTAACCTCATAGAATGAGTTAGGAAGTGTTTTCTGCTCTTTGACTTTTTAGAAGAGCTTAAAACTGAATGGTGCAAATTATTTAAATGTTTGGCAGAATTCCCTAGTGAAGCCATCTGATCCAGGACTTTTCATTACTGATTCAGGCTCTTTATGTGCTTTACATCTGATGAGATTTGCTATTTCTTCATGAGTCAGTTTAGTTCATTTGTTTTTTTGTTTGTTTGTTTGTTTTTTATCCTTATTGTTCAGTTTCTTAATTACATTGTTTCCCCTTTTTTATCCCCCTATAGCTTCCCTCCACCCTGTACCTATCCCACCCTCCATCCTCACCTCCCCCTCCCCACTGTCCTCTCCCATTGTTGCAAGATTTTTGTCCAGTCTCTTGCTGTACTTCCCACAACCCTTTTCTCCCCAAGAATTGTAAGTCCATTCCCTCTCTATGTCCATGTTTCTGTTATATTCACCAGTTTATCCTGTTCATCAGCCTATCAATTCACTTGATTTTTATGTTCATTTGTTGATAGATGTGTAGTTGTTGTTCATAATTTATATTTTTACCTTTTTCTTCTTCCTCTTCTTATAGAATATCTTTCAGCATTTCATATAATATTGGTTTGGTGGTGATGAACTCCTTTAGCTTTTTCTTATCTGCGAAGCACTTTATCCCATCTTCAATTCCGAATGATAGCTTTGCTGGATAGAGTAATCTTGGTTGTAGATTCTTGCTATTCATTATTTTGAATATTTCTTGCCACTCCCGTCTGGCCTGCATCGTTTTTGTTGAGAAATCCGCTGACAATCGTATGGGTGCTCCCCTGTAGGTAACCAACTATTTTTCTCTTGCTGCTTTTAATATTCTCGCTTTATCTTTTGCTCTTGGCATTTTAATTATGATATGTCTTGGTGTGGTCCTCTTTAGATTCCTATATATTGGGGTTCGGTGCACTTCTTGGACTCCTAAGTCAATTTCTTTCACCAGGTGTGGGAAGTTTTCAGTCACTATTTCTTCAAGTAGGTTTTCATTAACTTGCTCTCTCTCTTTTTCTGGCACCCCAATAATTCGGATGTTGGCATGCTTGAGGTTGTCCCAGAGGCCCCTTATACTATCTTCAATTATCTGAATTCTTTTTGTTTCTTGCTTTGCCAGACGAGTGGATTTTCCCTCTTTGTATTTCAAATCTTTGACTTGGTTCTTGTGGCCCTCTGGACTGCTTTTAGGACTTTGTGTAGTATTTTTTATTTCAGTCTGTGTATGCTTGATTTCTAATTGGTCCTTTTTCATATCCGTGAGGGTCTCGTTCATATCCTCAGAGGTCTTGTTCATTTCCTTGAGGGTCTCATTCATTTCCTTATAAGTCTCATTCATTTCCTGGTTGGTCTTGTTTGTTTACTCATAGTTCTCATTAAGTTCATCGGCCTTTTCTAGGAGCCTCTTGAAAAGCCTTAGAGACCTGATTTGAGACCTGATTTCTTTCCATATCTCTGCATGGTGGCTGCTTTATGTGGTAGATGTCCTCTAAGGGTCAGTGGCACAGCCTCCCCAGTTACTTGAGGTGGGTACTCTTACTGCAATCCTTTATGGGTTGTACAGTATTTTTGAATTTAAACCCAGCTTGTTGTTGTTACCCCTAAGAGGGTTTGACCTCCAGGCCAATTGGCTGTGAAGGGAGACTCTGTTCAGGTTGGATGGGAGGAGTCTCTGAGCTGAGCAGGCAGCCTCAGTGTCACCTATGTCCTATGCGGCGCTCATGGGCGCAGGTCTCTGTTGGATGGGGATGGCTGCAGGTACCTCCAAGAGAAAGCTGCTAGTCTCTTCCCCTTGCCAGACAACTCTGCCTCTCCCCCAAATGAGTCTGCACACCCAAAGTCTCGCCCAGGGTTGTAAAACAGGTGGTTTCCAGGACCAGGAGACAAGTTTCCAGGGAGCAAGTCGTGAGTCTGTGCTGTCGCACAGTTTACTTGCGTGCAAACTTCTTTTCCCAGCTACCCTGTTTCTCCTCAGACTAGGAGACCTCTGCCGCACTCGGCTTCCAGGGTGCGTGCCCTGGACCTCGACCTCGCCTGGCACTGGGGAATCTGTGTAGTGGGACGTCTCCGCCCTCCCCGTTGGAGAAATCCAGCCGGGGTTGCTGCTCTAGCCCTACAGCCCGCGCGCGCACGACCAGGACGGCTCCTAACCTGTTTCCGTGCAATCTTCAAGGCTGCGTTCCCGCCGCTCTTCTGAGTCTCAGTGTCCCCCCTTTACTTTTATTTATGGAATTTTCACTCAGCCAGCTTTCTGGTGATTCTGGATGATGTTTGTTTTGTTGTTATGTTGTAGTTTTTGAATTGTTGCAAAGGGCAGAACAATAGGTGTGTTTACCTATGCCACCATCTTGGTTCTCTCCCAGTTTAGTTCATTTGAATGTTTCAGGAATTTGCCCATCATTTATATGTTAGCATACAATTGTTTTTAATATTCTCTTATAATCTTTTTTTATCTTAATAAGGTCATTAATAATATTCCCAGTTTTGTTCCTAACTTTGGTTATTTGTGCCTTCTCCTTTTTTTCATTGTCAGCCTGGCTAAAAGTTTGCAAACTCCAGTGATCTTTCAAAAGAACCAACTTTCATTTTTATTTGCTTTTCTCTATTGTCTTTTTCTTCTCTATTTGTTTATTTCTGCTTTTGTAATTATTTTCTTCCTGATGCTAGATTTGGGTTTAATTTGCTTTTTTTTTTTTTTTTTTTTTTTTTTTTTTAGTTCTTTAAGGTTTAAGTAAAGTTAGGTTATTGATTTGAGACCTTTCTTCTTTTTTAACATAGCTTCACTGCATCCCATACATGCTTGTATGCTGGTATTTTCATTGACCTGTAACTATTTTCCCTTTTGATTTACTCATTGACTCATTAGTTTGAGTTTGTTGTTTAATTTCCACATATTTGTAAATTTTCCCTTTTGCTATTGATTTCTAACTTTACTCATTGTAATTAGAGAGGATACTTTGTATGATATCTATATGTTTAAATATATTGAGACTTGTACGTAGGCCTTAAATATGGTCTATCCTGGAGAACATTCCTTGTTCACTTGAGAACAGGTGTACTCTATGATTGTTGGGTGTAGTGTTCTATATATGCCTATTAGATCTAGTTGTTTCATTATGTAGTTCTAGTCTTCTATTTCCTTATTTATCTTATGTCTGGTTAATTTATCATTATTAAAAATGGATTATTAAAGCCCAACTATCTTGCCTAATAATAGACAAATATGTAAATTGATCTTACCTTGACTATACTCATAGCCAATCAGAGTATGCAACTTAACCCAACAAATATGGTGGATTAATTTGCATATGCAAGCACAGAGAAACCAGGAGGGGCAGATGCCTGCTATGGTGGGGAGAGGGGCCAGCGAAGAGCTACAGGAGTGGTGCTCTTCAGAAGCAAGGACCTGCCAGCTCCATGGCAGCTGGAAGTAAAGCCAGGGGAAGGAAGGCCTATTTTTGTACAAATATCATGCAATGGGCCTCTAGTTATTGTATAATTGTCTATTTCTTCAATTTTGTTAGTTTTTTATTTATGTATTTGGGAGTCTATTAGGTACATAAGTGTTTATAATTTTTATATTACATCGCTGTGTTAAAAACTTTCATTAATGTATATTATCCTTCTTTGTCCCTTGGAGTTTTCTTATTTAAGACATGTTTTGTTTGTTAGTATAACCACTCCAGCTCTTTTATAGTTACTATTTATCTGAAATATCTTTTTCATTCTTACACTTTCAACCAATTTGTGTAGGATATAAAGTGAGTATATTGTAGCAACTATACAGGTGAATCACATATTTTACCCATTCTGCTAATCTCTGTATTTTGCTTGGGGAGTTTAATATATTTACATTTAAAGGAATTACTGATAAGGAGAAATTGCTGCCATTTACCTATACATTTTCTATAAGCTTTGTAACCATTTTGTTCTCATTTCCTCCATTACTGCCTTCTTTTGTGTTTGATTAATTTTTTGCAGTGAGGCATTTTTGTTCCTTTTTAATTTTCTTATTTGTATATTCTTAAAAATAGTTTTATGGTTAGCATCACATTTAGCACCCAAAGTTATAACAATCCAATTTGAATTTATACCAGTTTAAATTCATTAGTATATAAAAACTGCTACTATACAGTACAGGTCTGCCCCCATCTTTCTGTTATTGATTTCATAGTTAATATCTTTCTATGTTATGTACCCAATAACATCAATTAATGATTTTTATGCATTTGTCATTTAAATCATGTATAAAGTAAAAAGTGGGGTTGTAAAACAAAATTACAATAATATTAGCTTTTACAATTTCCCATGTATTTACCTTTATCAGAAATCTTTATTTCTTCTTATGGATTCAAATTACTGTCTAGCTTCCTTTTATTTTAACCTGAAGAACTTCCTTTAGCATTTCTTGCAAGACAGGTATGGTGACAATGAACTCCTTGAGCTTTTGTTTAGCAGGAAATGTCTTTATCTGGGAATTTCTCCCTCATTTTTGAGGGACAGTTTAGCCAGATACTCAGTTTCTTTTAGGACTTTAAACATATTGACCCACTTCCTTCTGGCCTCCAAGGTTTATGATGAGAATTTGACTGAAAATCTAATTGAGAACCTCTTGTTTTTGCTGAATCACTTCTCTCTTGGTGATGTTGAGCTTCTCTCTTTGTCTTTGTTTTTGACAGTTTGATTATATCTTTCAGTGTGGGTTTCTTTGAGTTTATGAACTTAGAGTTAATGGGCTTCGTGGATTTATAGAGTTATAGTTTGCATCAAATTTGGGAATATTTCAGCCATCAGTTCTTCAAATATTCTTTCTGCCACTTTCTCTCTTTTTCTCTTGGGACTTCCATATCTGTACTAGTATATTGGTCCAATTGTTGTTATTCCTTAAATTTCTTCTACTGTATTCACTTTTTCTTCTTTCTGTTCTTCAGATGATCATTTCAGTTGTCTTTTTTTAATTTAATTTTTTTAAATTTTTATTAAGTATTACATGTGTATGTACATATTTTCCCATTGCCTGACCCCACCCCACTCCCATACATGCCCTCATCCCCCAGTGTCTTGCATCCATTGGTTATGCTTATGTGCATGCATACAAGTCCTTCGGTTGACCTTTTATCTACCCCGTTTCTCCCTAACCTTCTCGCTGTAATTTGACAATCTGTTTGAAGTCTTACTGCCTCTGTATCATCTTTTTGTTCACCAGTTTTTAATGTTCTTTATTACCCATAAATGAGTGAGATCATGTGGTATTTTTCTCTCATTGTCTGGCTAATTTCTCTTAGCATAATGCTCTCCAGTTCCATCCAGGTTGCTGCAAATGGTAAGAATTCCTTCTTTTTATGGCAGCATAGTATTTCATTGTGTAGATGTACCATAGTTTTCTGATCCAGTCATCTGCTAATGGTCACCTAGGCTGTTTCCAAATCTTAGCTATTGTAAATTGTGCTGCTATGAACATAGGGGTACATATATCCTTTCTGACTCGTGTTTCTAGTTTCTTAGGATATATTCCTAGGAGTGAAATTACTGGGTCAATTGGGAGTTCCATTTTTACTTTTTGGAGGAAATTCCATACTGTTCTCCATAGTGGCTGCACCAGTCTGCATTCCCACTAGCAGTGCACAAGGGTTCCATTTTCTCCGTATCCTACCCAGCACTTGTCGTTTGTTGGTTTGTTGATGAAAGCCATTCTGACAGGTGTAAGATGGTACCACATTGTCGTTTTGATTTGCATCTCTCAGATAATTAGTGACTTTGAGCATTTTTTTATATGTCTCTTGGCCTTCCTTCTGTTTTCTTTCGAAATGATTCTATTTAGGTCCGTTGCCATTTTTTTTATTGGGTCATTTATTTTCTTTTTATTAAGTTGTATAAGTTCCCTGTAGATGTTGGAGATTAAACCTTTATCAGTGATAACATTTGCCAATATGCTCTCCTATACAGTGGGCTTTCTTGTTGTGTTGTTGATAGTTTCTTCTGCTATGCAAAGTTTTTTATTTTGATGTAGTCCCATTTATTTATTTTCTCTTTAGTTTCCATTGCCCTAGGAGTAGTATTAGTGAAGAAACTGCTTCAAAATATGTCTGAGATTTCTCTGCCTGTGGATTCTTCTAGTATTTTTATGGTTTCCCATCTTATGTTTAAAGCCTTTATCCATTTTGAATTTATTTTTGTGTATGGTGTAAGTTGGTGGTCTAGCTTCATTTTTTTGCACGTATCTGTCCAATTTTCCCAAGAGACTGTCTTGACGCCATTGTATGTTCATGTCTCCTTTGTCAAATATTAATTGAGCATAGTGGTTTGGGTCGATATCTGAGTTCTCTATTCCATTCCATTGGCCTATATGCCTATTCTTGTGCCAGTACCAGGCTGTTTTGAGAACAGTGGCTTTGTAATACAGCTTGAAATCTGGTATTGAGATCCCTCCTTCTTTGTTCTTCTTTCTCAGGATTGCTGCAGCTATTTGGGGTCTTTTATTATTCCAGATGAATTTGGGGGGAGTTCTGAACTCCCCACTAAAATACCAACTGCATATTTCACAGACTTAGACAGCTGTCCTATCTTTAAATTCACTGCTTCTTTTGCTATTTCATATCTGCTTTTAAACCTTTTCATTGTATTTTCATTTTCCTTATTCTATTTTTCAGCTCCAGAATTTCTTTTTGGTTCCTTTTTATAACTTCTATCTCCTTATTAATATTCTCATTTTGTTCACATATTGTTTTTTGTCTTTCTCCATAACTTTCTTTAGCTCTTTGAACGTACTTAAAAGTTGACTTAGAGGCTTTGCCTAGTAAGTCTGACATCTGCACTTCCTTGGGTATATTTTCTGTCAACTTAGTTTGTACCCTTTACTATACTTTGGACTGTATTTTCCTACTTCTTTGAATATCTATGAGTACTTGTTATAAAGTAAATAATTGAATCTTATAAAAGGTCATAACTATGAAAATCAGATTCTCTGCCTATCCCAGACTTTGCTGTCTTTCTGATTCTTATAGGATGTCTCTATGCCAAGATCAGCCTAAGGTTAAAGCTTAATGCCTTCTCAGATCTTTATGGAGCCTTGTATTTCCCTGGGCATATGTGATGGCTCCTAAATTTCCCTATATTCATAGGTTTTAAATGTCCAAGAGCCCTTTAAGTATCCTGGAAATTGCTGCAGCAGATGGGGTTAGAACAAAGGCAACCAGCTTCCATGCCCATGCTTCAGCAATAAGAGCAGCAATCCACAATTAGAACTCAGAATTCTGACATTTTGGGAGACAAAGTACTTATTACCTATCCTAGCTGCAGCAAATAGCACCAAAAACACAGGTTGTCATCTTCACAGGTGTCTGCAACAGGGCTGAGAGCAAGGAATGGACAGCTGCACTACACTGACGGCTGAAATTTACCAAAATTAACTGCAATTTACCAGTCTAGCTGTCCGTTGGAAGCTGCAGGTATTCAAATAACTCTAGAGTTCCAAAATATTTAACTTGCTCAGTTTCTGCCAATACTATTGTTGTCCAAGTGTAGACATAGATTCCGCATGTTTCCTACTCCATCATCTTTTTCACATCATTCTTAAGAGGACATTTCTATCACTAAATGCCTGCATTAGGAAAGAAAAATGTCTCCGTTCAATGACGTCAGCTTATACCTTAAGAAAAAGAAGGGCAAATTAAATCTAAAGTAGGCAAAACAAAATAAATACTAAAGATCAAAGAAGAAAACAATGAAATAGAACATTGCACCAAATCAATGAAATTAAAAGCTGGTTTTTTGAGAGAAGAATAAAAATTATAAACCTCTAGCAAGTCTGATCAAGAAAAAATATAGAGATACAAAATTACCAGTATCATATATGAAAGAGTTGATTCTACATGCACTAAATTTGATAAGATGGATGCAATAGATAAATTTTTGAAATACAAAAACCATCAAAACTTACCCCAGAAGAAGTAGCTAACCTCAATAGCTCCATTCTAACAAAGAAATTTAATTTATAATTAAAAACCTCTCAAGAAAAAGAAAGAAAAACACAACTTCAAACCCAAATAACTGCACCCATTAATTCTACCAAATATTTAAGAAAGAAATAATTCCAATTCTACACACTCTCAGACAGCAGAAGAGAAGTAAATACCTTCTAATGTAAATAGGCCACATAATCCAGATATTAAGCTAGACAAAAACATTACAAGAAAAGAAATCTACAGACCAATATTTCTCATAAACATATATGCAAAATTCCAGTACAAATGTTAACTAATCATGTACAATACTATCTGAAAAAAATAACTCATCATGACCACCCAGCATTTATAAACCAATTTATTCAATTTTCCATATTATAAACTAAAAATTAAAAATATGATTCTCTCATCAAACATAGAAAAAGCATTTTTCAAAAATCCCACATCAATTCTCTTTTTAAAAGTTCTTAAAATACTAGGTAACCCTGATAAAGGGTTCCTTAAAAGCCTATACTTAATAGAAGACTTAATGGTTTGATTGGAAAAACTAAACACTTTACACCTAAAGATCAAAAGGCAAAGATTTCCACTCCCATCACTGGCTGGAACCTTCTCTTCAACATCATATAGAAGGCTCCAGCCAGTGCAATTGTGCAAGAAAAAAAAGAAATAAAAGCATCCAGATTGAAAATGAAAAATGCAAAACTGTCTTTATTTGCAGTCAACATGATCATCTATGTAGAAAATCTTATGAAATATAAAAACAAAAAAAAATAAAGGTGACTACAACTAATAAGTGATTTTAGTAAGGATGCAAGATTTAAAATCAATCTATTTAAAAAAAAAAACAATTTTAGCCCTATCCAGTTTAGCTCAGTGGATAAAGCATCGGCCTGAATACCAAAGGGTCTCAGGTTTGATTCTGGTCAGGAGCATGTACCTCAGTTGCAGGCTCCTCCCCAGCTCAGGTTCTGGTGAGGGCATATGCAGGAGGCAACCAATTTATGTGTTTCTCTAGCATTGGTATTTCTTTCTGTCTTTCCTTCTCTCTAAAAATCAATGGAAAAATATCCTCAGGTGAAGAATAACAAAAAAAAAAAAAAAAAGGAAACCATCAATTAATGGCTGCCCCTTAAAAAAAGAAACCATTTTATCTCTATGTACTAATGAAGAATCATTAGAAATAGAAAAATGTTAAATACCATTTACAATAACATTAAAATTATTAAAATACTTAAGGAAAATCTGACAAAAGATAATACCATATCTGTACACTAAAAACTACAAAACATTGATGGAAGATAATAAAAAACACCAAAGTAAATGGAGCAATGTGCTTTGTTCATGGCACATTGCCTCAATACTATTAAGATGTGATTTTTACCCATATTGGTCTATAGAATCGATGAAATCCCAATCAAATGCCAGCAGATTTTTGTTGAAATTTATGAACAACTCAAAAATTCGTATAAAAATGCAAAGGTCCTAAAAAAGACAAATGATAGTCTATACCGTTCATTATCTTTTTGAAAAGTATTTTAGTTACAAATTAAATTTCTTTGTTAGGCATACAGTTATGCAACTTCACTATTTCTTTTTGAGTAAGTTGTGATAGTTTCTGTTTTTCAAGTAATTTTTCCATTTCATTTAAGTTGTCAAATTTATTATCTGTAGAATCAATAGTCTCACACCTGATATTGGTACTTTTGTATCTCTCCATTTTTTCTCATTTGTGTAACCAAAAGCTTGCTAATTTTATTCTTTCAAGGAACCAATTTTAGAAATTAGGAGTAAATTTGAAGGTCTAAAACTAAATAATTTCAAGACTTGGTAAAGGCTACAGCAAATATGACAGTGCAGTACTAATGCAAAGATAGACAAATAGATCAATAAAACAGAAGAGAGTCTAAAAATAGACCCATGTTATCTTCAGACAAATTTGACAAAGGATCAAACACAATTTTTTACAGTTAAGTAAAAAAAAAAAAAAAAAAAAAAAAAGTCTTTTCAACAAATGGTGCTAAAATAATTATATATCCACTAGGGGCCCAGTGCACAAATTCGTGCACCTTAAACTGCAAGGCTGCTGTGGGCACAGGAGTGGGTCTCGACCCATCCTCCACACCCCTGCCCAGCCCCTCTCACTACAGCCCCCAGTACCCTCTCTGTCAGCAGTCCCACTCCCACTACTGCCACTCCCACTCAATGACTGATATTGCAGAGCCATTGGGGTTGACACCA
Organism: Antrozous pallidus; assembly: GCA_027563665.1. Taxonomy (NCBI): domain Eukaryota; kingdom Metazoa; phylum Chordata; class Mammalia; order Chiroptera; family Vespertilionidae; genus Antrozous; species Antrozous pallidus. Next base: position 99,594,529 of record CM050516.1, on the reverse strand, counting down.
TCAACATGTGCGAGCAGCAGCTGCTGCCTGGATCGCCCCTCAGAAGTAGGGGGAGGTGGAGAAGCCCTTAGGGATGATCAGGCTGGTAGCCACCACTTGCCCCCACTGATGACGCAAGTGATGGAGACGTGCCAGCAGCGGGTGTGAGCAGGACCAGTGCCAGCAGTGGGTGCAAGCAGTGGCTCTGGTGCAAGCAGCGGCTCTGGTGCCAGCAGCAGGTGTGGGCAGAACCATCACTGGCAGCGGGTGCAAGAGGCAGCTGCCAGCCCCTATCACCCCTCAAGAGCAGGGGGAGGTGGAGAAGCCATGAGGGGTAATCGGGACCCGCAGCCGCTGCTCGCACCCACTGACAGCACTGAGCTTCGGGGCTGGTGCCAGACACTGGCAGCAATTGTAAGCAGTGGCTTCGACCCCAGCAGTGGGGCTAGCACCAGCAGCAGGTGTGAGTGCCATGCGGGACCGCAGCATGCAGGAGCAAAGAATTTTAGTAACCACCAGAGGCTCGCCCCAATGACAGTGACCAGTGCCTCACCTTGGTCTGGCGCCCCTGCTGACCTGCTCCACCATCCCGCTGTGACTGATACCTGCCATGTTCTGCACTCTGCCACCCACTGCTAATGCCCGCCATGTTCCATACACGCCCACTGGTGGTCAGTGCACATCATAGCAACTGGTTATTTGGTTGTTCAGTTATTCTGCCTTACAGTCTATTTGCATATTAGGGTTTTATAGAGAGAGATATGCAGAAAAACTTCAATACGTATCTCAAACCATGTACAAAAGATAGCTTAAGATGGGTCATAGATTTAAAATGTAAAACCTAAAACTTCTAGAAAAAAACCATAGGAGTATACACTTGTGACACTGGACTGGGCAAAGATTTCACATCTATCTATAACAATAAGCTTATACATAAAATTAAAAATTGATAAACTGGACTTCTAAATTTTACAATGCCTATGTATCAACTACATTTTCATTTTCTATATTGTATGATACTTCTTTGGGGAATCTTGCTGGCTGGGGTGAGACTGCTCCTCCCAGGACTAGCTAATTTCTAGAGACACTGAACTATACCAGAGCCCACCTTTGGTATATAATTCAATAAACCCCAATCCAGAATCCAACCACCCCCTTTAGCTAGTACAAGCCAGTATCTCCCTTGTTCTAAATCAACCTAGTTACCAGATAACTAAGGACAGTACCTATCCCCCAAAACGTGCTGAAATTATTCAAACCAGCCAACCCTGAACTATCTACCCTGCCTTGCCTTTCCCACAGAAACCGCCTCTTTAAGGCTGTAGCCTATGTCTTCCCCTCATTCTTTTCTGCCCCATAACTGACCCAGTGCTCACACACACACACACACACACACACACACACACTTGGCCCTGCGTGGTGGGCTGTGCCTCTCACTTCTAGGGGACCAGCAAATCACATTAAACATTTCCTTCAATGCCAGGTGACCTCTCATATTGTCACTCAGTTGTCTTTATAAATTAAAACCCGGGGACTAATCAATCTGCTCTTCAAAAAACTATGTTAAGAAAATGAAAAGAACAACCACAAGACAATGAAACACAATATTTCAAAGCATACATCTGACAAAGGACTAACATCTAACTTAAAACTTAAAATTTTTTTAAGTCTGCAAGCTCAATAATAATAAAAAAAATTGTTTAAGTTTTATTAGCCAATAATTTGAATAGACACTTCACAAGAGAAAATATATGGAGTGCAAATGAAGACATGAAAAGATGCATAATATCATTAGTGATTGGGGAAATGCAAATTAAAACCCCAATAAGATACAGATTTTAGAACTGCTAAAATTTAAACCGACTGGCTATATCAAGCTCTACTGGGTTCCCATAGTAAATGTCATATTTTAAAAACCCGCCCTCCCCCCAGGTTTCCAGCGGAAGAAGGGGAAGAACCATTTTAAATACGCCAGGCAATTTGTCTTAACAAGACCTGCCCTCAGAGATATTAGTGAATCAGAGCCTAACTGAGCCAAGACAGGGAAGTACCCACCTTCAGAACACTGTAGTAGCCTGCTCTCCCCTGAGATGGGACAAAAAGGCTGAGAGACATGTAAGAAGTTCAGAGTCAGAGACACAGGCTCACTAACAGACTGTGACCTGACCACAGGACTGCAGAACACTTCTCCTCCCCAACACATCATCACCACATCACCAAAGGCTACTTACAGCTGTGCCTTTTACCTGATATGTAACATCCAGCCATAAAAAAAAAATTACAAGTGATATCAAAAGACAAACACACAATTTGAAGAGACAGAGCAAGCATCAGGATCAGATGTGGCAGAGATGTTGGAATTATCAGACTGGGAATTTAAACCAACTATGACGAATATGCTGAAGGCTCCGATTGATAAAATATACATTATGCAAGAACAGATAAGCAATTGTAAACAGCAATAGAAACCCTAAGGACAAAGTATAGTATAGCATGCAATGGAATACTATCCTATATAATAAAAGAGAAACATGCAAATTTGACCATACCTTAGCTCCTGATTGGCTATGCTACCAGTCAATTGGGAGTAGGGGTGGGGCCAAGTGGCAGGAGCTCTGGGCCCCAGGGGTGGAGATGAAACGGTGGTGGCAGCAAGCACCCAGCATCCAGGTGCTGTGAGGGGAAGCAGTGGCGGCAGCAGCAGCAGCAGTGGCAGTGGTGGCGGCAGAGAGCGCCCAGCCCTCAGGCGCTGTGAGCGGAAGTGGCAGGTGGTCGCAGGCAGCTGGAGCTGAGCTGAGCAGGGTGATGGCTGGGGGTGAGCCATCAGTTGGACATACCCTGAGGGCTCCCAGTATGTGAGAGGGGGCAGGTTGGGTTGAGGGACCACCCACTCCCAGTGCATGAATTTTCGTGCACCAGGCATCTAGTCTATATTATAAAGAGGTAATATGCAAATTAGGCCAAGACTCTAATGGGTCACAACCAGACAGGAGGAGATGGCATGCGCAGGTGAGGCCCAGAGCAGAGATGGAGGCAGAGGAAAGGGGGCCTGCTCCAGCCAGCGCGGTGGCTCAGGACGCCCTGGAGTGGACACAGGCAGGGGTCTTGGAGACATTGCAAGTCAGGCGCAGTTCCTGACCTCCCACGTCGCCTCCCACATCGCTGTCTGGCCTGACTCCTGTGGCGGCCAGCATTGCATGAGTCAGGCATGGGTCCCGGCCCCCCACAGTGCCATCTGGACTGACTCCCCTGACCGCCAGTGCTGCACGAGTCATGCACAGCAGGTCCTGGCCCTTCACAGTGGCAGTCGGTGCTGTGTGAGTCAGGCATGGGTCCCGGCCCCCCACTCCCCCAAGGGTTGCTTCCTCCCAGGGCGGAAGGCGGGGGACTTCCTTGGGTGATTTTAATCACGCACTGGGCCTCTAGTGTAGCTATAATAATGAGTGAACTATTCATCTCACAACATGGAAAATCTCAAAACAATTATGCTGAGTGAAAGAAGGCAGATAAAAAACGGAGTACATAATGTATGATTCCCTTATATGAAGCTCCAGAAAATGCAAATTACTGTATAGTGACAGAAAAGAGTCAATAGTTACCTGTAAAGGTGGGGCAGGAGGCAGAACTTTCCAAGAGAAATGAAGAAACTTTGGGATGATGGGTATCTTGATTGTGGAGATAGTTTTACTGGAACAAACATAGATCAAAACTTATTAAATTATATACTTTAAATATATGGACTTCAATGTACATAAAAATACTAGAGGCCCAGTGCATGAAATTCATGCACGGGGCAGGGGGAGGAAGGAAATCCCCTCAACCCAGCCTCCGCCCTCAACCCTCTCCAAACCGGTTCCTCTTGGGGGATGTCCAACTTCCAGTTTAGGCCCAATCCACAATCCTGGACTACTGGCTCCTAATCACTCACCTGCCTGCCTGCCTGGTCTCCCCTAATTGCCCAGCCCTGCCAGCCTGATTGCTCCTCACTGCCTCTTCATGCCAGCCTGATCACCCCTAAATGCTCCCTCTGCCAATCTGGTTGCCCCTAACTGCCCCTCCTGCTGGCCAGGTCAATCCCAACTGCACCCCCCTGCCAGCCTGGTCATCCCTTACTGTCCCCCGCTGCTGACCTGGTCTCCCCAAACTGCCCCCACTGCTGGCCTGGTTGCTCCATGCAGCCTGCTATGCAGTTGTTTGGTCATCCCTCACTAACCCCTCTGCCGGCCTGGTTGTAGGCCATCTTGTGAGGGGATGAGGGTCAATTTGCATATTACCTCTTTATTATATAGGATACAATGCTCATGTAGGAGCATTAATATAAAAATCCAGATTTTTAGGTTCTCTTGAAAAAGTAGCCAAGAACTTACATGGTAATAAGTAGCTCCAGCCAGGTAACAGCCAGGTAAGAGACCCAATCCTTCCCTATTTTTCTCACACATACGCTATGTTCTTCATTTATTATCATCTTGATCTCCACAGACACCTTAGTATTTGAACCCTGCACTGTCTTTGTATTTTTAGCATTCTCATAGTGTCTGAAATATTGTAAACATTCAGCTAAATTGGGTTTCTTCCCCCTTATGATAAGGAACTACTAATTTACAAGCAAAGCCAAAAATTCTTATTTTTAAATCTCCTCAATCAAAAGATAATATGCATCACCTGACCAGCATGGCTCAATGTTTAAGCATCAACTTATGAACCAGGAGGTTATGGTTTGATTCCCAGTCAGGGCACATACCCACGTTACGGGCTCAATCCCCAGTAGGGGCCGTACAGGAGGCAGCCAATCAATGATCCCGTCTCATCATTGATGTTTCTATCCCTCTCCCTTTCTCTCTAAAAGCCAATAAAAATAAATTTCTAAAGTAACATCTCATTTATTGATGGAAATGCAAAATGACAGCCACTTTGGAAAACAGTTTGACAGTTTCTTACCATAAGTTACAGGAAGTGTGCTCCCAGGTGCTCACCCAACTGATCTGAACACGATACCCACACAAAACCTGCAGGTGGATGTTCGCAGCAGCTTTAGTCATAACCACAAAAAAATAGGAACAAGCAAGCTGTCCTTCAACAGACAAGTGGATGAGCAAACTCCGGTGCATCCACACAATGGAATCTTCAGTGATTTTTATTTTTAATGAACTATCAAGCTGCAAAAAAGACATGAAGGAATCTCAAATGCATATTGGTATGTGAAAGAAGGCTGTCTGATTCCAATTATATAACATTCTGAAAAAGGCAAAACTATGAGATGATAAAATATGTAATTTTCAGGGTTCAAGGGAAGGAGAAAGGATTAAATAGATGAATCCCAAAGGATTTTTTTTTAGAGCGGATAAAAATGTGTGATATTTTCATGGTGAATAGATGACACTATGCATTTGTCAAAACCCATAGAACTTTATAACATGGGAAACCTTGATGCATGCAAACTTAAAAATAATTTAGGGGTTTGAGAGTACCAGCATGGGATGCATAATCTAACTATATTACAAATGTATGAAACAACCTCATTGAAGGGGTTAGAGAAAAGATGCTAACCGAATAGACTTTGGCAATAAAAAGAGTCTGTAAGATGAAAAAGCAAAAGAAAATGTATATAAGCACTGTACTATAGTTGATAAAGCTGTGCCCCATGAGGTATAGAGTAACCATTTTAATGCCACCATAAATGTATACTAGAATCAACCAATTAAGTAAGTGGATGGCATGGTAGAGTGGGAGGTTACAGATAATCAATGGAAGGAGGCTAGAATGATCCACCTGGACAAAGAGTTGGAGGTATCAGTCTGAATGTATGTTTAGCTCAATGTAGATATAAATGATTATATATGTGTAGATATCTACACTAATAAAAGAGAAAGATGCAAATTGACCGTACCTTCATGATGCCCACCAGCCAATCAGGACTGAGTAACCCAACAACAATGGTAGGTTAATTTGCATACACGTGTGCCAAGTGGCCATGGGCGGGATGCTTACATCATTGCCATGGTGATGACGCAGATGTTTCGCACCGCCCCAGCCACTCTGGGCCTCTGTGCATCATGGGAAGGCAGAAAGGCGGCTCTGGCCAGAGTGAAGGATGTGCCAGCAGCCAGGGGAAGGAAGGCCCATTCTTGCACAAATCTTCATGCATTGGGCCTCTAGTATGTATATAACAGGTCAGTATACACACAATCTTTTTTTTTTCTTTGTCATTTGACAAGGCTTAGAAGCAACACTTCAGTAGCAACAAACACATATAGCATCCAGGACCTTTCTTTTATGACCCTTTCCTCCTTTCCCTCTGACCCCTATATCTCTTTCCTAAAGTATACCTTCGAGATCATCTATTTTAGCACCTTCTTGTTTTTGGAAAAGAAAATGGGATCCCCAAAAAATAGTTTTTCAAAATCATACAGCCAATTAAAAGTGAAATCACTCCTAGAACTCCTTGTGATTATTTGTTCAATGACTTTCATTTGCAGGGTAATTCCCAAGCTAGGGGGTACATATTTATTGCATTTTATAAAACAGGATGCTCTTCTCAACACCCCTTAGAACTAGAAAGCAGTGCCAGAAATTAATTTGCCCCAGTTCCTTTTGCATTCAATTTAATAAAACTAATTTTCTTTGACGGTGTTGTATTTTCTAAGAGCATCGAGGAAGAATTGAACGGATTTCAGTTTGCTCACATTGAGCTTTTAAAAATGAGCCAACAGAACAGGACATTTTGACTTGGTCCAAAATCAAAGAAACTGATTACTGACTGATGCTCTTATCTACTTTTTTTAAGGTTTCATTATGTAACAAGGGAAAAGTCATCTCAAATTTTCCTGGCCCTCACCCTTCCTACTTCTCTTTGCTTTCTTTCTAGTTAAGCAAAGACAGAAGAAAAATTGGCTCTTAAAAATGTCTTCAGAGAAAGAGCCCGGTTGTGAGGGTGGTGATGCACTTTGCTTTCTGCTTTCTCTAGCGCTTTCCAGATATTAAAACTCAAAGTTCATACAAATGGACATTCTCTCATCATTCCTGCTCAATTGAAAGCAATTACAATTCACAATTACCCATAAATCACCTTTTTTCAATGGCATTGCCTCTCTGTTCCACATGTTCATAAAGTAATTTGAGAATGATGTTTTTTCCCAAAGTCTTGCATCAGCTCAGGCCTGTTTTATCCCATCTTGTTCCCCACTCTTCTCCTGCATCCCTCCAGTTCATCCAAGCTGAAATCTTTCTCTCACTCTGCCCCATCTCTCTCTCACATATGTGTGCATATATACACATGTGCACATATGTACACCCTTGCACCTTGCCCCAATTGTATTCCCAGTATAGGTGCTTCCAACATTCTGTGTGAAAATCCTATCTATGCTACATACCTGCAAATGTCTCTTTTTCTGAAAATATTTCCCACTTTGCACAGTATGCTGTGGGCACTGTAAAAATAAAGATTAGGTTTACATAACCTCTATCCCCAAGGAGCTGGTAATTTTCATCAATCCCATCTCAAAAATAAGAGGACATTCATTCTACCACAAGTAATTGATTACGTGGAGAATGTCTGTGTTACTCTCTACCTCAATAATAGATTGTCAGAACATAAATTATACACTTCACTTCCATAGTTTCTGCCTCCCTGTTCCAATTTAGAGGAGGGGTGGATGACTGGGGAGGAAAGATGGGAAAACAAGAGTACAAGGAACAATTTCAGTTCTAGGTCTAAACTTAATAAAATTATCCTCAAATGAAAAGGCTTGGAGGAAAAGTACAAATGAAGCCCCATGGACCATATGTTTATATGAGAGTATGCAGATGAGTTATAAAGTTGTACACCTGAAATTTATATTATGTTATTAATCTACTAGAGGTCTGGTATATGAAATTTGTGCATGGAGAGTGGAGTCCCCTCAGCTGAGCCTGCACCCTCTCCAATCCAGGACCACTGGCTCCTAAATGCTCACCTGCCTGCCTGCCTGATCACTCCTAACTGCCCTCCTCCCCACTATCCTGGTCACTTCCAAATGCTCGCCCTGCCGACCTAGTTGTCCCCAACTGTCCCCCCGCTGGCCTGGTCGCCCCTAACTGCCCCCCTCTGCCAGCCTGGTCACACCTCACTGCCCCCCCACACTGGCCTAGCTCTTAATAGCTTACTTACATGCCTGCCTGGCTACCCCTAACTGCCCCCCCTTCTAACCTGGTTGCCCCCAACTGCACCCCCCACTGGCCTGGTCACTCCTAACTGCCCCCCACTGGCCTGGTTGCCCCTAACTGCCCCCCCTCTGGCCTGGTCTCCCCCAACTGTCCCCCCGCCAGCCTGGTTGCTCCTCACTAATCCCCTGCCAGCCCGGTCACCCCACACAGCCTGTTGTTCAGTCGTTTGGTCATCCCTCACTAACCCCCTGCTGGCCTGGTCATAGGCAGCCTTCTTGTGAGGGTATGAGGATTAATTTGCATATTACCTCTTTATTATATAGGCTGTTACCCCAATAAATCTAATATCGTATCTAATAAAAGAGCAACATGCAAATTTGACCTTACCTTCACTACGCTACCAGCCAATCAGGAGCGGGGGTTGGGGCCAAGGTGCACGCGAGGCGAGGGGCGGTGCAAGGGGGGGGGCCGCCACAGCACCAGTGGCCACCTTGGTCTGCTGGGGTCCAATCACAGCCCCAGAACCAGCAGGGGTTCTGGACCCATGCTGCCACCCCGAGGCCCAACCTTGGCAAACCTGAGGCGGCCCCGACCCAAACCTGCGGTGGCGGCAGGGGTCCCGATGGCCGCCCCAGACCCAGCAGGGGTTCTGGACCTGCGCCGCCGCCCTCAGGCCCAGCCACACCACATTAAAGCTTCTTTTATTATTAGCATCTTAAATTAATGTGATACATTTATTACAATTGATGAGCCTTTATCGACACATTATTAACAAAAGTAAAATCTGCCATTTACGTTAGGGTTCATTCTTTGTGTTGAACATCTTATGGTCTTGACAAATGTACCATTAATATAGTATCAGACAGAACAGTTTCATTGTCCTAAAGATCACCTGTGGCCCACCTATTCATCCCTCCCTGCTCTGAACCCTGGCAGCCAGCGGGTGATCAGGCTGGCAGGCAGAAGGGGTTAGGAGCAAGCAGGAAGGCAGGCAGGCAAGTAGTTGGAAGCCAGCAGTCCTGGATTGTGAGAAGGATGTCCGACTGCCCATTTAGGACCAATCCTACTGGGATCAGGTCTAAATGGGCAGTCAGACATCCCTGAGGGATCCCAGATTGGAGAGGCTGCAGGCTGGGCTGAGGGACACCCCCCCTGCCCCCGTGCACAAATTTCATGGCCTCTAATAAATAATTTAAAATGCTAAAACTGTTAAATAAAATATGCCCTCTCCTCTTTTTTAATTCTCTGCTGAGGGTATTTTTTCCATTGATTTTTTTAAGGGAGTGGAAGGGAGGGAGGAGAGGGAGAGAGAAACATTGATGTGAGAGACATCACATACCAAGGATGGATATCAAACCACAACTAATATGCATGCCCATGACTGGAATCAAACCTGCCACCCTTCATTTGGTACCATGTGCCAACTTTAACACTGGCAGGGCTGCTCTCCCCTCTTAATTGATGAGTATATGCTCATTAAAGAGAAATTTGAAAAGTATGTGTACAGCTAGAATTTAAATGACTGAAAGTCAGGAAAACATCAACAATAACTGATTATAATTATTACTGTCCTCAGGTATTCTATTGCTGGGTTAGAAATGACCAGTAAAAAAAAATCACACAAAACTCATTTATTACTTATTTATTCTTTAACATTATTATTCTTGTCCTCATTTTAGTAAAACCAATGTTGCTATAATTAAGGCTTTTACTGTTTTGGATTCTACTAGCTATAATATCATAACTTTTTATCCTCACCCGAGGATAGCTTTCTATTGTTTTTCTATTAATATATTTTTATTATTGATTTAAGAGAGGGAGAGAGAGATAGAAACCTCAATGATGAGAGAGAATCATTGATCGGCTGCCTCCTGCATGCCCCACAGTGGGGATCAAGCCCACACCCCAGGCATGTGCCCTGACCGGGAATTGACCTGTGACCTCCTGGTTCACAGGTCCACATTCAATCACTGAGCTATGCCAGCCAGGCTCTATTGCTTTTTAGACAGAGTGGAAGGAAGGTGGGGAGAGAGAAGGGAGAGAAAGAGAGAAACATCAATGTGAGACACATGGATTGGTTGCCTCCTGCACATAGCTCTGTGTGGGGATCGAGCCTGCAATGGATATTCCTGACCTTGGCCAGGAATCAAACCTATCTATGACACTGTGATCTTTCAGTGTGCAGGCCAACACTTTAACAACTGCGTAAAACTGGCAAGGACAATATTAAAACTCTTTTTTACCTTTTTGTTAATTTTAGAGCGAGAAAGGGTAAGAAAGAGAAAGAGAAACAACTTTTACTATTTCACTTACTTATGCATTCGTTGGTTGTTTCTTGTGTAAGCTATATATATAAAAGCCTAAGCGGCCATTACGACCGAAGGACTGGAATGACTGGAACAACAGGTCAGCCAGTCACTATGACATGCACTAACCACCAGGAGGCAGATGCTCAAAGCAGGAGCTTTCCCCTGTGGTCAGTGCGCTCCTACAGCCAGCCAACCTCCTCAGCCCCTCCCTCTGGCCAGCAAACCCCCTGTGGTCCCTCCCCCCAGCCAGCAGGCCCCATCTGGCAGGCCTCATCTGGCAGCCAGCAGGCCCTGGCTGGCCAAGCCCTGATCAGAACTGGGCAAGATGGCCCCAGTACGTCCTGATCATTGACCAGGCCTAGGGACCCCACCTGTGCAGAATTTTGTGCACCGTGCCTCTAGTAATATTATAAAATAAAATACAATTGTATTAAAGTTTACAAAATTCCCATGTAATTTCAATATAAGTATAACTTAAATGTAAAAAAAAAATTATGTTAATACTATGATCCAAAAATTATTTCTTCTAAAGCTTTCAAAATAATCTATTAAAAATGAAAGACAAAAAAATCCACAAATTTTAGTAAAAAATTTCAGTTTATATCAAAATTATTTAAGTAATGATGGCTTTAATTTTTTGAAAATGTAATTATATTTTATTATTACATACTTTATAAAAATAAACCTATTCCCAATCAATGTCCATCTAGTTGCCAATGAATAATTGGTACTGTGTTTCACCATGTTATGTCTAGACCCACACATACACAAATTTAAGAGTATTTTTGTTTAAAATTGCAAAATGTTCTTCAGCTGCTATGAGCAACTATTACAAATATTATGCTAATCTGTGAATAATTCTAAAACCACAATTTAAACCTGAAGAGGAGTAAGAAATGGATACTGGGCACTACTGGAAAATGATACTTTATTACGTATGACTCTATTGATTTATGCTATCTGAGAAAACTATTGGACAAAATAATTGTTTCACATTTACCTAAGTGCTCCCATCACTGACATCATCCCACTCACTTAAGCAGTGTCCTGCTCTCAGTCCTCAGAGATACCATCAGTCAGACCTTCACAGCGTTTAAGACAATTCCCTTCAGGTTTAAGATGTAGGGCAGGAGAAACGAAGAAATATTTCCCTGGAGTAAGTAATGAAAACAAATGTTTAGGTTACATCCCTGCCCGCCCAGCACGGAGCACCAAATCCCAAGGCACAGAGGCATTCCTGTGTGTTTAGCAAGTGTATTTTTGTTTGTTTTCACATTGTGCCCAGGATTAAAAATAATATTTTATTATTGGTCTCACCCCAAATATAAGACATACTGGGTTCTTGAAACAAGAACATGGCACTAGAAAAGGGGGAAACATTCAGAATATAAGAAAAGAGCTCTTGCAAAATAAAAGCAGAAGAGCAAAATTTTTCAAGTCAGTAAAAATATTGAGAAATAATGTTGAGAAAAGACCCCAGAAAGTAGAACAAATAGAGAAAATTAGTGAGGTAAGTAAGAAAATTAGAGGATAGTTCCAGAATGTACAGCAGCCAACTAATAAGAGTTATAGAAAAAGAAAATAGGGAAGTGAGCAACAATTATATGATAATGACAATAATTATACAATAATAAGAACAACAAAAATAATTTCCAGAACTGAGTTTTCAGATTGAAAGGCCCACTTAAAAAGCAGTGCAATGAATAATAATAATTTTAAAAAAAATTTAAAGGTGCATCATGTGACATTTCTGAATACCAGGGATGAGAGCAGAACCTAAAAGTGTGTGGAGAATAAAAACACGTTCATTTACAAAAGATGTATCAGTGTCATTAAAAATTTTAGCAACACTGGTAAGTAGAAAACAATGTAGCAATACCATCAAAATGTGAGAGAGAAAAAATACTAATCTAGAATTATGTCCCTATCCAAACTATCCATCAAGTATTGTGGGTGAAATAAAAATATTGTAGACATTCAAGATACCACAGGAAGCTTCTGGATGATCTATTCTTCCAGAGTAGAGTTAAGCAAGAAACAGGAAGACCTGGGCTCCAACACACTGGATAGGGAGAAGGACCCGCATAATAAAAATGAAGGGAAGCCCAGGATGATATTTCCGCAGAAGCCTGGAGAGAAACCAGCTACCGGGACCCGTGAGGGAGGTCCCCAGAAGGAAGTCATCAAGGAGGGTGACAAAACACCTGACATCTTTAGAGGAAATTTTCTGATTTGTTTCAGAGGAAAATTTGGGAAATGTAGTGATTAGAACAAATGAAACGTAGCAACTATAGAAGTGAAATAGGGAAAAATTAATAATAGGGGAAAACGTAAAGTTATATTTTAAAAAGGAGAAAAAATGGTTTCCTGGCATGCTCTGGAGCTCAGCTGTGAACATTAGTTACTTAGCAATAATAATCTAAACACAGAAGGATGATTTAAACAAAAAATTTTGAGAAAAAAACATAATGGAAAAATGGGGGAATAACAGAAGAGAAAATGTGTGTTTGCATATATGTGTGCATGTGTGCATAAAGACAATATATCATTGAGAAAATTTAAATGTTAATATAATCATAGTATTTGGGGAAGAAAACAAAGATATATGTAAATGAGTTGAGAGTATTACTTCAAAAATATAAAAACTAGAAATTAAGAAAAATTTGGCAAATATATAATAATACTAGAGACCCAGTGCACGAAATTCATGCATGGGGGGTGTCCCTCAGCCAGCCTGCACCCTCTGAAATTTGGGACCCCTTGAGGGATGTCCAACTGCCCATTGAGACCCAATCCCAGTGGGATCAGGCCAAATAAGGTAGTCGGACATGCCTGTTATAATCCAGGACTGCTGGCTCCCAACTGCTCACTTGCCTACCTTCCTGATTGCACCTAACTGCTTATGCCTGCCAGCCTGATTGATGTCTAACTGCTCCCCTGCCAGCCTGTTTGCCCCCAACTTCCCTCCTTTGCTGGCCTGGTCACCCCTAACTGCCCTCCTCTGCAGGCTTGGTTGCCCCCAACTGCCCTCCCGTGTAGGTCTGGTTCCCCCCAACTGCTCTACCTTACAGGCCTGGGTCCCCCCAACTGCCCTTCCCTGCAGGCCTGATCACCCCCAAGTCCCCTCCTCTGCTAGCCTGGTCACCCCTAACTGCCCCCCCTGCAGGTTGATCACCCCCAACTGCCCTCCCTTGCAGGCCTAGTCCCTCCAAACTGCCCTCCCCTGCTGGCCATCTTGTTGTGGCCATTTGTGTCCACATGGGGGCAGGATCTTGGACCACATGGGGGTAGCCATCTTGTATGTTGGAGTGATGGTCAATCTGCAAATTACTCTTTTATTAGATAGGATAGAGGCCTGGTACATGGGTGGGCACCAGCTAGTTTTCCTGAAGGCTGTCCTGGATTAGAGTGGGGGTTCCCTTGGGGTGTGGGGTGGCCTGAGTGAAGAGCCTATTGTGGGTTGCAGGCTGGCCATGCCCCCCAGCAACCCAAGCAGAGGCCCTGGTATCTGGAATTAATTTATCTTCTACAATTAAAACTTTGTTGCCTCGAGCGGAGCCACGCCTTCTGCTTGCTCAGTGGTGGCAGTCATTTCTGTTGAAATTTATTTACCTTCTAAAATTGAAACTTTGTAACCTGGAGTGGATGCCTAGGCTGGCCAGAGCTACAGAAGCTTGGCTTCCTCCATTGCCTGGGCTACCCTAGCCTCTGCTCTCTCCAGCTCCATGGCTGCCGACATTTCTGTCGAGGTATATATATCTTCTTTAATTGAAATTTTGTAGCATTGAGTGGAGGCCTAGGCTGGCAAGGGCAGGCGGAAAGCTTGGCTTCCTCCATGGCTGAAGAAACCTAAGCTTCTCTCCTTCTCTCAGTGGCCACAGCTATTTTGGTTGGGGTTTATTTGCATACTTTCTCCTGATTGGCTGGTGGGTGTGGCTTGTGGGTGTGGCAGAGGTATGGTCAATTTGCATATTACTCTTTTATTAGATAGAATTCTTCATTATATATTGAATATTATTTGTTGACTTCTTAAACCATTACATATTTTTCTTTTAAAATATTTGATTAAAAAATAAGTTGTATGGGAGGGAATGTGTGGGTTGAGATCGTTGTGACAAATTGTGAAGCAATTCTAGAAAAAGGAGCAAGTGAAATGACCAGGGGTTAAGAGTAATGTTATTTCTCAGCATTTTTAAAAAGTCTACTTTAGATTCAAGATTATGATTTTAAAGTGAGACTAGCCAGTATGATCATATGTTTTTCTGTAACTATATTTCTCTAAGCTTAGTTATAGGCACTAAGCAGAAAATGAGTTGGATTTCATCAGTATTGTGATTTGGCCAAGAGAATATGATAAAGTATGAGTGAAAAGGGAATCAAAAGTATTTGCAAGGATTATCATAATGGGATACGGACTTTAAGATACATAAAGAGGAATGAGGATCAAGATGATGGTAGAACCAATGGATTGGAGGTCTTGATATTGGGCTACTAGAAAGAGTGAAAGAGAAGAATAGTGGTGCTGGGGAGTTGAGGGGCAGGGCATTGAGATTATGAAGATGTTGTAGTTATTGGTAAACATGAAGTTGAGAATATACCTGGGGGAGTGAGTGACTGAGGTTGGGTAAAGGACAAGATTAGATAGATGATGATAGATAATAAATAGACAGATAGATGAGAGATAGATAGATAGATAGATAGATAGATAGATAGATAGATAGATAGATAAAGCAAAAAAGCAAATGGGGGAAATTGTCAATAGTTGGTGAATCAGATTGATAAAGAATGATATATGAAAGTTTCCTGTGCTATTTTTGCAACTTTTTTTTGAACTTTGAAATTAGATTATATTTTTGAAAATAAAAAGTTATCCCCAAAAGTCAAAATCTAGAAAGCAATACCCTAGAGTGAAAAGACTTATCTTGCTGTGCACTAGAAAGCAAGAGGGGAAAGTTTTTGAGTGCTGAGTTCCTCATGATGGATGAGGTGGTGAGCTATCAGTAGTTTCAGCAGGGAAAAAGCCCCAATGGTAAACGAATTTTCGCTTCTGCTAGGCTGGGCTTGGCTCTCAGACAACTCATCAGTCAGCTTTGCAGGAGCTCTGGGAAAGTCTCAGCACACGTGTTTGAGCACTCTCTAGGACTGCTTCTGGAAGCCCTGCCCTGCCCTGAGATAGGTCCACCCTTGAGACACTGTCCTATGGAAAAGGAAGTCAGTGGAACAATGAGTTATAATTACAAGGGAGACTAGATGGCTGAGAGACTGGGAAACAGCTGACATCTCTGCTTCTGAAAGCAATTCAGGGTTAGTTCCCCTAATGCTGGGTTGGCTCCTGAAATCCCAAACACTGTCTTCTCTCTCCACATAAGTCATCGCCAAATGCCAAAATGTATCCACTCACGTGTTCCAGCTCCTGTGTATTAATGAGACCAGAAACTTGGTACGTCCTGCAAAGTATCCTGACATTTTAGCTCCCCCCTTATGCAACCGACTGAGCTGTCCTACAGGAAGCTGTGCAGCCCAGGGTGGGCTCACTGTAAACTGGCAAGGAATTAAGTCAAGAAGCTTCAAGGTAATGAACACATGCTCTGAGAAAGCAGGGGAATGCTGGGACCTGACCACAATTATAATGTCTGAGTCAAAAGTCACAAAGTCATTCACATGCCAACGGCCATTTCCTCCATCTCACCCCCACCCTGCTACACTGGAAGCCAATTCTCCACAGTGCATGGTGAGTCAGGCGTGAGTACTTTGATTACGGCTCAGCTGATGTCATTCAAGAAAACAGGGGGGTCACCCACTGCATCAGAGGAAGAGACATTTGACTGAGAGAGGTCCACCCTTCAGCCCTCTGGGGAGCCTGACATTTCCAGGATACGAAAAACAAACTTCCTCTTAAGAAGGAATATGCTTTCAGTGTGGGAAAAATAAGAGAGAGAACCAGAGAGGGTCAATACGTGCTCACCCTTGGCTGAAAGCCCACAATCAGGGAAATGTCTGTCCTTTTAGAAAAGGTGAAAGCATCAGAATGTCCTCTGGTTCAACAGAAGAGACAAGTGACAGCACGTACACGGAGAAAAACTCAGTCTTGATTCAACAGAACCAGCTGTGCCAAGCCACCTTCTAACTCTCTTTGAACTGAGCTCTTCGTTCTCGCAAGAGTTAATACTCTGAACGTCTAACAAGTACCTATGAGAGGCTACTTAGTGTTTGGCACTAGAGCCATCCTTTGTGGTGGGGAGAAAGGATTCTGATCCAATAGGCTAGTAATATAGGCTGTTGTGTGTTTTTTTTAACTTTCATGTAATGATTTATTTGAGAGAGAGAGAGAGAGAGAGAGAGAGAGAGAGAAAGAGAGACCCCATCAATTTGTGGTTCCACTTATTTATGCATTCATTCATTGATTGTTGTATGTGCCCTGACCAGGGATCAAACCCAAAACCTTTGTGTATCAGGAGGACACTCTTAACCAACAGAGCCACCCAGCCAGAGTCTATAGGCTGTTGTTGTTGCTACAGCTAACATTGAGCTCTGTGCTCTGCCACTCACTTTACATGGCTTATCTTATTTGAACCTCAACAATCTTGTGGGTAGGTACTATTATTTTCTCTACTTTGTAAATGGAGAGGCTGAGACAGCAAAATCACACAGCAAGATGGAGAAGCCAGCGTTTGAAACCAGACAGCCTGGACCACGCTGTCCAATGGGACTTTCTGCAACGATCAACATATTCTGGATCGCACTGTTCAGTATGGTAGCCACTCACCATATGTGGTTACTGAGCACTTGAGATATGATTGGTGCAACTAAAAATTGGAATTTAAAAATTTATTTAATTTTAATTAACTTAAATTTATTTTTTTAATCTTCACCCAAGGATATGTGAAGAGAGAGAGAGAAAGAGAGAAGAACGTTGATGTGAGAGAGAAACATCAATCGGTTGCCTCTTGTACCAGGGACAAAACCAGAAACCTAGTTATGCGCCCTGACTGGGAATGAAAACCAGAACCTTTGAATGTACAGAGAAGTTTGAAATCCAGCCCTATGACTATGTAAATGTGGAGAATTGAGGTTCAAATTTTTGAAGTAATCTGCTAGAGATCACATTCCTAATCAATGGCAGACAAGAAATCAACCACAGGTCTCCGGAGGTTCTACAGAGAATTATTTGTTCCCTATTATCACTTGCGCATATTTCATTAGGTTTAGGTCCTGACTTTTCACTTGATTTCCTGTGTCCCTGAGGCTCTCCATGCTTCAGTTCCTCTGTCTGGAAAATCAGGATTACAATGTCTACTCAACACCCCTCACAGAGATGCTAGGAAAATCAAATGACACCGTGAAAGTGAGAGTGTTCTGAAAAGTGGAAAGCACCATTTTTAAAATTTTTATGTCTCTTTTCCCATCTCAGATTTCTCCTCTAACAACCTCCAAAGCAGGGCAGTAATTGTTTATATAATTTTATTTAAAATAACCTATTAGAAAGAAACTGAGACAGAAAAATACATGCAAAGCTCATCTCAGTGATAGGTTGATTTTATCCAACAGAAATGCCCAGGTGGTGAATGTTGTTGATGACAAGTTAGTTGCCATGACAGAGAATAATGCTGGGGAGTGTGGGGAGGCATTAACCCACATGGATCATTGGCCACAGCCAACCTTTGCTATTTAAAAAATTATCCTACATACAAGAGAAGCTGAAAAGGCAGTCCTTGTTTTTGAGCTGAAGTTGGTGGTAGAACATGGGAGAAACAAAGAGAAGTGCTTAGTGGTCACAGTCTTTGCTCTAAAAATTACAGCCTAGGGATTATCTGATGAAGTTTTGTTTTTGCCTTCCCTTTCAGTCTATAGAAAATAACTAACGTTAGAAGTCAGGATTCCTAGAAGGCATTCAGGGGCAGTGCTGGAAGATGGCATGCAGGCTGTTCCCTAGTGGCATGTAAGGTACCCAGAACTGGCAAGTCTAAGCCTGGTGCTCCTGCTCCCACTCCCAGACCAACGCCAGCCTCACAATAGTAGAGTAGTTGATGTTTTCTATTAAATAAATACATAAATAGGCATTTAGTAGAACTAGGATATATGATCCATTTATTTGGAACCAGATTTTATTATTTTTCCCTTGTAAGATTTTTTTTTTCTTAATGTCAATCCTTAGGTATTTTGAAAACTTCTACTTACATTGGTTGTTATACAACCTAAGTTCAAAGGCCCATCTTTTTCTAAACGCAAATATTCATGAATACTAAAATTGAATCGGTTCCTCTGTGAGACATACTCCAACACCATCCCAGAGACTTAGGTGACAATGTCACAGAAGGAGGTCAGAACCGGGGGCTCCTGACCCAGAGGGCCCACATTTTCCATGTCTGTAGCCTGGGTTTTGTCTTACACGATATGCATCTAGCTGTTAGACTGCTGAGTTGTGACTCATGAAAAGGATTCAGGTCAGGTCATTCCGAAAGCATCTGAAAAGCCCAGTCCAGTGCCTTTTACAGAACGAACATGTTTAGTAAATAACATGCGCTAATATGTATTAAATGCCTACTCTACAGTCAGCAGTAGGAAAAGGGTTTTCCTTTTTTTTAAAAAAATTTTTTTTATTGATTTCAGAGAGGAAAGGAAAGGGAGAAAGAAATAGAAACATCAATGATGAAGAGAATAATTGATCAGCTGCCTTTTGCACTCCCCCTACTGGGGATTGAGCCCACAACCTGGACATGACCAATGCTCAACCACTGAGCTACACCCACCAGGTGAGGGTTTTCCATATGTTATCTAATCTATCCAACAAGTCAAAGGTAGAGTCAATATTAATTTCCAACTTGAAAGATAAGGAACTAAAGCACAAGAGGTTAAGTAAATTGCCCTAAAATCACACAGATAATTAGTAGTGGGTCTGAGAGACACACACTCATGCTTATAGAAAGCAAAGTTTGTCATAAAACCGCTGAACTAGACTTTCTCCCAGTCAATACAAGACAATACCCTTAGAGTAAGATTCTACCACCTTTAAAGAGTCAACTTTCCTGGAACACTTTGCAAAGGTGGTTGGTTTGTAGATCTGAGTAAGTTAGGTTATGCCTTAATAATGAAATGCCTCCAAAGTCTCAGTGACTTAACACAACATGCATTTGCTTCATGTCAACATTTATTCATTTCTGCTGAGAACTCATTGGAAAGACCTGGTCATCTAGCCCCAACCTGAGTGCTGGGAAATGTAGAGGAGCACATGGAATATTCAGTCAGCTATGAGGTCCCAGTCCCAGCTCTTCCTTCAATCCCCTGGTGACTTTGGCACACAACTCCCTTTCTGAGCTGCAATTTCTTCATTTCTCAAATGATATAATGACACAAAGCTCCTCAAGATCCATGCTTGCATATTTTATGAATCTGTCAATGAATGTCCCTTACACAGGACATGTACCAAGACCATACGGGCACCCCTGGATACGGAAACATCTCTCCATGTGATGTGAGGCAAGGCTGTTTGTGGCACAAATCAGGCTCACTGTTTTGCTTGGATGGCAGGCTTGGGAAGGCTGTTTGCCAACCTAGCAGAATGGGGTCAGCGGTTCATGGCAACTCCCAGGCCTTTGGAGATGTTGGGCGCTTTTTTGTTGGTCTTTACACCTAATAAAAAGCAATTTCCTCTTTTCAAAAGGCACTTTTTTTTTCTGTTTTTGGAAGATTAGTGGATTTGGGGTTTTGTTTAGTTTTTTGCTTTTAAAATTAAATGGACATTATCTTTTAAAGCCGAAGACAAGGGTGACAGAAAGGACATGGAGATTAGCCCAGGTCACAGAGCAAGACAAGAGCAGAGCAAGGGGTGAAGCCCACTGCCTTGGACAGGCCTCGTCCCCAGGCAGGAAATCACTCTGGGATAAAAATTCTTGCCAATGGCCCATGATGAATGAGTGTTAACAGGCCCAAACATCTATTTCATATCCTTTCAAGCACACAAAGGAAAAGGGACTTTGTAGAGTCTATTTTGGCCCAATCTAGTGCCTAAAACAAAATGCCAATTGAGACACCACTCTGAAGCAACCCAGGGGACAGTTCTTCTCCAGCTCCTTCTGGAGTGGAGCGATTTTACCTTCTTTAGAAATGGGATTAGGGCAAGTGTGCCCTGTGGGCCTCAACACACTGGCCAGCTCCCCTTCCTTAAATGCTTTCAGCTATCACCTATCTCTAGACTGGAACAGGAATAGCTCACTCACCCGGCTGCATCTACACTATTTTTGCACCACCACCCCATCACACAGGCCCCTAAAAAAAAACATTTGCACACCAATGAGGCCTGCCTGAACAGAGAAAAAGGAATAAGCTGCCTGGCAATATGAAAAACTCCCAGTTTCCCACAGGTTTGGAGGACAGCCAAGCTGACTCCATGGTATCCTGGGGACCCTGACAATATCCCTAAAGTTTTACAATAGCAGTATCTGAGGGATCAGTGCTCCTCCTTTCCCCAAATGTCCCTATTATGTTGCAAACGCTTACATTATACTGCTCTTTATGATTTAAAAATGCTTCCTCAAACATCCAGTATCTCACTTAATCTTTCCAACAAATCTTGAGGACAGGTATGGGGTGAACAAAGATTATCATTCTCACCCTAGCTGGTTTTGCTCAATGGTTAACATGTTAATTCTAAGACTAAGGGTTGTGAGTTTGATTCTGGTCAAGGGTGTGTACCTAGATTGCAAGCTCAACCCCCAACCCAATCAGGGCACGTGCAGGAGGCAACAAACTCAAGTGATATGTGTCTCTCTCACATCAATGTTTTTCTCTCTATCTCCATTCCTTTCACTTTCTCTAAAAAAAAAAAATCATTGGAAAAAATATACTCTGGTGAGGATTATCAAGAACAAAGATTATCATTCTCATTTAAGACATGAAACTTATAGTTCTAGAAACAGAGGCCATGTTTCTCATAGGGCTGCCTGGAAATTATTAGAAGAGCAAAGAAAACTAAATTCAGTACAATCTAGACCCTTGGTCATATCTAGCCCTTGGAGAGGAGGATGTTCTGACTTCTTGATGACTCAGCCCTGGTGTAAGGTCCAGCCAACATCCAACCCACATCTGGATCACCCAGGTAGAAGAGGACCATTTTACTGGGCGAAAGTTAAGCTTATTGTAAGTGGTCAGATGCTCATTTCATGGTCAATAGTCTATTTTCCCAAATACCTATGCTTTCCAGGACCCAGGGCACATTGGATCATAGGATCTGGCTGGTGAAAACTGCCCAAGAAGCCACCTCAGGCCTCAGAGCTTCCCTACCCCACAAAAGTCCAATGGCCCCATAAGAAGCAGTCACAGAGCTAGCAATAGAGTGCACAGACACCACTTCAGCTGCTCTTACATGGAGGAAAGACCCACTTGAGGAGGAAAAAAAACAAACAAACAGGCAACCCTGACAACTGAAAGCTAATTATTTGGACTATGGTTATCTAAACAACACAAAGAAGGTTACCACACTGACTGCTTCTTTTTGCATGAAGTTATCATGCTCACAGGACACACAGGCACCATCTCATCAGAACCTACAGTCAATGGAGTGCAGGGATACTTGTCTGCATTTCAGAAGCAAAGAAATGATCCCAGAAAGGTAGATGGGCCTAATCCCTGGGAGAGCTGGAGCTGGAACTGGAGTCTCTTAGCTCTCCCTTCCGGCCCTTGTCTCTGACTCACTCATCACGCCACAATGAGGTGCTGAGAAAGAGGTCCTCACCAACACAAACCCTTCCCAAGGGACTGGCTCTCAGAAGACAGGGATCCCCAGCTTTGCACTGAGTTGTGGGTGAGAACATTTTGTTTCGCTATGAAATGCTGGCTTCTTCTCGCCTTCTCTGCTCGTGTCCCCCATTCCCATTAAACCTTTTCCTGAAAAAGGCTTAAAACTCAGGAAATCTTTTACCAAAATAACACAGACCATATCAACCAAGGGATAAAATCCAATACAGCACTATTTCTTGTTTGTTTGATGAAGAACACAGCGTTTAGTTTCTCTGTTGTCTAGTTTCAACTGTGTAAAGAATAAAACTTATCATCAAAAACTAAATATGAATGAGAAGCTGATATCCCATCATTCCCCTCTGATGTAGCAGCACTAGCTGTTAAGATATTTTGCCCAGGCATGTGTGCTAAGTGGTTAACGAGTTGGTCCAAGCACCAGAGGGTGGAGGGTTTGATTCCTGATCAAGGGTATGTACCTTGGTTGCAGGATTCTTGTCCTGATCACATGTAGGAGGCAACCAATCGATGTTTTTCTCATCTCTCTCTCTCTCTCTCTCTCTCTCTCTCTCTCTCTCTCTCTCTCTCCCTCCCCGACCCATCATCCTCCCTCCCTTCCACTCTCTAAAAATTTAATTGGAAAAATATCCTGAGGTGAGGATTAATAAACCAATAACAAAAAAAAGATATTTAAATATTTTATAAATGGTTTAAAAAAACACACACACACTTCTCTGACCTCTCCCTAAACCTGCCCCAGAGTCAGCCACACTTCCCATGAATCAGTAAGTAAAAGTTTAACCCCACCCTAGCTGGTTTGGCTCAGTGAATAGAGCATCAGCCTGTGAAATGAAGGGTCTCGGGTTCGAATCCAATCAAGGCCACAAACCTGGTTGTGGGCTCAGTCCCCAGTGGGGGGCATGCAGGAGGCAGCCAATCAATGATTCTCTCTCATCATTGATGTTTCTATCTCTTTCTCCCCCTCACTTTCTCTCTGAAATCAATAAAAATATATTTTTTAAAAAAAGAAAGAAAGGTTAACCTCTAGGCCCAAGGGATGACTCAGGAACCTGCTCCAACACAAAGCCTCATCCTTTCTGATTGGCTGGTGCCCAGACATAGAAGGGCTACCAGAAAATCATCATCATCACTTTATAAATCAGAAAAATAAAAATCTAAGAGGAAGAAGCAGCTCAGAGTCAAATTGTAACTCCTCAGAGATCAGCAGGATAGTTGTTAAATTGTAGAACTATAATAAAATCCTGGGTTATAAAGTCATTTCCAGAAAACCACAAAAACTTCTTTATACATGTCATTTCCCCCATTCAGAAACACTAACTACTCCCTATTTCCTGTTTTGTTTTGTTTTGTTTTGTTTTGTTTTTAGCTTCTCTGCCTGCTTTTCAGGGGCCCTCTCAGCCTGTTCTCACCACATAGGTCCCAGACTGAGCCCTGGCTATTGTTAGGCTAATTCCCACATAGGCGACCCTCAGCCCCAGCCCTGAGCATTACTAGTGTCCTTCCTGGGTCTGCAATGTCCTCCCAAATCCTTAAAAGTGAAGTCCACTTCCTTCTTTTCCAAGAAGTTGCCCAGCCACTCCAGTCCTTATTGGTTCCTCTGGCCTTTGAGTGATATAAGCTTACACTCCACCGTGGTGCTTTTTGATAGGTACCCCTCCCCAACTGGTGGGGGGAGATACGATGTAACCAGCACCTGACGAATACCTTAAGCCCCCTGACTCCAGGGTCCAGGGGTACCCAATCATGCGCCTTATATGAAGCTGCCAATCAGCGCGTGCTGGGTACCCTAAGCCCCCTCCCTTACCCCTTAAAAGACACCTTCACCCTGCACGTGCTCTCTCTCTCACCCTTGGGAAGTGAGCCAGCAGGGTCTTCTCTTCAATAAAGCCTGAATCCTGGTACCCTTGTCTCTCTGCGCCATCTGTTTCATCTTTCACTTTTCTCTCATTTCATGCACATTGATTGAGCATTGATTGATTCTCCTCAGTTACACAAAAGGTTGAGAACCAATCCTAGCCTTCTCCTAACCCCAGAGCACTGGTATAAAGCTAACAACCTATGAATAGCATACTAACTACTTGTCGGTAGAAGTATGGTTGCCTGTAGCTTCATATCTGCAGAGGGCCCTGGCCAAAACACTTCCACAGGCCTAGTGGGGACCCACTTTGGAAGACACAGGGCATTTTCCACGTCTGAGTGCATGCTCGCTGGTGCATGTAGCTGATGCTACTCCAGCCCCACAAACGGCTGGAAGATCCTAAAGCCTGCTTCTAAAAACTCAGTGGTTACAGAAACCACCAGCTCCAGGACAGTCTTTGCCTAAAGGAGAATAAGTCTGAACAGAAAGTCATTGGTTATGAAACTAGCCTGAAAGAAAAAAACTAAGACCCTCTTGTGTTCCTGACAGCATCATTAGCACCTCATTTGCACCTTCCCACCAAAAAGAAGGACTGAAATTTTTCCTTTCTTCTTCTTTTTTTTTAATCCATGAAAACCTCACATGCCTCTTCTATAGACACGAAAGTGAGACCCAAGACCGTGTGCTTCCCTTTGGAAAGGCTTGTATTTACTCGCAGCAAGCGCGATGGCATTGGAGGTGAGGAAAGCATGATGGACCAGAGGACATTGAAGTCGATGGTCTCAAAATGATGAACAATCATAATAAGGGCCCATCTTTAGGACAACAACTTTTAAAATGAAAGGTGGGGGAGAAGCAGGAGGTAAACAGTCACATCTATATACTGGTATACACTGAGTGGCCAGATTATTATGATCTCTGAAAGCATAATAATCTGGCCACTCAGTATATATATATATATATATATATATATATATATATATATAGCCTGATGCATGAATTCATGCATGGGTGGGGTTTGGCCAGCCTGGCCAGGGGGAGGGGACATGGGCAGTTGACCGGCCTGCCTGCTTATCGAACTCCTGGTTGAAGGGGCAATTTGCATGTTAGCCTTTTATTATATAGGATATACACTGAGTGGCCAGATTATTATGCATTCAGAGATCATAATAATCTGGCCACTAAGTGCATAAAAGGCTAATTGCTAAGCGTCTTTCCCACCTTCCAACCAGTCGCTATGACATTCACTGACCACCAGGGGGCAGATGCTCAACACAGGAGCAGTGGTGACCTGCACAGAGAAACACCCCATGAACCTGGCGCTAACAAAGCAACACTCAGCTCCCCCCATGTGGGACACAAGCCCTGCCACCATCCTGGAGTGACAGCCCACCAAATCATAGCTGATGCTGCCATGCTGCAAAATATGGCCCACAGCCCAGCCCAGGCTGCAAATAGTGGCTGTTGGCCCAGGTAACAATGTCACGTTTTTGTTGATGTTCTGAAGTCAAAATTGTCAACAGAATATGTCTGAAGAACACTCATAGACAAGTACTACCAATACCAGTAGAAAATGCCTTCATAGCAAAATGAGGTAAATGAGGATGCAATTATGGAACATAGTTGTGGTGGACTGACTGTTACATGTCAATTTTGCCTATCCCTAAATTTCTCAGATGAAAATTGTAGTCGATGTTGTAACAAAGGCAAAGTTTGTTCAAATGATATAGAGTTTCCAGAATACTCAGCATGTTTTTAAAAAATAATGATAGAGAGGAAACCAAGATGGCGGCATAGATAAACACCTAAACTGCTGCCTTGCACAACAATTTCAAAACTACAACTGAAATACAGAGTGGAAATCATCCAGAACCACAGGAAGGCTGGCTGAGTGGAAATTCTACAACAAGAAGGAAAGAGAAAAGCACCTGAGACTCAGAGGTGCTGCAGGAGGCAGAGGTACTGAGATGCACACATGTGGAGAGGACAGGCAAGTGAGTGTGTGGCTGGCATTCTCAAGTGGGAGGAAGACAAAAGCTTTCAACTACACTGAACTCCAGGTCTGGGCAAAACTCTGGGGACCCAGACACATTTGGGGAGAAACTGGACTGTCTGGCAGCATGCGGAACTCGAGGGTGGATTTCTCTCAGAGGTGCTTGCAGTGATTACCATGGGACACTGAGACAAAGGGGCCTATTAGAGCAGGGCTTATGGAAAACAAATGATGTCTGCTCTGCCCTGAGATTCTGCCCCATCCAAGCTGAGCACAGAAGCTTTTGTAAGTCTTGTCTCATAAGGGTGTTTCCAGCACAGAAGTTCGCCAAGCATAGACACAGCTTATCCTCACAGCCAATTGGCCTGGAGGTCAATTCCTCCCAGTGATACCAACAACAATCAAGGCTTAACTACAACAAGACTGTGCACATAGCCCACAAAGGGGTGCACCAAGAGTGTCCACCTCAGGTAACTGGGGAGACTGAACCACTGGGCCCTGTAGGACACTTAGCACACTAAGCCACTCTATCAACTCAGGGAAACAACTAAAATGTGGAGACAAAAAAAACAGATCATAAATGAAAGAAATGGAGGAAAGCCAACTGACTGGATATAGAGTTCAAAACCAGAGTTATAAGGTTTTTCAAGAATTTTCTAGAAAAGGCTGATAAATTTAGTGAGAACCTCAAGGGTATGCAAAAGGACCAACTAGAAATTAAGCATACACTGACTTAAGTAAAAAATATTATACAGAGATCTAATAGCAAATTAGAGGATCATAAGAATCAAGTCAAAGATTTGAAATACAAAGAAGCAAATAAAAACGCTCAACTGGAAAAGAAAAAAGAAAAAAGAATCCATTCCTTTCTGTAATAAATCAATAAAATGTATTTTTTAAAAAGAAAGAAAAAAGAATCCAAAAATATGAAGATAGTGTAAGGAACCTCTGGGACAACTTTAAACGTACCAACATCAGAATTATGGGGGTGCCAGAAGAAGAAAGAGAGCAAGATACTGAAAACCTATTTGAAGAAATAATGACTGAAAACTTCCCCCACCTGGTGAAAGAAATAGACTTACAAGCCCAGGAAGCACAGAGAACCCCAAACAAAAGAAATCCAAAGAGGACCACACCAAGACACATCATAATTAAAATGCAAAGAGCAAAAGACAAAGAGAGAATATTAAAAGCAGCAAGAGAAAAACAGTTAATTACCTACAAGGGAGCACACCTACGAATATCAGCTGATTTCTCAACAGAAGCTATGCAGGCCAGACAGGAGTGGCAAGAAATATTCAAAATGATGAATAGCAAGAACCTACAACCAAGATTACTCTACCCAGCAAAGCTATCAAATTGAAAGGCAGATAAAGAGCTTCACAGATAAGAAAAAGCTAAAGGAGTTCATCACCACCAAATCAGTATTATATGATATGCTGAAAGGTATTACTTGAGAAGAGGAAGAAGATGAAAAAGGTAAAGATAAAAATTATGAACAACAAATAAATATCTATCAACAAGTGAATCTAAAACTCAAGTGAATAAAAAAATCTGATGAACAGAATAAACTGGTGAATATAATAGAATCATGGGCATAGAAAGAGAGTGGACTGATAATTCTCAGGGGAAAGGGGTATAGGGGATGTGAGAAGAGAGTGGACAAAAATCATAAACCTATGGATGAGGACAGTGATGGGGGAATAAGGGCAGAGGGTGGGGTGGAAACTGGGTGAAAGGGAGATATGGGGGGGAAAAGAGGAACAATTGTAATAATCTGAACAATAAAGATTTATTAAGTTAAAAAAATAATGATAAAAATTCTGACAGTAAAAATGCCATGGAAAATATTCATTGTTATATCATGTTGTTATTGTTTTTATTAATCAATTTATATATTATTTTCATGTACATTTTACTAATTTTCTTTCATCTCTAACACTTCTATTGTTGAAAAAGGGTGTATAGCAATATTAAAATATTTATCCTAATTAATTTCCTTTCAATGTGCATAAATTCATGCACTGGGCCTCTAGTTACAGTATAATGTGTCTTTAGAAACTGAGAAAGCCAGATGAGCTGTGTCAGAATAATCTCAGATGCCCTTTAAAAGGCAGACACCTGAGCCCCACCCCAAGGACCCTGAAGGAAGGCCCAGAAGTCTGTGTTTTTAAGAAGCTCCCCAGACCCCACTCTTTAAGAAATACTATACAAAAAGTAGAAAAAAATAAAAAGGTGTGGAGACTTAGAGTTGCAAAGAACACTGAAGTATCAGAGAATTTGGATCTTAACCTGCAGAGAGGTACTAACAGGATAATTCACATATATACAGGGCTGGCTTAAAAATGCCCACACCTGCACGACTCTAGGATCAATATTTTTTCAGCTTTATGCCAGTGCTCTGGGGTTAAGGAGAAGGCTAGGGATTGGTTCTTGACCTTTTGGAGTAATTGAGTAGAATTGATCAACATGCATGAAATGAGAGAAAAACGACACAGGGCATGGTAAGCTTATATCACTCAAATTGTAGGTGCTGTAGGAACTCAAGGCGAGAGGAACCAATGAGAACACAGTTTCTTGAACAAGAAGGACATGGACTTTATCTTGAAGGATTTGGGAAGACACTGCAGACCCAGAAATGACATGAGCAAGGGGCTCAGGGATGGGAATGAGGGTGGCTTGTGTGGGAATTAGCCTAGCAGCCTAGTATTTGTTCAGACTGGCCAGGGCCTGTGCTATGCCAGTTGTTAAACATTGTGCATGTCACCACGGCATGAATACATTAAAAGCAGCTGAGTATCAGTCACAAGAGATCTTAAAAATATTTAAGAGACTATCTTTGTGCAAATGACAGATATGCAAATATGCACAGCAGAAAAGTTTATGCAAATAAAACATTTGGAAGCTACTTAAATGTTTGAAGGAGATTGTTTCTTTTTATTGCAGCTTTAACTGAAATATTTGGCAATGTATGAAAAGTAAAAGGAGGCAGCATATGTGGCGATGTTTCTGTCTGAGAAGACAGAGTTGATCTCTAGGCGTACTGGCTGTTTCTCTGGCTTCTCCATGTTTGAAGTGAAGCCAGTCACTGTCTCTGCTACCCCTACACTAAAGAATCCGAAAGTGCTCTCTGGCCTGCCTGACCCAGGCCCTCCTCAGGGTGAGGGAGCTGCCCCAGTATTGTCCTCCTTCTCAGCCTCCTTCACTCATGGTCTCCCCCTACTCGTCTCGCCCTACTTTGATCTGACCCTCCCTTAATCACCATGGGTCTGGTTCTCTAAACATCACTGGGCTTTGCAAAAATTACACCACAGAAGCCAAATAGATAAATAAACTCTGATCTTAGACCTCAATGAGATCAAGCTTATTAGTCCCATGGGGATGTTTATCTTGGAAAAGTGCAACTTCAGATCTGGGTTCATTATTTGCAGAGACTGCCAAGTCAGTCCATGGTCAGGCTATGGGGTCAGGGCGAGTGGGGACCGTGCTGGCCCAGGGCTCAGGTAGAACAAGTTTGTTAGCAGCATTTCTCCTACATGTCCAGCTTCTGGTCCAAGTGAGAAATGAGACAAAAGCCTGTCTTTGATAGGACATTAAACTATGAGCTTTATGGCTGATATTACTGATAAACGTGACAGTGACATACGTGCAACAATGGGCTTCCTAGTCCTGGGTCCCAGAATTATCCAAGCTTGACTAGCTGGTCATGGAAGAACACTCTGCTGGTTCTAGCACTGTAAGTGTCCCCCATTGGAGGAAAACCCTCAGCCTGAGCAATGTGGACAACTGGTCGCCCCAACTGGGCCAGTGCAGACGGCCCTGATAGCATGGGGAAGGAAGACTGTACTTCCTTGGACAGCGCCCTCTCGGGAGGAAAGAGACAAGATTTGTGCTATGTTACCTGATTTCTCTTTCCAACTCAGCAGTCAAATTAACTCACTAGAGTACAAGAGTATTAAGATAGTGGTTCTCTCGGCCTGTGGAAGGCGGGGGGGGGGGGGGGGGGGGAGACACATTATTTTGAACACAAAGTATAATTAATATGACCAACACAAATGAATTCCCATGACAATCCCATGGGAATTAGTTGAAAGTCTGAACTATAGACTAATTCAAAAAGCAGTGTCATTTTATGAGTTTCATATAACTCAAACTAGGCTTTAAAAGTATCATTTAGTAATAATTATATTATATTAAAACCTACATGATGTGACGGTGCTCTGTGATTGGTGAGGCCATGTAGTCGGTTACTGCCATTGATTTGTGAGAAGAAGCAATAGCATGTGCTATTTTCTGTCTGAGCCTTCAATCTCTAGTATGGCCACTTGGAGAACTCTTCCCACTGGCAGTCAGCAGAGTGTTCCAGGCAGTGGTCACTCTGACTGAAGACACACCATGCGTGCAGGGTCTCCAGCAGATGTACAATGGACATGGAGCAAAAAAAATCTCTGTAGTTTTACAAGAAAGAAATGTGGAGATGCTTGCTATTCTTCCATAACCGAGCCTCTCCTGTATCATAGCAACTACCTAAGAATAAGTAGGGGAAAAAAAGATTAGGAGGAAATGTTAATAGTGATTGTCTCTCTGAGGTAGGACTTAAAGTCTTTAATTTCTGCCCCTTTATGCTTTTGTACTTCTGAGTTTGTTTTTACCAAATTTTTTATTTATAACTTTAAAATTTTAAACAAAAACAGATGCTATTCAATCACTTGCTTTAAAAAAGAGTGGAATGCCTCAAAAGTATATCACTTGTTTATGTGCAAACCATATGTCATGATACTAGCTTGAATCTCAATTTTAAAACATCCTTACTTAAGCTTAGTTCAAATTTCTGCTCCATGTCATACATATGAGGAAATATCTTCCCAAATAACTTCCTGAGATGTCTATAAAACTTTTTAATCGCTATGGAATGCTAAAGGAATTCAACTAGTTATGCATAATATCCAAAATATTTCCATCAATTCCTAACCTGAAAAGGAATTCAGAAATGTTTGACTTTTCTTTTTAAAAGGCACCAATAAATCTACACTTCAAAAAGATAAAATAGCAGGAAGTACTTACTTCTAATTACTAGGATTTCTATCCACTGTTCTTTCTCCTTTTCTTCTATGAAATATACAAGGGGAAAGGAAGAGAAAGAGAAAGAGGGTATTACAAAAAGCAGCAACTACAATATTGGGTAGTTAACTACAGGAGCAGGCTGTTCAAAGGTCATGGCCAGAGTCATTACAAAGATCTGGACAAGGTCACACAGTTAATAAGAGCTAACTTGCTGAAAATAGTCCACTACTGAATGTGTACACTTATCTTCCTAATTCAAGAAGAGCGGTGGGAAATACCTTTTTATAACATTGCATTGATTTTAGGTGTATAACATAATGATTTGATATATGTACACATTGCAAACCAATCATCATAAATTTAGTTAACATCCATCACCACACACAGTTACAAATTGTGTGTGTGTGTGTGTGTGTGTGTGTGTGTGTGTGTGTGTGTGTGTGTTGAGAGCTTTTAAGATCTCACTTATTACCAATACAGTACCATTACCTTTAGTCACCATGCTATACATAAGTCTCCAGGACTTATTCCCTTTTCAAGCAAAAGGCAAGTCTTTTTCTAATTCTCAATCAATCCTTTCCCTCAGAGTCTGCAGTTGCCCTCTCAAACCTTTGATCCTCCCATTCCTTCCTAAAGGTGAGGGCAACATTGCTTCCAGGAGAAGGTAATCTGATGGATTTGCAGATTACAGTTTGTGTAGCAGATTATAAAAATCTGTCAAAGAGCTTTGATGAGGAAGTGCCAATTCTTGTGCAATGAACAATCGTGATTGCAGGTTAGGAACACGGACTTCAGAATCACGGAGACCTACATTCTAGTTCTAGCTCTATAGCTATCTAGATATATAAGCCAGAAGCCCCACTGAGGCTCCATTTTCTGATCTGTAACAATAACTCTACCACCCAGGCAGCATGGCTTAGTGGTTGAGTGTTGACCTATGAACCAGGAAGTCACAACTTGATTCCTGGTCAGGGCACATGCCCAGGTTGCAGTCTTGATGCTCAGTACAGGGTGTGCAGGAGGCAGCTGATCAATGATTCTCTCTCATCATTGATGCTTCTATCTTTCTCTCCCTCTGCATTCCTCTCTGAAATCAATATCTATAATAATAAAAGCATAATATGCAAATCGACCGAATGACCAAACAGCAGAACAACCATCTGGACGCCTTCCAGACGACCATGCTATGACATCCATTGGCGCCAAGCCAGCCAAGGTGAGTGTGATGTGATTGGTCAGGGGCCCAGCCATCACCCTATGATTGCCCTGCAGAGGGAGGTGCAGGCCACCCAGGTGGCAGGGCGATTAATCAATTAGGGGGCTCCATGATTGCCCCAAAGAGGGAGGCCCGGCTACCTGGCTAGCAACACTGCAGTAGGTAGTCTGGGCCTCCTTCTGTGGGGGTGATCTGTCGCTGGGTGGGCAGGGCCTACCTCTTTGGGACAATCAATTGTAGGGCTCCTGGATTGTAAGAGGGCACAGGCTGGGCTGAGGGACTGCCTCCCTCAAGTGCACAAATTTTATGCACCAGGCCTCTAATAATCAAAAAACTTTATTTTTAAAAATAATAAAAATTAAAAAAATAACAGTACCTGCCATAAAGATAGGCTGGGAGAATTAAATGTAACAACTCATATAAAATGCTTAGCACAATGCCTAGAACATGGTAAGTGTTCAGTTAGCTGCTGTCACATATCTTTTAAAAAGCTGCTTTATAACATGGTGTTTAAATACCAGTGTCAATAAAGCATTACCTGCAAATACAATTAGTGCTACTTTAACATAGAGACTTTTAACGTGTTTTTTTAAGAGGAAAAAGTAAGTTGTCATTTTTCTCAGATACTTTTATGACTATACTAGAGGCCTGGTGCATGACATTTGTGCACTCCTGGGGGGGTGGGAGTGGGGGAGGGACGGGTGTCCCTCAGCCTGGCCTTCGGCCTTTCGCAGTCCGGGAGCCCTTGGGGGACGTCCAACTGCCACAGAGGTGGGAGAGGCTCCAGACACCACCACTACACTCACTAGGAGTGTGGCGCTCCCACTCCTGGGAGCTGACCACCTGGGGGTACCTCCTACATTGAGCATCTGCCTTCTGGTGGTCAGTGTTTATCATAGCAACTGGTCATCCTGCTGGTCAATTTGCATATTATCCTCTTATTATATAGGATTCTTCTGTTTGAATTTCAGTAACTATGTCTTAGATACCACCACTTCTAGGAGGCAGAATTCTTCATTATTTCCTTCTTTCCTTGCTTTTCGTAGAAAACACTGCAGTTCTTTAAAAACTAAAAATGAATTTCATAAGTATCAAAGTAAGCTTTTAAAGAGCAGAGTGGGTCTGGGAACATTTTTTTTTTTTGGCTTGGGTGTCATAAGCATTGCTCTTTCAGTATTCTTTATACTCTTTATCCAGATTCTCCATGAAGAATAGATTTGCCAATAAACTAACATGGCAGACTAGTCTCCTTTAAATATCAATCTTCCCAGTGATTCAGCAGAAGTAACTAGCTTTGACTGATAAGGCAAATTGCACTCACATTTATTTCAACACATTTGTATTGAGTGCTTGGATTATCTGCTCAGACAGCCTGTGCCCACAGAAGATTTATAATTGCTGGTCCTTTTGGATGTACTTCACAGAGTTTTGGATGTATTTACACAGAGTACATTCAGACAAACGATTTAAGAAGCCCCTCAGTATCTGGCAAATAAACAAGTAAGTGTCCATGGTTTGGGGGTGGGAGAGGGAGAGGTAAATGTTCCTGGAACATAGAACATGCCAATCTCTATGACTTGAACAAGGAGGCTGAGCAGTCGAAGACATCCAACAGGAGTAGAGAGACATTGCATTGTTGGAGGCAAGCTTTCCTACGTCATAACTAGACATTTCACATTATCATAACTAGTCAAGAATGTTCTCCTTGCAGCTTTTTCTTCCTCTCTCCTACCTAGAAATTTCTAGAATATCAGAGCTCCAAGACACCTCAGGATTTACCACTAAAGACACCATTAGCAGCAGTAGTAGTAGAACTCAAAGCAGTATTTTAACTCAGACATTGTGATAATCTAACAAATGACTGGGCTGATTCAGCAGGTGTGTTCTAGGAAGAGGTCCTTGACAGATAACCGCAGCCTCTGGGCAACAGGTGACAACACTGCCATCTGATTATGACCTAATTCAGCCAAAAGCAAATAATCTTGTTGCCTTTTATAACTGTGTGGCCATCTCACAGGTAAATATGATTTTGAAGAATCATTTTTAAATATTGAAATGAACCCTGGCCAGTGTTTCTCAGTAGTTAGAGCATTGGCCTGTGCACCAAAGGGTTGCAGGTTCCATTCCCAGTCAAGGGCAGGTATCTGAGTTGCAGGTCTGATCCCCGGCCCCAGTTAAGGTGCATGCTGGAAGCAACCAATAAATGTGTCTCTCTCACATCGATGTTTCTCTCTCTCCACTCTCTCTCCCCCTCCCTCCATCCAGCTCACTCTCTCTAAAAATCAGTGGAAAAAATATCCCCCAGTGAAGATTAATCATATATATATCTATATCTATATCTATATCTATATCTATATCTAGATCTAGATCTAGATCTAGATCTAGATATAGATATAGATATAGATATAGATATAGATATAGATATATAGATATATGACATTAGAGGTCTGGTGCATGAAATTTGTGCACAGAGGAAGAAGGGGTGGTCCCTCAGCCCAGCCTGCACCCTCTCCAATCTGGGACCCCACTGGGATCAGGCCTAAATGGGCAGTTGGACATCCCTCTCACAATCCAGGACTGCTGGCTCCAAACTTTTCACCTGCCTGCCTTCCTGATTGCCCCTAATTGTTTTTGTCTGCCAGCCTGATCACCCCCTAATCACTTCCCTGCCCATCTGATTGATGCATAACTGCTCCCCTCCCAGCCTGTTTGCCCCTAACTGCCCTCCCTTGTAGGCCTGGTCACCCCCAACTTCCCTCCTCTGCCAGCCTGGTCACCCCTAACTGCCCTCCCCTGCAGGCTTGATTGCCCACAACTGCCCTCCCTTGCAGACCTGGTCCCTCCCAACTACCCTCCCCTGCTGACCATCCTGTGTTGGCCATCTTGTATCCACATGGGGGCAGGATCTTGGACCATATGAGGGAGGCCATCTTGTGTGTTGGAGTGATGGTCAATCTGCATATTACTCTTTTATTAGATAGGATAGAGGCCTGGTACATGAGTGGGGACCAGCTAGTTTGCCTTGAAGGGTGTCCCGGGTCAGGGTGGGGGTTCCCTTGGGGCATGGGGCAGCCTGGGTGAGAGGCCTGTGGTGGTTTGCAGGCAGGCTATGCCCCCTGGCAACCCAAGCAGAGCCCCTGGTATCTGGGATTTATGTATCTTCTACAATTAAAACTTTGTAGCCTGGCTGGTATCTGGGATTTATGTATCTTCTACAATTAAAACTTTGTAGCCTGGAGCAGAGCCAAGCTTCCTGCTCACTCTGTGACTGCTGCCATTTCTGTTGGGATTCTATAATTGAAACTTTGTAGCCTTAAGCAGAGGCCTGAGCTGGGAAGGGCAGGCAGAAAGTTTGGCTTCCTCCATTGCCCGGGAAACCCAAGCCTCCCTCCTACACTTTAGCTGCAGCCATCTTGGTTGGGTTTATTTGCATATTTGCTCCTGATTGGCTGGTGGGGGTGGCTTGTTGGCATGGCTTGTGGGTGTATCGAAGGTACAGTCAATTTGCATATTACTCTTTTATTATATAGGATATACTATACACTGAGTGGCCAGATTATTATAATCACTAAATGCATAATAATCTGGTCACTCAGTATATATATTAGAGGCCCAGTGCCTGAATTTGTGCATGGGTGTGGTCCAGCCAGCTTGGCCAGGGGGAGGGGACATGGGTGGTTGGCTGGCCTGCCTGCTGATCGAACTCCTGGTCAAGGGGATAATTTACATATTAGCCTTTTATTATATGGGATATACACTGAGTGGCCAGATTATTATGCGTTCAGTGATCATAATAATCTGGCTACTCTTCATCCGGGGCTATTTCTGCTATACCACATCCAACAGGAAACAATGGACACTCAAACACTTTAGCACACTGAAGAAACAGCCAATTCAAATGGACTCACCTGGGTCTTCCAGCATTCATCAATCAACTTTTGGAGCCTTCTTAGGATAGCAAAATAATCCTAGAGAAACAGACCTCCAGTGAACACTGGCCTGCAGGTATGCCAAAATATCTGGGGAAATGAACCAAAGTACATCTCACCTTCAACTGGCCTGACCCTCACCGAGATGATGACTCAGGAACTCCATTTCGCTGTTATTAAACCTAACATAGCATGTTGGCCACAGCACCTACAAGTGTCTGACAACTCCATCCACTCCACATTGCCCGTACCCTCACCCCAATTTTGACCCTTGCAAAGGACCAATGCCAAAGCTACAGGAAGCAGTGTGTCCAATCCAGAGAAACTTTGTCACAGCTCATTAACCCCTTCCATATCAGTCCTAGTCCAAGTGACCAAGTGAGATATGGGGGTGGGGCATGGAAGACTTCTTTTGTATGTGGGGGATGAGGTATGCTTTCTGTATTTCTAGGGTTTTTGTCTTGGGGGGGGGGTTGATAGATGAGAAGGGAGAGAGGGGAGCTAAGAGGAAATAGGGTAAAGGCCTTGAAGGAACCCAGAATCATAAACATGGACAGTTTGTGACTTAGGATAAATAGGAACTACCCTGTATATTGTTAGTAAACAGTGACCCAGGCATGGGTTCACTTTTATCCATGATTATCATTAAATGAGGTGTCAATTTTGGCCTTACTGCATATTGAAAAGTGATTCTTCATGCAACCCAATAGCAAAAATACAAACAATCCCATTTGAAAATGGGCAGAGGAACTGAATAGACATTTGTTTTTTTTTTCAAAGAAGACATATAAATGGCCAACAGGTACATGGAGAGAGGTAACACCAATTAGAAAAATACAATCAAAACCACATTGAGATATCACCTCATAGATTGTTAGAATGGCTACCATCAAAAAGACCAGAGGATGTGGAGAAACAGGAACTCTCATTCACTGCTAGGGGGAATGTAAACTGGAGCAGCCACTATGAAAAATAGTATGGATATTCCTTCGAAATAAAAAATGGAAGTATACCATGTGATCCATCAATCCCACTTCTGGATATATAGCCAAAGGAAGTGAAAACAAGATACTGAAGAGATGTCTGCATGCCCCTGTTCATTGCATTACTCACAATGGTCAAGACAAAGTATCCACAATAGTTAAATGAATAAAGAAAATGTGATAATGGAATATTATTCTGCCATAAGAAAGACATTATGCTAAGTCTAATTTGTGGGGAGCGGCCTAGGCAAGACACCTTGAGCATTTCTAAACTGTTTGTGGGCTAAATCCAAGGCGCTTGACTATTCCTTTTGTTAAGACTATGGGTTCCACTCATAGCCTTTAGCCAGGAGATTCCAATAACAGAAATATACAAAAACCAGAGGTGGAAGCTGCTTTAATTAAAAATGTTTCAGTTCTGACCTTTCAGAGCAATTAAGGTTGTTTACCAGCCTTCCTGGCTTCCTATCCACATCTTTCTATTAGCTAGATGGGGATTGGTTTTCAGTACCTTTGTATTTTGGAATATAAATAAACTGCTGCTGTTTGGGTGTCAGATGCTGCCTGTCCATCAGAGAGAACAGACATCCCACCCAGGCCCAGCTATTTTTCCTATTACTGCATCTCTATCTTCTCTACTTTTATTTCTTAATCCCCAGCTCCTCTACTCAGAAACTTGACCCAATCTCTCTTTCTGCACTGGATGTGAAAAAGAGAGAAAAACACCCACAATTGGCGCCTGAACAGGGACCTGAGTATGGAGGAAGAAGCAAGGGGGTCGCTCCTAGAGTTGTGAATAAGGTAAGGAGTGTATTGTTGTGAATTTAAATTAGCTGGGTGTAAAATATGGGAAATTCTAAAACTATGCTCAAAGTTCAAAGATGCTTTGTTAAGTATAGTCTGATTCTTTATTTCTTAAGTGTTGTTGAAAAAATGTGTAAAAACTTCAGAAAGCAGTTGCATGACTGATATTCAGCAGAAGGTCCAGAGAAGATTCCTAGTTTAATTTATCATCTAGCAGAGGAGATTTTAAGAATGTCTAAGCAGGATATAGCCACGGACTTAAAAAAAAACTCGAGTAGAGGGGTGTGAATCTCTAAGAATAGCATTTGCACCTCCTTCGCCTCCAGGTGTCCCTCCTGCAACCGTGACCACAGTCTGTGAGCAGGATAAGAGAAGTTTTGCTCACAGCTTCCCAGCCTCTTTGGCTGAAAGCAGGCGCTTGCCCGAAAGTGACTTCCTTTGTTGGAAGCTCAAACTACTTGTAACCAAGTAGAAAAGATTAAAAGAATTTCTCAACAACTGCCAAATGACTCTTCATCTCAAAAATATTTTCTTTCCTTAAAAAATAAAAACCAAAACAAAAATTGTAAAAGTAAATAAAATAAAAATAGTAGAGGCCAGACCATCTCTGGATTCTTCTCCAAAGCAAGAAGGATGTGGAGGAAGGGAGCCACGTGGTGATCCAATATGGACGCCACTCCCCAGAGGGAGTCTGGGTCTCATCTTCACCATTTTTTTTCCAGCTAGTTCCAGGAGCAGACTGGCATTTCCATAATAAAGAGTGGTTTTTAAAATGCTAATGATGGGTGTTAGAAAAACTACGTAACTTTTAGGCCTTCAAGAAAATCAGTGGATTTTGTTACAAAAGAATTTACCCAAAGTAAATGCCTTAAAATAATTGGAATTGGATTTGAAACCCAAAAACTGTTTAAATATTGATAAATAATGTATTAATTATAAAGATCTAAATAGCCCAGGTAACTGGCCTATGCCCTTTGTTAATGGAAGAAGAAGGGTAGTTGCCCTTCCCGCCATTTAGCCATTTTAAAGAAAGAATGTAATAATTTGCATTTGAATATCTCCAGGCTTGCTACTGAATCCTCCCCAGGCAAAGGGGAAAAAAAGTGGTCAATTTAAAATCCAAGAAACCTATTTTGGCATCAAGAAATGTGGGTTATGGCAGCTTAAAATTTTAGAAGTTTGCTTCCTCATGAGAAAAACTTAGAGGACAGAATTAAAGTTATTAATTGATTATGTCTTATATTCATTCTTAGAAATGTTTTCAAAAGTCTGTTCTCTCTTAAAAGAAATATTTTTTAATTATACTTGAATTGCCATGGCCTAGAGCAAAGAATATCCTTACATGATATTATTCTACAATGTCATTATAATTTTTGATATTTTAGAGCAGCATGTTGTACATTTATTTCAAAACAAATTTATAAACTAATTCTTTGAATGTTTAGCAGCAGTTTAAAAAGGATATGAAAGAATTTAATCCCTTCCACTGTGTAGAAGGCCCCTTAGTAGGCACTTGAGCATTCTATGTTAGCCCTTTTGCCAAGAAGGGACCTATTCTCAATCTAATTGCCCACAGCTGTTGCCTGAGTTTTCTGTTGAAGCCTCGTGGTGGCTAGTACCATGGATCTGTCTCTCACCCAATGGTGTGAACTGGGCCCTCCCTGGAAAGGAAACCTGGGTTCCACAAGATATGCGATCAGTGCCGGGGCCCCGCCAGCAGCCGAGGTGGAATCCCAAGGCAGGTACTGGGCATGGAGGCCACGAGGGTATATACTACCAAGGAGACAGAAATGAACCTCACAACACCCTGGTTGGCCCAGGAGGATGGCTGGTTAGCCAGAGATGGGTAAGATTCCTCAAGGGAGGAACAACCTAAGACAGGCACAGTCATAGAGGGGCCATCAGGAGAGAACTTGGGGGCCAACAGAGGTGGGGCATAGAACCTCACCCCTCCTCCAACAGTGCAGGGGCTTGAACACTTGCCCCTTCTGAGGGAGGTCTCCTGCCCCATGGCTGCTTTGCTTCCCATGCCCAGCTCAGATTGGAACCCAGGTAACAGACAGATTTGACTCAGCCCAGAGCAAGACTGAGGTAACAAACAGAGACTTAGCTAACAGCAGCTGCCCTATATCTAGCACCAGGAATGCTCAGGGCCTACTCAAGAATGAAAACAATCCTTTCCACTAATATTTACAGGGTAATCTAAGATTGTTGTTGGAGTATTAAATTTTACAGTAAGATAGTTTTCAGATTAATTTAAATTGGCTAAATGAAATAAGTGAATATTTAAGAAAATTGTACTAGACAAAGGCTGTTCTAAAAGTATTAACTAAAATTTCTATTGGTAGTTCATCTCATGGTAAAATTGCTTACCATGCAATGAACCTAAAGCAGTCATATTTTCCTGCAAAAAAATTAAAATTTATCAAGACTGCATTATAAAATTACCAAAAGGCTCTATTAATTCAAGGGATAGTAGGGTAATATCATGTGAGGAAAAATATCCTGTAAGTAATTTACATCTGGAAGATTTTACTTTAGAAATTTAATTTTTATTTGTAAATCTAACAGAAAGACATCCTTGAAAAACACACATGATGTCTAAATAAGCCAGACAAAAATAAATAGGATCCAAAGTCAAAAGATTCCTTTATTAACTTTTGGTCAAGAATATGTTTGTGTATTTTCAGAAAACAACTCCAAGACAATGTGGATTCTTGCAACAAGAGGAATTGACAGTCATCAGCAAGCTCTGCTATCTCAAGCCTGAAGGCTCCAACTAGATGTCCACAAGCTACATTTTTTAAATAAAAACGGGGGAGATGTGGGGAGTGGCCCAGGCAAGACACCTTGAGCATTTCTTAACTGTTAGTGGGCTAAATCCAAGGCGCTTGACTATTCCTTTTGTTAAGACTATGGGTTCCACTCATAGCCTTTAGCCAGGATATTCCAATAACAGAAATACACAAAAACCAAACAGAGGTGGAAGCTGCTTTAATTAAAAATGTTTCAGTTCTGACCTTTCAGAGCAATTAAGGTTGTTTACCAGCCTTCCTGGCTTCCTATCCACATCTTTCTATTAGCTAGATGGGGATTGGTTTTCAGCAACTTTGTATTTTGGAATATAAATAAACTGCTGCTGTTTGGGTGTCAGATGCTGCCTCTCCATCAGAGAGAACAGACATCCCACCCAGGCCCAGCTATTTTTCCTATTACTGCATCTCTGTCTTCTATTCTTTTATTTCTTAATCCCCAGCTTCTCTACTCAGAAACTGGACCCAATCTCCCTCTCTACGCTGGACGTGGAAGAGAGAGAAAAACACCTACACTAATTAATGAAAGAAAAAACAAATACTGTATGATATTACTTATTTTTGGAATCTAAAAAAAAAAAGAGTAGAAACATGGTCATCAAGGGTGGAGGAAACAGAGAAGTTGGCAAAGGGTACAAACTTTCAGCTATAAGATAAAAAGGTCCTCTTATTTTAAAACATGGAGCTAGCCATGGCCTGTGTGACTCAGTTAGTTGAGCATTGTCCCATGCAACAGAAGGTCACTGGTTCGTTCCCGTTCAGGGCACATGTCCAGGTTGTGGGCTAGATGTCCCTAATGGGATGCATGTGGAGGCAGCCAATCAATGTTTCTCTCTCCTCCTCTCAATTCAATAAAAACATTTTTTAAAAATAAAACATGGATCTAATGCAAAACATGGTGACTATAGTTATACAAGGTATTGTATAATTCAAACTTGATAAGAGTAGAATTAAATATTCTCACACAAAAAAAAACGAAGGAAGGAAGATACGTGAGGTGATGGATGTGTTAAATAACTAGATAGGAAGAATCCTTTCACAATGTTTATGTATATCAAATCACCTCTTACAATTTTATTTGCCAATTATACCTCAATAAAACTGAGATTTTAAAAATTAAACAATTTTTAAAACGTTTTAAAGAAAGGTGATTTTTAAATTTGCCACTTTTAAAAAACCTTAGATGGATCTAACCAGACATGTTTAATTTAGAGGTCATAATAGAAAAGCAGGACACACATGCCGTCTAAATTAACCATGAAGGAAGCAGCTCTTTTCTCTGCCCTGAGTCCAGCCACCTGCCAGAGGAACACTGCAATTCCTCACTGTAAAACTGTGAAAATGAGATTTTAATTCCATTTCAAATTAACTCTGAGTTGAAGCTTGTCTTTTTTTAATGAACCCTAAAAAATCACAGTTTAGTTATAAAAAATACTATTTGCAGTGTTAAATATTAAGAGAGGCATAGAAAAAATGTGTGACTGTCCTAGAAAAATTGGGTTTTATCATGGAAGAACTAGACTTATTTACTAGAGAGCTATGAAATTAACCAACAGATCTGCCTTTGGAGAGTGCCTAATAATGATTTCAAACAAAAGGAGACAAAAACTAGGCTTTTGGTGGTGAGCACAGCGTAGTACATACAAGATGTTGAAGTATAATGTTGCATACCTGAAGCTTACATAATGTTATAAATCAATGATATCCCAATTTTAAAAATTAAATTAAATAAGATTTTCTGGGGGGAAAGCCACAAATATGTAATAGGCACAAAGTTCAACTGAAAACTATGACATGTATATTAAAATATTACTCACCTAAGCCAACTACTTGGGACTCCATTTTATGGATGAGGGAGTAGTTGGCACTAAAGCAGAAATCATCCCACCTCAAGTCCAAGATCACAGGCAGGCACCAGGAGGTACATCAAAGACTCACACTCTGGTTTCTGAGTCTAGTATTTAATCCCTAAAACTCATCAGTGTGACCTCTACATGTTCTTACTTCCAGCTATCAATCTCTCTTGTGATAGTTAATTTTATGTGTCAATGCAACTGAGTCAGTAGATGCCCAGATAATTGGTTAAACATCATTTCCAGGTACATCTGTGAGGTGTTTCTGGAAGAGGTTAGACTGACTAAAGCAGACTGTCCTCCCCATACAGGTGGGCTTCATCCAATCTGATGATGGTCCAAATACACAAAAAGGTGGAAGGAGGGAGAATTCACTTTTTACCTCTCTGCATGCCATCAGGCCTCCTGTTCTCAGGCCATTAAGCTTGGACTGAACTACAACACTGGCTTTCCTGAGTCTCCAGCTTACAGACAGGAGGTCTTGGTACATCTCAATCTCCACAACTGCATGAGCCAATTCCTCAGAATATACCAAATCCCCTATTCTCTTATTCTCTCTCTCTCTCTCTCTCTCGCGCTCTCTCTCTCCCTCTCCCTCTCTCCCTCTCTCCCTCTCTCCCTCTCTCCCTCTCCCCCTCTCTCTCCCTCTCCCTCTCTCCCTCTCTCCCTCTCTCCCTCTCTCCCTCTCTTCCTCTCTTCTCTTTATCTCCATATGTATGTATAGCTGATCCTCGAACACCTCCAGTTTGAACTGAGCAGGTCCACTTATAGGTGAATTTTTTTTAATTGACCCATAAGTTCAAAAATGAATTTTTCAAGAATCAACTTCAAAGTTAAGAATCTGTGTATGTGGAAAAATGCCTATAGTTATATGTGAATTTTTGGCTGTGCTGGATGTTGGCACACCTAACCCCCACATTGTACAGGGTCAACTGTGTGAGCTAGGTAGCTAGATGGTAGATGATGATGATGATTGATAGATGATAGATAGATAGATAGATAGATAGATAGATAGATAGATAATAAATAATTTTCATGCTATCAGCTCTGTTTCTTTGGAGAATTCTAATACAACTTCCCAAAGTAAAATAAAAAACACTACACTTCCCAGACTGCTTTGTAGCACAGATAAGGCAAGTGACCAGTCAGCTCTACCCAAAACGTGGATGTAGAAGGCGGTGGTCTGTGCAATGGCTAAGTGCAGGCAGACAAATTTGGGAGCAGGTGTGGAGATGGAGGTATGTGGTTCTGGGACAGCTATAGTGGAGCTTCTGAATCCAGTCTCAAATGTGATTTGTGCCAGGTAGAGGGTGGTGGCAGGAGTGGTGTTTTTGCTAGAACAGTTCTGTGGTGTGGCTCCTAGCTGCTGTCCTGGATGCAT
Organism: Antrozous pallidus; assembly: GCA_027563665.1. Lineage (NCBI taxonomy): Eukaryota > Metazoa > Chordata > Mammalia > Chiroptera > Vespertilionidae > Antrozous > Antrozous pallidus. The sequence goes on along the minus strand of CM050516.1, from coordinate 99,550,451 downwards.
TGTTCTCAGTTGTATAACATCCTCTCTGGCTATTTAGTCCTTCCAGAGATTTTGTAAGGTACATAGCATTCTTTAATAAATCCCTTTCTGCTTAAACTATCTGGAGTAGATTCTGTTATTTGTAAGAACCTTGACTGGCAGAAATGATGTCTTACTTGTCAAGACTGGAGTTAACTGGTATGGAGCATGGCATCCAGGAGCAATAATTATCATCATTTCAGGGACTCATGGGAGAATCCTGGCATCTCTCAGTACTGCCTTTACCCACTGGCTGCTGGTGCTTGAGGAATGACCTCAATGAGAACAAAGCCTTTATTTCTATAGTCAAGAATAAGGGTTAAAATACAGATATTTTTGGTAGAAATGACACTGATGTAGCCTAACAAAACATTTTTAAAAGGAGTGTGATCCTTTCTCAAGAGCAGGTTGGAAGATGACTAGTGGAAGGAAGTATGAAGCCACTGAGTGAAAGAAGGTTGAGCAGAAAATAAGGACACAGAAACCTAAGAGGAGGCAGGAGAACAAACAGATTTCATTTGCTTTTCTATTTGGTCTGAAATGTGAAGAAAAAAACTGAAAGTAAATATGTCAAAATGTCAGTAGTTGTTATCATCAGGTAGGAAATGAGCAATACTTTTTCTACATCTTTTTTGTTTGTTTTTGCTTTGGGTTTTGTTGGTTGGTTGTTTTTGTGCATTTTTTGAGAAGATAAATATTTAATGTGTAATCAAACAAGTAGCCATTGGGTGGAAGGGTGGGTACTTGAATCAATGCCCCCAATCTTAATGAAAGCAAAGTTAAAAATGAAGCATAACAATAAGACAAATGTTAGTTTTTATATATAATTTTGGAGGGAAGAAGCTATTGCCACAAACAATAAAAAAATTCAGAATCTACATATGGAAATATTGATAAATTCGATTATATTTTTCACTTTTTCTACATCTTCACAATGTTACTTCCCAAACATTTCATAATGCATATCCAGTGCTTTTATAAAAAGATTCTAAAGTAGTATTTAATAATAGGTTGGTCTAAGTCTCATTACCTCAAAGCAATTAGTTATTAATTATTTAGTCTCAGAAGAGAGCTTTGGAGTCATTTAGCCTAACTCCCCACAGACAGGAGCACCCCTAACCAGCCAGACCTCCATGACCTGCACCTGAGATGGAGGACTCAGGAGGGGGAAACTCTGGCCAGCAGATACTGACTCTTCCTTTCCCAGAGTTCCCTCACACAGAAGACAAGCCCTGCTTCTTCTCCCCAAGACTCTGCCTCAGATGTTTAAAAACAACTTTCATGTGGGTTCTTAGGTTTTCTCCAACTTAAACATCCATGGTTCCTTCAGCAATTTCTTAACTGTCTTTTCAAGCCTTCATTGCTCTCAGATTTACCAATGTCCTTCTTAAGATGTGGCACCTATGAGTGAACAAAAGTTGCTCTCAGACCGGGATAGAGTATATTGTTCTTATAATACAAATCTAAAGTCCATTCTAACATTGACCATCAAATATAGCTTTCCTTTCCTTTCTTGTCTTTTTTCCCCTCCCATCTCTTTTCTTCCCCTATCTCTGTCCCCTCTTCTTTCTCTCTCTCCCTTCCTCCTTCTCTCTCTCTCTCTCTCTCTCTCTCTCTCTCTCTCTCTCTCTCTCTCTCTCCCATCTCTACCTCTCTCTCTCTCTCTCCCATCTCTACCTCTCTCTCTCTCTCTCTCTCTCTCTCTCTCTCTATATATATATATATATATATATATATATATATATATATATGCAAAAATGCTGTCTTTGATTGACGTAGACATCCTCATAAAAGCAACTTCTATTTTTATGAAGGTCTCAAACAATGTAAAAGATTGAAAATAGATATAGAGATAATAGATGAACGATAGGAAATAGGTAGATAATTGATAAATGACCAGAGAGATAGATGGATGGATAGATAGATAGATAGATAGATAGATAGAGCATTGAGCCTTCCAAAGTATGAAAGAGGCATGACAACAAGCTTCAAATTCCCATCCCAAACTCTAGGACCCCCTCATCCCGTGTGCAGAGCCCTCCTTCCCTCCTTAAGTCCTCTCCTCACTGCAGAACAAACTCAGGCTTATATCTATTTAAAAAAAAAAAAAAAACAACTATCCTCTCTTCTCAATATATCTAGCAGGGAATGCATTTCCAAGAGTTTGGCTCTATTTTCCAAGGTGACAGGTGTTTTGTGTTCTTTTTTTTTTTAATTCCTACCAATAGCCTATGGTCAATAAGTTTTCTATACCTTAATCCAAGAGTATTTGCATTTTAGCAGAAAATAATACCTTTACCCACAAGTCATACAGATCTAGGCAAATAGTAGAGGTGAAAAAGAAATGAACAATAACTCTTACAAATGGAATATTATAATTTCTATGCTATAGATTTTTAAAGTTATACTATGAAAATTTTAGGGGTGTTGCCAGAGATCAACCCACTCATGAGTGGCAGAACTGAAGTCCCAATGACTGTTAAACTCTGCACAGTATTGCTTAGCCCCTTTGGGTCAGTCACTGCAGCCACTGCCTCCAGATCCTGTCCCTGATCCCATTAGCACCGTTCCCTTTCTTCCAACACAGTAGCTAAAGAGCATCATTGTCTTCCTTCTCCCCAAATTGAAGACTGCTCTCAATTCCCTTTTTTGTACAAGAGTGTTAAACACCAGTATGTGTAAGCTGTACATAAAAGAGATTGAAGTGATTATAATACAACTCTAAAGTCCATTCTACATATCAAGCTGGAGCAAGGGAGAGTTCCTCTAAAATCATACCATCTTTTCCTCCTTTTATTAAAACTGACTCTGCCAACAGCCTAGAGATTAAGAATTTTGAGCAAAGTTGTAAATTCTAGAAGAGCTATCTCTCACTCACCTCCTGTAATCCTAGCATCTAACACATTGGCAAGCAAATGGTAAGACATCAAATAAACATTTGCCAACCCTTGCCTTTGAAATGTTCTACAGGCCTGATGTACCATCCTAAAGCCCCACACATCCTGATGCTGAACCTTCAGAAAGGAGAGACCTGTGCTGGATGAGAAGCCATGTGAATCTATGCTCTAAATCTGACTTACACTACTGACAAAAGAAACAAAAGGTTAGAGAACTCACATTAAACTTTAGGGTGCCTTGGCACAGTCCACAGGCATGTAATCATAGAAATCCTTGTATTAGACCAGCCAGCACTGTGAGAGAGACTGAGCGTTATCAGAATAAATAAAACAGGGACCCTTCTCTCAAGGAGCTCACAGTAAGCCATTAAAAGATCACTGTATGTGTCAACATTAAGTGGAACCCCTCTTCCCCCGTTTTATGGAGAGGGCATTTTGGAACAGAAAAATCTAATAAAATCTGTTGCCAACTGGTCAAGTCTTGAGGGCATTTGTAACTACCATAGTAGAATGCTGCTTAACAAACTAATGGTCGGTTTTATTGGTTTTGCAAGACACTGGAGAAGGAATAGACTTTCCTCAAATAAGCCTTAATTGTGTTGCTTACCTTGGCAAGGTGAGCTTGGTTTTAGTTTAAACTGGTGGGGAGATCACACTGAAACTTGAGCACACACTTCCACCCATATTTGGAGAATTAGAGCCCATCTTCACTCAACCAGCGGTAGCAATAAAAAATTGGGACAACTCCATCAGCATCCAGCCAAAGCAAGAAGCATTCCAATCTGTAAAGCACAGGAGGGCAGGGCACACTTCCTGTGGGGCGGGGTGGGGCTGTGAAAAGAAATAGGAGCACAGGCTTAGGGGATATTAAGAAGTCAATGGAGGAGACGATAGGTTGGGAGACAGGAAGCAGCCACATTGGACATCCTCTTTTCAAAGTCTTCCATTTGTAACGCCCTTCCCGGGCATGGACAAGGGAACACGCAAATTAGATACAGATATAATCTCCATTCAGTTTGCTTTGTCCTATTCTTTTGATAGTTCTACAGCCCCTAATAAAGACTTCTTATTTTCCCTCTGAGATACAGTGTTTGTTCTGAAGAAGATTGAAAAAACTCTAGGAAGACATGGAAACTGCCCCCAGTCACATTGTAGAGCCCAGGCTGAAGGGGCATCCATTTCTTACCCCTCAATGTCCACTTCTCCACAAGGCAAAGTCACCATTTATTAGTGAAAGCTGCCTAGAAAAGCCCTGTGTCCAAGAGGCAGTAAGACTAGATTCCCAGGTAATCTTTCATGCATTAATAACAGTTAAAAAGGATGAAAAGAGATCTCTCCTACACCCAGATTATCTAAAATATTGTGGTATAGACAATAACTTAGATGCAAAATAATAAGAATATCTACCATTTCCTAAGTGCCTACTATATATCTGGCACTAAAATACATTATATAAGATAATCCTTCCAGTATCCTCATAAGTTAAATATTATCATCTTCCAAACTGAGGCTCAAAATTGAAAGTATCTTGTCCAAGGCCCCAGGGCTCCTACTTTCATCCAGGTGCATCTTCCTCCAAAGTCCTTGTTTTTATTACACCAAGTGTCTCATGTATTCAGACACTGGGGAACTCTTGGCAGAAGCAGCCTAATGGCTAAAGGAGGGCTTCCTGGAGTAGGCTCACCTAAACTGGATCTTAAAGGATGAGTATGAATTATTCAGAGGAGGGTCAGGCAAGGGAAGAGGACCATCTTCACAGAGAGGACAATCTAAGCAAAAGCAAGAGCCTGGCATGGGCTGAGAATGCTGAGGTAGCTGTTATTGTTAGAACATAATTGTGCAGCAGGTGCGAAGGAAGGAAGGGATGCTGAGGCAGAAAGGGCTGGAGGGGCTAGTTTGGACTGAGCCTTGCATTCTGTGTTGAGAAGCTTGAACTTTCTCCTGTACACAATGTGGAGCCATTAATGTCTTAAAGACATCACCATGGCAGACGTGTGAAGAGTGTATTTAACAGGGACAAGATTAAGACAAAGAGAAGTAAAAAAAAATGTTACAATAAAATTTTGAAAGTTAATTAGGTTGTCCATAACAGGAATGGAGATGAGGGAACAAATTCAAAAATTAATTAGAAAGAAAACTTGTCAGGTCTTGAGGATTGTATAGATGTGTTGCGAGAGGGACACATGTGGCTTTCAAGTTTCTAGGGATAGAGCTGGTTTATGGAGATGAGTCAAGTGTTGAAGAGGTTGAGTTGGGGTGTCTGCGGGAATGCAAGTAGAGATGTAGTGGAATACGTACACCTGGTGCTCCCCAAAGAGACCTGGAAGTTGCCTGTGTTTAGGTGGTAACTGAAGTCCTGGGTCTGGATGAACTCTTCCTGGAACAAAGGCAGTGGGCAGAGGACAGAACCCAAGGAAACACAAACACTGACAAGGTTGACAGAAGAGGAGCTTCTGAAGGAGACGGTTTCTAAAAGATTGGACAGGTATAAGAAAAACCAGGAGATTGTAGAGTTCTGGAAGCCAAAAGCACCATACTTTAAGAAAGCAAGAGTCATCAATTCTGTTAGATTCAGAAGAAAGCTAAAGAAAACTCAGGACATGCACAAAAATCTTTTGGATATAGCCATTAGGAAGAAATGATTGCCATCAAAAAAGCAATGTCAGTGACAGTCTTCAGAAGAGGGAAGTGGCTAAGGTTGGGGGGAGGTCAGAGATCAAGGGAGAGTTTGGGGGACCTTGGTGTTTTTAGAATGAGAAAGAATTAACTGTGTTTATAGACTAATAGGAAGGAACTGCTGAGAGAGAAAAACTGAAGACAATAACCAAGTTTGGGAGAACAGAGGAGAGGGGTGATTAAGATAGTAGTGCCAGCTGTAATGGGTATGGCTAAAGCCACTGGCAAAGCTGTTGAACCTGAACATGAAGCACAAGTAAGCTCTAAGACTACAGAAAATGGCAAGGAAAGGATAGCTGAGAAAAAGTTGGAAAAGTTTACCATAAAGTCATGTCTTTTGGCCTCAGTTTTTCTTGATAACATCGGAAGCGAGCCCTTGTAAATTTGTAGATTGATTATGCACCCAATTATATGATTAGCTCCAGCAGGGCTCCGGAGTCAGGGAATGGGTTGGGGGAAAGGTGAATGCTGTGAAGGAAACCCTGGAAGATACTAAATGTTGGGAGTCAAAGAGTAAATTTAAGAGGCTCCATGTGGAACAGTTCCAGAAGATGACAAACTCCGTTTGACTAGAATCCCACCTCAAGAAAATAGCATCCTAAGATTCCCAGCCTGTCCTTAGTCCTGGAGAAAGACAAGATTCTTATAAACACCCTGTCCTTGAGTCAGCTGAGCTTAGTCATGCCAATCAGAAGCTGCTGGCTTTGAGTTAGCCATTTAAAAAGTATTAAACTGAGAAGACTGGTTGGATTCCAGCCAGCTCAGCAGCACAGAATCTGCCTCCTCTCTGGCATCTGTAGAATGTGTTTGTTTATCTTCCATGCTGGGAGTTCCTTGGGGCCAGATTTAGACAATGCTTTACACTTTACCTTTCTCCCCACCTCATCTGGAGGTCTCTTTCTCTTCTAATAAAAGAAAGCCTTTCTGCATCAGAGTTTTTAAATCAAACTCTTAAAACCAGGTGGTTCCATGCCTATCATCCATCCTAGACCTCTACCCACAGTGTATCCTCCTTTGCTCCACAGTTGACTCATCTGCTTTCTGCTAACCTCCCTCCCAATACTATATCCCCTGGAAATCCCATCTACATCTTTGAAAGGTGCTCCTGCCATCAAACTGCCTCATCGATACTCTTGTCAGGATATCGTTTTCTCCTAGCCCTCTAGAATATAGAGTGCACATATTTCCATGTCCCATATTCTAGATTTGTCCAGCTTTTCATTATTAGTTTTGATCCTCCCTTTGGACTCTTAGGCTATCTGGTTCTACCACTCTCTGCCTCTCCTCATAGCACTCATGTCCTCACCACCTAGTAATTCCCAGGACACTCATCAGACTTTGGAAACTGGCTATCTCCACCTTAGGCACTGCACTGATTCCGGGGCACAACCCACTCAGAACCCTGTCCTCATCACCCCCAGGTCAACTGTCCACATGGGAACTGCCCAAATGTTAGCTTCTTAGATTCTAGGACCCACTCCAGTGAAAACACTTCCTTGAAGCTCCCTTGCTCTCTTCCTACTCTAATCTCCAACTTCACACAGTACCTTAGGCTCTTGAAGCTTTTTCTCCAAGTCTGTTCACACTTCTCCACTTCACCTCCTCCCTTGTCTAGTCTAGACCCTGTGCAGCAGAATGTCAACCCCCTCTCACCATCACCCTCAACTTCTTTGTCCTATCCCCGTTCAGTGCTCATCTAGCAAACCCCAATATCCCAACCAGCCATGTTCTCCAGGTTTGCAGAGATTACTAGAGAAAATTCACAACTGGAAAGATTTGCCAAATGCATAGTTTCTATTCTTGCTGATACCTGCTCCAGGGCCCATCATTTCAGTAATAATGATCCCAACATTTTTTTAATACTAATACTAACCCTAACTTTAACACTCTCCTCAAACCATCTCCATAACAACATCTTCACCCTGACAACATTATGCCTTTTATTTTACAAAGAAAATTGATGTCCTTGAGTGGGAGCTCTCTGTTTTCAAATGTGTCTGTGCCCATACCTACCCTTCCTTCCCTGGACTTTTCTTCTAAAGTCAATCTACCTAACCCTGCTTTAGATTGTATGCCTGCAGCATTAATTCTCTCTCTCTTTTTCTTTTTTCTGTTTTTTTTCTTCCTCTTTGAATATAGCTTATTAATGCACCTGAGCCTCTCCCATCTTAAAAAAAATATAGAAGTCTCCATGACTCAAGACCCCACTTCCAGTTGATGGTCTTCACAGCCAAGTTGTACAATAAACATTCCTCATGTGCCAAGACCGGTTTGGCTCAATGGATAGAGCATCAGACTGCGGACTGAAGGGTCCCGGGTTCGATTCTGGCAAGGGCATGTACCTTGGCTGTGGGCACATCCCCAGTGGGGGGCGTGCAAGAGGCAGCTGATCGATGTCTCTCTCATCAATGTTTCTGACTTTCTATCCCTCTCTCTTCTGCTCTGTAAAAAAATCAATAAAAGATATTTTTTTAAAAAAACATTCCTCACTTCCTATTTTTTAATCAAAGTAATGCATAAGCATAGCTTGTAAAGTCAAAAATGTTATAAGGCTTAATAATTTTTTAAATATTTTCTGTAAGCACAATTTTTTCTAAATAGCCTATGTATACTCTATTTTAACTTTTTAAATTTTGAGATTATATTTTCCTACCATGGAAGATGAATGTTCAGTTCTCTCTCTTTTTTTTAATAAATCTTTACTGTTCAGATTATTACAGGTATCCCTCTTTTTTTCCCCCATAGCTCCCCCCCACCCAATACCCCACTCCACCCCATACCTTTACCTCATCCCACTGTCTTCATCCATAGGTATAAGATTTTTATCCAATCTCTTCCCACACCCCTCATAACCTCTTCCCCCTGAGAATTGTCAGTCCATTCCCTTTCTATGTTCCTGATTCTATTATATTCATCAGTCCATTCTGTTCATCAGATTTTTCATTCACTTGATTTTTAGATTCACTTGTTGGTAGGTATGTATTTGTTGTCATTTGTTGTTCATAGTTTTTATCTTTACCTTTTTCTTCTTCCTCCTCCTCTTAAAGAATACCCTTCAGCATTTCATATAATCTTGGTTTGGTGGTAATGAACTCCTTTAGCTTTTTCTTATCTGTGAAGCTCTTTATCTGACCTTCAATTCTGAATGATAGCCTTGCTGGGTAGAGTAATCTTGGTTGTAGGTTCTTGCTGTTCATCACTTTGAATATGTCTTGGCACCCCCGTCTGGCCTGCATAGCTTCTGTTGAGAAATCAGCTGACAGTCATATGGGTATTCCCTTGTAGGTAACCAACTGTTTTTCTCTTGCTGCTTTCAAGGTTCTCTCTTTGTCTTTTGCTCTTTGCATTTTAATTATGGTGTGTCTTGGTGTGGTCCTCTTTGGATTTCTTTTGTCTGGGGTTCTCTGTGCTTCCTGGGCTTGTAAGTCTATTTCTTTCACCAGGTAGGAAAGTTTTCTGTTATTATTTCTTCTAATAGGTTTTCGGTATCTTGCTCTCTCTCTTCTTCTGGCACCCACATAATTCTGTTGTCGGTACGCTTAAAGTTATCCCAGAGGCTCCTTAAACTATCTTCATATTTTTGGATTCTTTATGTTTTTCTGGTTGAGGGTTTTTTATCTCCTTATATTTCAGATCTTTGGTTTGATTATTGGATTCCTTTGATCTACCATTGAATTTCAATATATTCTTTATTTCAAACAATGTATGCTTAATTCTGAATGGTCCTTTTCCATTTTTTTTGGCATTCTCATTAAGGTCCTTGAAGATCTCACTAAGCTCCTTGGGGGTCTCATCAATTTTCTCAGCGGTTTTTGGAAGATTCTTGAGTAACCTTATGAATGTGGTCCTGAACTCTATGTCCAATCGTCTGCTTTCCTCCATTTCTTTCATTCATGACATCTTTCTTTGTCTCTGCATTTTGTTGCTTCCCTGTGTTGATGGAATAGAAAAACTGCTGTGCTGGAGACATGCCTATGGGGCAAGACTTGCTTCAGTGGGGCTTTGATGCTCACCAAGTCTGCCTCTTGAATGTATCACTTATGAATGTGAGTAGTTGAATTCTGGTGTCATCTCACACTGACCTCTAAATACACTAGCTTCTGGATCCCCAATGGGGTGCAGGTCAGCTACTGTTTGAGGTGACCCAGCAGGAGCTACAGCAAAGTCTGCAGATTTTTTCTGGTTTGACCAGAGCTGTAGTTTAGGTTAAGCTGTTGTAGTGCAGGCCATTGATATGCAAATGTTACTGTGCACAGCTTGGGTGGGTTTGCAGATTGTGTGGGGGCAGGGTCTCAGGGAGTCACTAGGCTAGGGCATGGCAAACAGTGATAGCTGCCACTCAGCCTTCTCTGCATCTCCAAGTCCCCGCATTCCGTGCCCCCCAGTGAATAACAATCACTGTGGGCACCTCTACAAGGGAGCCACCCCCACTTTCCAACCTGATAGCAGACAGTCCACCTTCTCCCCATAGGAGTCTGTGTCATCAGCATCTTCCCAGAAACTGGAGCTCAGAGTAATCAGGAGCCCATTTCTCCTAGGGTTGAAAAAAAGCCGTGCCCTATCACCCACTGCAAGCCCGGCTTGTGCGCCTCCACACCTCAGCTTTTCCGCGCTTGTGCATGTCCAAATGCTCCTCTCTCTTTCCTTCTAGTTGCAGAACTTCCACTTGGCCAGCTTTCCCGTGGTTCTGGGTTTTGTCTTTTAGCTGTAGTTTTTAAATTGTTGTGCGAGGCACCAGTTTAGGTGTTTACCTATGCCCCCATCTTGGTTTCTCCTCGAATGTTCAGTTCTTTTTACCAGCCCCTCACCATCTCCCACCAGGCATACAACCAGCCCTTTCTCCTCCCACTACCCTTCCCATATAGTTACATCTAGTTAGTGGTGAAATTATTATTCAATATTTATGTTAATATCTCTATATATTTCCCATACATTTAGTGTACTCTGGCTATGCTTTTCCTTGTACACATTTTGTTTTACATAATTACCTCTCTTTTTTCAATCTATCTTTCTGTGTACTTATCTCTAATTCAGCTCCTCACTTTCCAAAACAAAAAACAAACACAAAAAAAAAACAAAAAAACCAGGAAATCTACTACTTGAAATGTTCTTTTCATATAATCCTTCCATCATCACTTTCCTATGGAAGGCTTGCTCTCCTGGCTGCTGCCTGACTGCTGCCCTTTGCTCTCCTTCACCATCATCCCACTAATTTCCTTCACTTCCCTAGGTTTTATTGCCTCTAATTCCTAGATTCTGAAGGTTCCTATTTTTTGGTTTACATTTGCATTTTGGTGCAAAATATCCTACAATAGTTTTTCTGAAAAGGGATGCAAGGAAGGCACTTTTTTTTTTTTTTAGACCTTCACTCTTAACTGATCATTTTGTTAGGAGCAACGCTTTAGGTTGGAAATCTTTTTCCCTCCAAATCTTGAAGGCATTGCTATACCATCTCCAAGTTGTTGAGAAGTCTTATGCCATTTTGACTCCTGGTCCTTTGTATATAACCAGCTATGTTCCTCTCTCGTAGCTTTAGGGAAGTTCTATTTTCAGGATCCTGATATTTCATAATAATGTCCTTTGCATGAGAACTGTTCTTCATTAATTATACTAGCCATTCACTGGTCCCTTTCAGACTAGAAATCCAAGACTTCATAAATATTCTTCCCATGTCTTTGATAATTAATCCCCTCTATTTTCTTTCTGGGGCTCCTGATAGTCAGATGTTGGACCTTCTGGACTGATCCTCTACTTTTCCCACCTTTTCTATTTTTCCTAACTTTGTCTTTTAGCTCGACACCCTGGGAGGTCTTCTCAACATTACCCATAGACTTGGAATTTCTGCTATCATATTTTAACTTCTGGAAGCCCCTTCCCATTCTCTGAATGTTTCTTTATATAACACTGTTTTTATTTCATAGGTGTATTCCCTTTTATCTCTTGGATGGCATTAATCAGTGTATTTCAAATTTTTATTATGTCCCCTACATTGCCTTTGTCTTTCCACTCATTTGTCAGGGTCTCCATCTTAACCATCATAATCCTGCCTCAAATCTTCAGTGAGGCTTAGTCCTTTCTTTTCTGACCTAATGGTAAAGAACTAAGCATTCATTAAAGGTTCTTTATGCATGGGCAGGCCTAACTGCCTGGCAAACTCCACCAGAGTTTGAGGGGAATCCCATTCTGTTTGGTCTTTTGCATGGAGCACCAACTTTCCCAGAACACCATGTCCAGTCCCCTGCTCACACTGAGTGGGCTCCGCAGGAAAAGGGGCTAAGAGGTCTCACTGCTCAATGTGCAAAGTGCCCACTTTCAGCACGTTGCCAACTGTCAGAATACATCACAATCTTGGCAGGGGAGGGGAGAAGCAGCAGGCAAAGGGGCAGCTGCCTGGTGACCTGGAGAATGAATAGGAGCACCTGTGTTCTTTGTGCAAGCTTTCCACCAGACTCTGGTTTTTGCCTCCTCTTAGTACTGCACCTTCCAGAGGTGCCTGGTTCCTCTGATTCCAAAGCTTTTCTAGATTTGCACAAGAAAGGACATGTTCCTCATTTATTTCACCCCACCCCACTCTCACAGACAGGTGTTAGCTTTCTCTGAAGGAGAAGGAAAGGAGGGAGGGAGTAGGAAAAGAGGGAAGAGAAGGAGGGAGAAAGAGAAAAAAGGCCGGAGGGAGGCAGCGAGAAAACATTTTTGAGGCCCTATTATGCACCAGACCCTGTTTGTGCTGGGTTCTTTACATAAAGAAACATATTGTAATCCAACAACCCTCTTAGGTGGATACTGATATTATCATTCACATCATACTCTTGAGGAAACATTGTTCAGAGACTACTTAGCGAGCCCATGATCACACAATTGTGAGTGTCTGCATTCAGACCTCAGGCTCTGTGATCCCCAAGACCCATGCTCCTTTCCCTATCTTATGCTGAGGGCTATTTGTAGGCCCTGGGTCTATAGGCTACCCCAAAGTCCATACAGAGAGGGCAACCCTATGCCCTCCCTTCCATCCCTTGGGTCCCTGCCCCCCTTCCCCTCCAAAGCCTTGCGAGCATTCTAGGGCAGTCGGTGGAGTATTTTACATTCTCCCTGGAAAGAGACCAAGGCGCTGTGTTCTCAGCTGCTTGGGCTGAGATCTGAAGGCCAGGCCTTGGCGCTGACGTCACTCGGCGTGCCCTCCGCTTCCACCAGGCCGTTTATGCTGGCACCGCCGAGAGCAAGGCTGGCGGGAAGGGGAGCAGCCCAAACAGGATTAATAAGAGGCAGCTGGGCTTTAAAAGCCTTCTTGACAATGTAAAGAAACGAAGTCAGATGTTTTTGGAACAGACTTTTAAATGAACTTGTCCAGCTCCTCGTCTCTCTCTATTGCCACTTCCCCACTTCCTCCCACGCGCGTGAAGCCAGGATTTCTGTTGCCCTTTCAGCATCTCGAATGATATAACCCGATGGCTAAGGTCAGATGCTGGCCGGAGGAAGCGAGTGTCCCAGGACTGAACTGCACCCACGGCCCATAATTCAGGAGCCCCTCACCCTCCAAGTGCCCTCAGCCCCCTCACCTGTCACCCCCTAATCCCTGGCTTGCTGGTCAGCAGTGGTCAGTGTCTGAGCTGATAGAGAGGAGGTGCAGAAGCCGTGGTGAGGCCGCGATGAGTGGCACGTCAGAGCACACTGTGCATCGCGGATGCGGTGGGCCTTTGGTAGGGGAGGTCTTTGTGACACGGGGTTTCAGGCCGGCTATCCCGCGCAATGCTGGGACCCTGTAAGGCCCCTACACCCCACAAGGACTGTGCCACAAACTTTCCGCCCTATTGACTGTAGCCAGGAAGCAGAAGTGGCCAACAGCCAGGCCATCAACCAGAGGTAGTGTTGTGACCACGAGAGCTACCACCACCAGCTTCCGGTAGTGATACACTAGGCTCATGAGTTGTCCAGGCCGGCCTGCTGGGTCCCAGGAGCCCCATTTCTCCTACCCACACATCCACCCTACCAAAGGCCAGAGCTGGGTGCAGAGGGCACGCTGGAGCAGTGTGGGAGTGACCAGCCCAGGACAGAGAAGCTCACTGTCCATCAGCTGCCCAATGGAGCATGCTCTCATTTACTTCCTAAGGGCCCTGGAGGTCATGAGGAAACAGATCTATGACCAAAACCTGAAGCAAAAGCCCTGTCCTGATTACTGAACCAGCACTGAGCACACTGGCCAACTACCGCAGATCACTGAAGTGTTTTGAGTATGTGGGGGTTTCTGTCTCTCTTTGCTGGTTTCACAACTGGCTTTGTGGTGAATTCAGGTGCTGTGATTACCCAGTGTGTGCCCATCTGTGAAGGTTACTGTCTGCCTCTTGGTGTCCAGCAGTTAGTTTGTCTGGCCTTGGTCTTACCGACTACCTCGGGATGCTGTTGAAGGACCATGGCATCATCCTGCCTAGTGCTCCAAACAGCAAGTAGTCACGTTGGTGAAGGAAACCTCTTGTGATATGGCAATGAGCTATGAAGAGGAAATGACCAAGACACCTGGTAGTATTAAGTTTACCAACTACCTAGTGTGGAAATGAGCAGGCTCCATGACCTGCAGTGTCCAGAGGCCCTCTCTGTCCATCTCTCCTGAACTTGGAGACTCCTGGCATCATTAAGATGAATCAGCATAATGAAATGTGGTACAGATCTGAGGAGTTACTTTTTCTCTAATATTATCCTTGCTGGGAGATCAGCCTCATTCCCTGTTTCAGGAAAGTGGCTGCCCACGATACAGCAATGGTAGCACCTGCCAATATCCCTGTGCAGGTTACAGCTAGCCCAGAAAGGAAACTATTGGTGTGGATGGGAGGCTTTATAGACATGTGGCTCACTCACTGCTGCAGAGTTTAAAGAAATTGGCCCCAACATGGTACCCCAGAGATGCTTCTGAAGACAAAATGCTTACAAGAAAATATTTTAAGTATGTGGGACAGGAAACTTTGGATATTGTGTTTCTGGGAGAACAGAAACTATTTCAATTATTGGAATGCCTATTCCTCTTTGCGTTTCTATAATGAGGGGAAATGGTGAGGCAGTCGGATGTTTAGAGGAAACACTGACAACAAGAGGAAGTGGGCACAGGAGGTGGCAGGGATTATTTGTGGATTAGCCTAAAGGTCACACTGGATACCATAGCAGAGGCGTGTATTATTGAGACTAACACTAACCTCCAGGAACTAGAGAAATCAAAACTAAGATATTTCAGGCACCTACTACATGCTGGGCAACATGTTAGGACTTTTTCATGCTTTCATTCCCATAATTATCAAGTCCTGCCCAGGTTGTCTTTCCTCCAAGTTATTCCAGATCCTTCCCATTCACCAGGGAAAGGCCTCACTACTTCCTCTGTGGAAGCTTACCTGACCAACTCCACCCTTAGAGGCCTTGAGACTAGAACCTGCTGGAATTTTCTGTCCACTTAGTCCCCCCTTAATCACCTGATTTATGTTGAGGGCAATCTGCCATTTATATTAGTTTATGATTCCTAAGGAAGGCTCCATGGAGGAACTCAGTGCCAAAGAAAGCTCTCCCCTGTGAAGAGCCAACCAGCATTTCCTCTCCTTTCTGACAGGGTCTTTGTAACTCGTCATGCTTCCCTCTTTGCCTCCTGAGAAGTCTCAAGCACAAGAATGGTTTGATTCAGGTTAGAAGTGCGGCAAAGATCTCCTCTCCATAAGAAGTGACATTAAAGCGGAGACCCAAACTATGAGTAAGACTTGGGTTAAGATTGGAAGGAACATCATTCCATTCTGAACCAGCAGCATGTGTGAAGGCTCTGAGGCAGAAAAGAAAACGTCCTGTGTGGCCGGAACATGCTGGGTAAAGAAGACAGAGGAACTAATGAAACTGTGTGTCAGACTCACTTATGTCTCTGGAGAGAGGAGAGCCTCCCTCTCTCCTCCGGGAACCTGAGCAGCTCGATTTCACCAGCTTTCCCAGCACATTTTCTGCAGGCTTCAGTGCACCCGCGGAAGCAGTTACATAATTCCCAGCCAGGCTCCCAGAAGCCTCACAAAGCCATGCTTTCAGAATAACCCCAGTGAATGCGCCCAAATAATACGTGAAATTGTATCGGGCCTGCCGCACCCAGAAGACGCACACAGAGGAGGAGGGGCATTCGCCACACCAGACCGTGACACTTGAGATCCTCTCACCAGCAGGGCCATTAGGAGGGAATTAAGATTAAGTGGACCGGGGCAACTCCAGTGCACGAGGCCAGAGCGTGACTGGTCACAGAGGACAGCAGGCTTGGAAAGCACTGCTCCCTGATCTGGCGGCCCAGCAGCTCACAGCCTGAACTCTGAGGGTGGCCACCATCTGTGGCCAAGCTTTTCCTGCATCATTCTCATTTAGGCTCATGCTGCCCCGTGTCACAGCTCCTGTCATTAGCTCTCCTTGGCAGATGAAGACAGCAGGCTGGGAGCTGTCCCACCGCCTATTTGGGTCCCCACTGCATTAGAGTCTAGACAGTCCTTTTGTCCCTTAGTCCAGGCTATGGCCACGAAGCAGTGGCTATACTCCTCAGGAAGGCAGCATGGCATTCTGGAAGGTGGTTCCAGGGAGAAGTTCTCTGATTCCTCTCTTTTCCAGGTTTTGCACAGCAGGTTTCAAAGTCTCTCAATTCTAGTCCCAATCATAATTGGACAGCTCAAAGAGCAAGGAAAACAAGAGACTGAAGACAGTGGGAGTCCCAGGGAAGGTGGCAGGAGGAAACCATGCAGGGCAGCCAAGTGTCCAACCAGCATGCCCAGCTCCCCAGCAAAGCTTGTAGGGGTCCTTCTGCTCTGTGCCCTTCTCACCCAACCTCCTCCCCACCCCTTCTCCAGTCCCATCTCCCAACTTCTACCAAGAAAATGGAAGCACTCAGGTAGGAACTCTGTCTAAATCCTAGGCTCTTGCAAACATACCTGCCTCTTCCCCACTCCACCACTGGATGGCTTGCCCCCAGCCTGAGCAGAGTGGACACCCCTTTTCTAGTCCATGCAAATCCACTAAAATGGCTCATGATGCTGTGTCCTGTCACTTCTCTAGTTTTGAATTCAGCTCTGACCACCTCAGCCTCTAATTTTGTTCATGTTTTATTTAAAATATAATTTAAAAACCCCAGTGGCCATCCACAGGTAAATCGCTAAACAAAATGTCCACAACGGCTGTGAGATTTTTTTTAAACAAACCTGAGGGTATGTATTTATTAATGAAAGAGAAAGAAAGGTATGAAAGAGATGAGAGAGAAACATGAATTGGTTGCCTCCCATATGCATCCCAACTAGGGATTAAACCTGAAACCTGGATATGTGACCTGACCAGGAATTGAACCTATGACCTTTTGGTGTATGGGATGATGCTCCAACCAACTGAGCCACACTGTGAGATTCTTAAAGGCCAGAGGGTATCTTCAGATCTTGGAGCCCCAATACCTAACAAAGCATTTGCCACATAGTGGGTACTCAATAAATGGTTGTGAAATTAACTACTGAACCCCAAGCATTTGGTTCATATTCCTGGTCCCACTGGTCCCTTCTCTTCTGTGGAAATCAGAAAGAAAGAGGAAAATGGGCAAATAGCAAGTGTGGTATATAATTTAAGGGGGATGGGAGAGAGGGAAGAAGGAAGAACTAGAAAGGAAGGGACAGTGAGGAGAATAGAGGAGAAGGGAAGACAAATGCAGTGAGGGGCTGTCTACAGAGCTGGCTCCTTGAAGACTTGCTTCAGTTGACTAACAAATCCTGCCAGTGTCATCTTGTGCCTCCTGGAGTATCTTATTCTGCAGTTTGATTCATTATTTTGGTGGGCAGCCAAATACCTCCCCCCTTCCCTGAGTAGGCAAGATCTAGGACAGATCTTGTTGCAGAAAGAGAAGCACTCAAGAGTCATCTTCAGTTGTAATTACCTATCCAATTAAATCCAGGCACTCAGCCATCCTCCCTAATAGGGGCTGAGGGCGGTAATCCACCGTGCAATTTGTGAGCTTGTAGCAACTCCGATCAGCAGCTGTACTGTGTTTATTTAGTTGGGGTTTTTTGGGGGGTGGGGGAGAGGCAGAGGGGGGAAAGAAGGGAGAGAAGAAGAGGAAACTGGGTAGATGCCAAGTGATCAGAGTATCCCCTGGGGATATTGAGCACCAGAGGGAAATTACCTTCCTGATGACTCAGAAACAGGAAGCAGTGACCCAGAGGTATCTCAGAAGTGGAGGCATGCACACATGTGATGACATCGCTTCCTCTTTTTATGAATGCGGGGGTATGCAAGTGGAAAAGGAAGGGGGGAGAAAACAATCAAAGGGATAGAAGAGCGGGTCTTGCTCACATCCTCACATCCCCAGCCCCTATTCCTGCACTTCTGACGCAGGGCCAGTGCCTACACAGCTTCCTCTCTTTCACCCTCAGGCTCTGGCTGAGAGAAGTCAACAAGGCTCATTCTGAGCCCTTTCAACCAAAGACAGAGCTAGATTTGCAGGTGGGTACCCTCAAACTCAGAGAAGCCAGCAGGCTGGTGCTGGGAATTATCTTACCAGTTAGTAAAAGGAACTAAAATCTGAAACTCTTCTCTCCTCACCACTTGCCATGCCCCACTTCATCAATGAGAGGATGAGAGTGCTACACGGAGCAGCAGCCAGCAGCATGGGCAGAAGGAACATGGGAGAACCCAAGAATGTGCAGTGGAGCATCCAGATTTCACCCAAACTGGCAGTTTTGGGGGATAGTGAGAACAAACTTTGGAGTTAGGGATGTTGTCACTACAGGACTAAGTGAGAACTAAGGACTAAGTAGGCCTTCTTGCTCTTCTTTCCCCAAAATGGGAACCAAAGACCAAAGTCCCAGGCCCAGAAAACAGGACTGATACCCATTTTGTCCCATGAGACCAAGCAAAAGACTAGCTCAACCTCTCAGTCTGTACCAGGGTCCCTCCCCCATGACAGTGAGTGTCTCTGTCCCAAGAATGGCCTGACTATAGAAGCTGCTCTGTTTATGCTGCTTTATCCCCACCCTTGGGGGCCCTGGGTGAGAATCTGCAGCAAAGTGCATGTGGTGACTCGGATGGAAGGAAATCAGAAGAAGGTGATCAATGTTGCACATAGGGCCCCCTGCTCCCTGCCTGCTCTCTCCATGGGCACTCAGGATGAAACAGGCACCCCCAACTGTACATTTTGTGAAAGTTGATAGACCAAGAGAATAGCAAGCATATTCAGAAGAGCCCTCCCTGTGTTTACACACACTTGTCTTTCTCTGCTATCTCTTCAAGGGAAGACCAAACCACTAAAGACATAGCCCTCTTTCTGTGTGGGCAAATCTATGTCGGCCAACCCATAGAAAAAGATGAGCAATCTGCAAACAACCCAATCTGCAACTCAGCAGTGGACTATACACATGCCTCCAAAAAGTCACTATAGAGGGAACTGGACAAAGGAGGAGCCATAGTTCAAAGTCTTATCTTTTGAAGGAACTAATGAAAAGTATGGGGATGTCCCCTGGAACCATCATACTGTCCCCAGCTTTCCAGGCACCTCCTGTCCATAGTGCCTTGGCCCACCCATTCCTCATTTGAGCAGGATAACCCACTTGGAGCAGAATCAAGGTGGTAGCTGGTGTGGTGGGCCAGAGGATCAAGCCTCTATCAAGTCTCTATACAGTGAGAGTAGCTCAAAGGACAAGCATTAGGAAAAGAGAAAGAACTTGGTTGGTACCATGAGTGGTATCTCCTATGGTCCCCACACTAATTCCACAAAGTCTTATCAGTGAGCAAACTGATGTCCAGAGAGGTAGCTGGCACAGGCCAGGCTCAACCCAAGATCTTACCATGATCTTTTTCCAGTACACACTGAAGATAAAACAACAGAGATGCAGAGAAGAGATGGGACAATGTATAAGCTACCCTGGAAATCTTCTTCAACAAAATCTGTCTCTGCCCCTGTCACCGAATGTGAGATTGGACCACTGCATAGTCATTATTGGATGTCTTGAAAGGTTTTAGAGGTTTCACTCAATTCATCAATACAGAAAGATTGGTCTTCTGCTACTTGATTAAAATAAATAAAAAGGTAAATAAAAATAAATTATAGCAAAAATATCCAAAATATGTGGAGACCCAAATAGATTAGTGGTTTGCCTTGGGCTAGGGGTTGGTTTGAATGGGGAGCTGACTACTAATGGGTATGGGTTTTCTTTCCAAGTGATGAAAGTATTCTAAACTTAGATTGTGTTAGAGTTATGTGACTATCACCCATGAAACAACTAATATACTAAAACCCATCAAAGTGTATGCTTCAAATGAGTGAATTTGTTGGTATATGAATTATAACTCAATAAAGATGTTTAAAAAATAGAACCTTCCCTTGAGGGGGTTAACGTGTAATTGTATTCAGAAGACATATGCATAAAGACAGGATATGCCAAATAGCAAGAGGCACCAAAGGATCCAGAATGAGAAGGATCAATTCTAGTTGGGGTGTCAGAAAAGGTAGGATTGATTATGTTTTGATAAGTAAAAGGGAAAAATCAAATTTTCCAAGTTGGATTTCCATGTTGGAGGAACATAAGCACAGAGGCATGAAAATGTGTGAAAGTGTGAACCATGTCTAGGAAATTGTGAGCCAATGAATGAAACCCTGTTTATCATGCCAACACAAAGATGACTTACAGTACTCCACCATCAACTATTGCTGAGTAACTAATACCGCAGAGCTTAGTGGGTTGGAACAACAACAACCTTTGAGTTGTTCACAGTTCTGCATTCTACACTGGACTCAGGAGCCTGGTTTCTCTCTGCTCCTCATCAGCTTATGGTTCCACCAGGACGGGAAAAGCCAGAAAGGCCTCACACAACATCTGGCACTTCAGCCAGGGTGACTGCAATGGGTTAGCTGCTAGATGTCCTTCTCCCTCTCCACGTGGTCTCTCCTGCTCCAGGGCCTCTTTCTCCCCAAGAATTCACATCCTCAAGGAAGCTAAGCCAGGTTTCTTGCATGGCAATCAAGAGAGCAAAGGCAAAAGTGACAATGCATCTTGTGGCCAAGGCCCAGAACTGGCACAAGACCACTTCTATAAGATTTTACTTGTCGAAGCAAGTCGTGGGGTCAGTCCAGACTCAGTGAGGTGGGGACTATACATAGTATGAATTCAGGGAAGCCCAATTCATTGGGTATCTACCACAAATACCAGATAGGAAATCACACACCTGCCTTGGAAGAGCTTACAGTCTAGTGGCCTGGCTACCTGGAAAGGCATATGAAGGGGAAATATGTCTAGGAATGTAAGACTGGGAACAGAGTACCGAGGACATTAAATAAAAGCGAAGGAATTTAGAGTTCATTCAAGAGTTTTTAAAGTGCAAAAATCCCTATAAGTGATATTTTAAGCCTTTACCAGCCAACATCTTAGAAGAACTTGATCGCCTGTGCAAGTGAGATAAACTAGAAGGCTGGGCCTCTCCCAAAAGATTAGTTAAATTGCACGGACTGTGTGTTCCCATCCCCTACATCAGGCCACACCACCACTTTATAGAAGAGTGAGGGATAATAGCTAAGGTTTGCCTGCCTGCATCCCGGGGTCCGGACACTCACATCACGTGGAAAGATACTGTTTGCTTGTCAGCCTTCTTTCTCTCTTCAGTCCTCCTACCCTTCTTTTGTCAAGGTAAGTCTTACGTTAGACTGCAACATGGAAATTAACAGCAAAGAGAAAATTGAAAAGTATGGATCCAACAACTAATTACTCAGAAAATGACTGTTTCTTATCTGACTACCTCTCTTCTCTGTTCACATTTCACACTTATAAAACCTAGGGTAGCAAGAAGCCTGAGCTTACTCGGGTCCCACATTCCTCCTAATGACCTACTTCACCTGCCAGTGATCATCTACAACCCTAAGTGATAGAACAAAGCCATAAGATGTTACCAATAACACCTAACAAATCGCTTCAAGAACTGCATGCAGCCCATCCATTTCCACCAACAGGCAACCACTTCTCCACACTCATTTCCTCTACAAGAAGCAGCTCCTGGGAAGGAATACGATGCCTGTAACTTGGTAAGTGTTCATGTGGATGTGCAGCAGGACCCCTAGCGAAGTATGGCGAGCATCCGCTCTACTAAGAGATTGCTCCTAGGGGTCCATGTCGGATCCACGGTGTCCCATTCCAATAGGACCCGGCTGTGCTCAGCACTTCCTGGCAAAGTGTGTGTTTGGTTCCCTCGCATTTCCCATCTCAGTGCTTCCATCCGAGTCTTCACCCACCTTTCAAGTTCTTGTCCCATCACAAAAAGTTTCTCTGCACCTCTAAATCATCCTTTCACCTCCGTTATTAAAATCTGATTCCCAGGTCCATATGATTGCAGCTAGTGTTCGGGTGAGTAAATATATACTTAGTAGAAAGGTTCTTGGTAATGCAAAGAAATTAATATCTCTTGATGGCATTTCAGTGAGTATTGAGAACAGACAAGGCAGATATTTGGAGGCTTGTGATGGTCCAGGATCTCAAGATAGTTTTCTTATTTATGGAAAAGTTGAACCAGACAGAGAAAGGAATGAGGGAAGGGCACAGACTTTACCTAACCCGACATCTCACTCCTCCCACCCACCCCAACCACATCATTGCATCATCTACCGTCTGTTCACGGAATAAAGAATAAGAACCACATGCCACACATATAAACAAGCCCTACATCACATTCATACCATAAACAATTTTGAAATACCCGGAGGTGAGGATTATTTCCATTTGAAATCATCTCTGACGTCACTCATCAAGTCTGACGATGATAACGTGCCACTAAGACAGCGGATGCTAACTCAGGCCTGGGGGGCCACAGTGGGATGCCAAGTGATTCAAAATAAAGGAAAAGAGGGGGTGCAAAAGAGAAGAAACAAGACACACTGGACAAGTAGCACCATCTAGAGGGTTTATAAGGTAAAACTGTTTTTCTGGCAAATACAGACCTGGAACTTTTCTCCAATAGTGAAAGGCAAATGCAAACATCTGCGTAGGGCCGCAGTCACAGGAGCCCAGCTCTGAGACGACTGTGAACCCATGTAGCCCACGTGGGACAGCTAGACCTGAAGTTCTGTGCCCAGGTCCCAGCATAAATTCACACATCGAAGTCACACCAGAGCCAAGAGACTTCCTATAAGACACACTAGAGAGTATGACAAATACTGCATGATTCCGTTTGTCTGAAACATCTAAAATAGACTCCTAGAATCAGAGAACAGAGTGGTGCTGGCCAGAGGCTGTGAGGAGAGAAACCGAGAGCTGTCCTTCGGAGGGGATAGAGGTGCAGTTACACAAGGTAAATAAGTTCCAGAGACCTGCTGTGCACACTGTGCCTGTGGTTAACAAGACTGAGCTGTGCACTTAAATGTTTATTGCTCCCACAATGAAAGAAAAAGAGAGACACTGTTGATGGGATTTCTGCTTGGGCTAGCAGGGGACAGGAGAATAGGACAACAGTGCCTCTGAGGGCACATCTGTGATTCTGGGAAAACAAAAAATTGAGATCCAGGTTTCTAAATTGTAATAAACTGAATTTTTTTTTGGGGGGGGGGGGTGATTAATAGTTTCACATTCAAGCACCTGAATTCAATATTTTCTTTAGAACTATCACCTTTCAGTTTCAAAAAGACATAAACATTATCTGACATTTATTCAGAATTCCAATCTCACCTTTAGGAGACAGAGCTTTTTCTTTGGGATTGCTAGGAAATGTGTCACCAGCAGTGAGCACAGGCTGACCTCCTTCAGCCCCCTGAGTGGCTGGGATGGAAGGATCCCCAGGGTTAGGGTTCCTGAGGGAGTTGGAGGGGGGAGAGACAGCAGACCCACTACCTGCCAAGCCTATCTGAGTCATTAAAAGGAGACTCCAAAAAATTCATTGAATCCAATCTTTCATTTTAGTGACAAAAAAAACAAAACACCCAAACAAACAAACTAAAGTTCTGGCTTCTTGGCAAGATGGTGGTTTTAGGTAAATGCAGTACTTAAATTCTCAACCACATCAAAATTACAACTAAACTACAGGACAACCATCATTCAGAACCACCTGAATTCTAGCTAAACAGAAGTCCTACCATTGTGGTAGGGAGTTAGTCACATGAGCAGAGCAAGGACAATGGGCCAGGTACAGAAGGTCATGAGGGTGGAAAGCCCTGGGTGACTAGCAAAGGACAATTCGAGGGTGAGACCTTGTCCCCAGGGTGAGCTCTCCTCCCCTAGCATATTGCTGGTCATATGATTAGAACCCCTTGACCTTTCCTCCTTAGAGATAACACCTAGGCCTCAGTTGTATTTCAGTTCCAGGCCCAGAAAAGAAAAAAAATCAGACAAACAACACCATAGCTGACATCAGGACCGGCTGCATTGAATAATGACCCTTGCCCTGCCACTGACCCAGTCAGCACAGACCCAGACTCTGAAAGGCCACATCTAGAAAGCAGCTGAATATTCTATTAAGATATTCCCCCGGGACCTCCCCTAAAAATTTCCCCCTATAAAACTGTTAGGACAGAGGACCCAGTGTGCTCTCCCTCCCAGGAGCACGCCCACACCCTTCCATTCACTTCCCTTCCTTCCCCAGGCGCATCACCTTTACTTTCCTCACTCCCAAGCTCCAACGGCCCTTCCTTTGCCTCAGTAACTTGTTTCCTCAGCCCATTTCTTCTACGAATTATTTCTTCTACCTCTATGACTTTCTAAATAAATGTTCTCCTACAGTTTGAGTCTTGGCTCTGAATTCTTTCCTAGCCAGAACTCAAGTTGCTGAATCCAGGTCTAATCTGACCCCAACGGTCTAACACTCAGTGCCATTCCCACAGCACCCAGTGCAACCAATGATGCAAAGAAGAAGCCACATTGAGACTGGTAGGAGGGGTGGAGACTCAAAATAGGCTGGTCTCACACCTACATGTGGCAGGGGCATCTCATCTGTGGAGGTCCCACCCTGAGGAATGAAGGATTCTTACTCAGCTTCAGTGGCTATGACCTCTAGCACTGGGGCAACAGCTTACAGGGCACCAGAGACATACGGGAAAGAACTGAGTTGTCCAGCATCAGGGCAAGAGCTTGGGGAACAGCTTTCTCCCAGAGAAAAGTTCTGGCAGAGGCCATTGTTTTTTTTTTTCTGAGCCCAGCCCCTGAAGAGCCAGCAGGTAGGCTCCATATCTGAGTCTCCATCAACTCATCTAGCTAACACCATTAGCCATGCCCTGGTGATCCCTTGAGATTCTGCCTCCACCAAATTCTTAGCCCCACTAAGCTGTTTCCAGTGGCTTTTCCATAGGAACAGCCTGTCTTGGCTCATGTTTCAGACATTCCTAAAATCTTTCAAACAAGCAGTATCTGGAGTCAGTGTGCCCCATACTTTTCACTAGTGGCAATCAGACTGTTTCACCATTTGGCCTTTCCTGGCCACCTCTAAGTTCAGCACAAACAGTAGCCATCTGCAGATCACTAGGTAGCTCATGCTGGGTGGCAGAATACAGGTAATTGAAGGAATGGGTTCTGGATTGGTTGGCTTGCATACCAAAAAAAAAAAAAAAACCGCGGCTTGCAGGCCATACATTTACTGTCTCTGGGAGTTGGCTAGCCCTGGAAGGGACAGTCCCTCCAGGGTCAGCAAGGCTCCAGATGTCACAGCATAGGAAACACATGGTTCATACCCCCAGGTCACACAGGGGTTTCATAGCAGACAGATATGTAGGACCCACAACTCTCTTCACAAAGGTTAACTGGAGCTAGTTCCCCAGCCAACCCCTTGCCTGTCCCTCCATTTTTCAAGCTCAAGACAGTTTTTCTTAAGGAACTTATTCATTTGATTTTGGGAGGCTTCCTTTTCTAACTGATAGTTCAAGTTTCTCCTCTTAGAGCTCCTTCTTTTCTAACAACAATGTCATTACCTGCACATTATACACATGATCACATGATCACACTGCTCCTGTCTGGGGCTCACACTAGTTGCTAAGCTTAACCTAGACCTTTCAGGACTTGGTGAACTAGCACACAGCCAGGCAGACCCTGAAAGGGCTCAATGAGCTCTCAGCATTCCCTCTGGGACTGGACAGGATTGGAGAAGGCTGTTCTAGGCAGTTCTAGATACTGGGAGGGGCTGTCTCCGGAGGATTGGGCCAGCCTCTGCCATCACAGTTCTAGTGAAGGGTAACAAGATGTTCCTTCCCACCAGGAGCAAGCCCCAGCCCCAGGAAAGACAGGACTATGAGGTCCAGACATATCAGCAAGCATCAGCTGGGAGGCACAGGTTTGAGTCCCAGGACTGGCACCCAAACAGATGAGAAGAGTGGTACAGACACTGCTGAGTAGTCAGAGCAGGAAGCTAGGGGCAAGTGGGATCCTGGTGCAGGCACAAATCTCCACATCCTGCATGGTGCCAGAGGGGCACTCAGTAAATACGGGATCAATAAAGGGACAAATGACAAAAATATATTGGGTACATGGAACTTGGAAAAAGATCCCTATTATAAGGCCAAATTCATTGATCATATATATCACATATGGTATATCGTGGTAGAGAGAAAATAAGGCAGAGGTCTGTGGCTGAAGCACATGTCCACATTTACTATGTGTGTGTCTGTTTGTCTGTGTCTCTGAGTGTGCATGGGGGGGAGGGGGTCTTGGGGGACTGGTACAGAGCTGAGCCAGTGTAGAGTGCTCTTACCTGGCATCAAAGTTGTTCTGAAAACTGCTCTGAGTGAACCTGCAGTGGAGGATGAGGCTTGTTCTGCAGAAAAGCACCGCAGGGGAAGTGGGGAAGTGGAGAAGAATGAGGACGGCATTAGGGTTGGGTTTGGGTTAGAGCTGGCAGAGGGATGAAAGGTGAGCAAATGCTGGCAGCATATACTATTTTTTAAAATTTATTTTTATTGTTGAAAGTAATACAGGTGTATCCTTTTTTTCCCCATTGACCCTTCCTAGCCTGTTCCCTCCCCCCAACCCTGGCAGCAAATACTTCTGAAAGCATAAGGTTGAACCTTGCCCTAACTAATAAAAGAGTAATATGCAAATTGACCATACCTCCACTATACCTACAAGCCACACCCACAAGCCAATCAGGAGCAAATATGCAAATAAACCCAACCAAGATGACTGCCAGCCACACAGAGCAGGAGGGAGGCTTGTGTTTCCCTGGCGATGGAGGAAGCCAAGCTTTCCACCTGCCCTGGCAGCCCAAGCCTCCACTTAAGGCTACAAAGTTTCAATTATAGAAGGTAAATAAATTCCAACATAAATGGCTGTGGCCACAGAGCAAGCAGAAGGCTTGGCTCCACTCCAGGCTACAAAGTTTCAATTGTAGAAGATACATAAATCTCACATACCAGGGCCTCCCCTTGGGTTGCTAGGGGGTGTGGCAAACCACCACAGGCCCCTTGCCCAGGCCACTCCACACCCCAAGGGAACCCCCACCCTGATCCGGGACACCCTTCAGGGCAAACCAGCTGGCCCCCACCTATGCACCAGGCCTCTATCTAATAAAAGACTAATATGCAGATTGACCATCACTCCAACACACAAGAGGGCTGCCCCCATGTGGTCAAAGATCCTGCCCCATGTGGACACAAGATGGCCACCACAAGATGGCCAGCAGGGAAGGGCAGTTAGGAGG
The DNA here is from genome assembly GCA_027563665.1 of Antrozous pallidus. Lineage (NCBI taxonomy): Eukaryota > Metazoa > Chordata > Mammalia > Chiroptera > Vespertilionidae > Antrozous > Antrozous pallidus. Next base: position 99,523,239 of record CM050516.1, on the reverse strand, counting down.
GACCAGGCCTGCAAGGGAGGGCAGTTGTGAGTGATCAAGCCAGCAGTGGATGGCAGTTGGGATGAACCAGGCCTACAAGGGAGGGCAGTTGTGGGTGATCAGGCCAGCAGAGGGTGGAAGTTGGGGGTGACTGGGCCTGAAGGGAAGGGCAGTTGGGGGGGACCCAGGGCTGCAGGGGAGGGCAGTTAGGGGCAAACAGGCTGGCAGGGGAGTGGTTAGAGGCAGTTAGGAAGGCAGGCAGGTGAGCAGTTGGGATCCAGCAGTCCTGGATTGTGAGAGGGATGTCCGACTGCCCGTTTAGGCCCGATCCTAGGAGTCCCAGATTGGAGAGGATGCAGGCTGGGTGGAGAGACACCCCACACACACACACACCCATGAACGAATTTCACACACCAGGCCTCTAGTATTTCTATAAGGAATTATATAGAGGATATTTCTATATATCCTCTCCTCTCCCAAGCACCTTTCTGCTGTCATTGGTCCTGGCAGCCACAAGAAGTAACTTTCCCTGGCTTCCCAGTGCTCAAGCCTATGTTGCCACCACCAGTGTGGGAGAAACATCATTCGATTCTCAATCAACCCATCTTTGAGCACTTCAGTGCCCATGCCACTGAATATGACGCAGAGCTCTCTGTGATCAGAGGTACACGAGGTAAGTCACCATTCACCATCCCACAACTACACAGGCAAGCACGCACATACCTGTGCACGCTGCCGTCCTAAGCCCCATTCATGAACTCATACTTAAGCACTTAAAGTGTAGTTAAAATGTAAAAATGCATTCTCAAAGATATCACAGTAAGTCAATATTTGCAATCAAGAGGTTATCTAATCAGAGGTAGATGTGAGGGAGAACACCCACCACCACCACCACCACCATCCCCAGTGTCCCATCTCATTGCACATTATCATTTTAGCTATTCAAGTGCTCTGGTCATTGTCCCTTATTAAGCCACGGGACCCCCGTTAGACCTGTACTGAAAACAGGGCTGCTTCCTGCCCCAGGCCTGGGAATGGGCCTGTCTCAAAAAGGAAAGAAAAAAGATAGTGAAGATTAGAAGAGAGAATTCCTTAGAAGAGTCCTCTTTTCCTCTAAAGGTCCAAGTGGGTAGGACAAGGCCTAGAAATCCCCGACAGCAAGCTACTTTGGGTGGGATCTACTTTGTAAGCATGTCTTCTATATTCCTTACTAGAGGCTCAGGGCACGAAATTTGTTTACTCAGAGGGAGGAATCCCTCAGCCCAGCCTGCAGTCCAGGAGCCCTCGGGGGATGTCTGACTGATGGCTTAGGGGAGCAAGCCTAAGCCAGCAGTCGGACATCCTTAGTGCTACCATGGAGGCGGGACAGGCTCCCACCACCACCACTACGCTCACCAGCCTTGAGCCCAGCTTCTGGGTGAGCAGTGCTCCCCCTGTGGGAGCACACTGACCACCAGGGGGCAGCTCCTGCATTGAGTCTCTGCCCCTTAGTAGCCAGTACGCATCATAGCAATCGGTCCTTCCACAGTTCTGTTGATTTGTATATTAGCCTTTTATTATATAGGATATTCTCTGCTTAATTCCCTTTGCTCTCTATGTATTAAAATTCACTGTTACTTTACAGTCCCAGCTTATGCCAGCTAAGGGAAGGCAGAGTTAAATGCAGAGAAGCAAATTCCTGAGACTGGAGGTTCTACCCTAAGATGACTAGATTGTAAAAAGCAACACTGAGATTACTTTGTGTGTAATACACACACACACACACACACACACACACACACACGGACCTTCTTTCATGTACAAATCCTGGAGATTCTGGATTTTGTCTTACCAGAGGATGGGCCGTTCCTTTGTCATTGACTCAGAGGTATGGGACACACAACTACTATATTGTGTTTTTACACCAATACCACAAAGGTTTAATTACTATGGCTTTGAAATGTAGTTTGAAATAAGGGGGTGTGATGCCTCCGGCTTTGTTCTTCTTTCTCATATTTGAATACTTTTGCTATTTTAATGCTCATTGACAATCTAAAGTCACTTTATTAATTTAGAAATATTCTGTGCATAAGTAATCCTATATAATAAAGAGCTAATATGCAAAATGACCCTCACAAGATGGCTGCCTACAACCAGGCCAGCAAGGGGCGGGGGCATGGGGAGCAGCGGGGGTGGGGGGACAAGTAGGGGCAATCAGGCTGGCAGGCAGGTGAGCAATTAGGAGTCAGCAGTCCAGGATTGTGAGAGGGATGCCTGACTGCCAGTTTAGGTCCAAACCCCCACAGGCAGTCAGACATCCTCCAAGGGGTCCTGGATTGGAGAGGGTGCAGGCTAGGCTAAGGGGAACCCCCCTCCCATGCATGAATTTTGTGCACTGGGCCTCTAGTTTTCTTATGAAATGCTTATTTGGGCGATGTCTAAATTTTGATGTCAAGATACTGGGGGGAAAAGAAAGATTTGTTTTTATAAAACAAATTTTTAAACTTTGAAATTAGAAAATACTTTTATTTTTTGGAGTTTTTTTAGTGTCTTTATTTCTATACATCCTCTCCTAGGTGAAGACAGAGTTTAAGCATTAAATGAGCACTTGGCTGAATTTCTCTGAAATGAATGGGGTCCATGTATGGCACTGCTTGCTACCTTTGCTCATCCGGCTCCCAGTGTCATTATACCTTCTAACCACCCTCAGTGTTGTCACATTACCTTAGAAAAAGAACAGCAGTCCCAGCCAGTTTGACTCAGGGGCTAGAGTACCGGCTCACAGAGTGAAGGGTCTCAGGTTTGACTGGGGCCAAGGGCATCGACCTTGATTGCAGGTTTGATCCCCGGCCCTAGATGGACTGCATGGGGGAGGAAACCAATCGAAATGTCTCTATCACATCAGTGTGTGTGTGTCTCTCCCTCTTCCTTTCTAAAAAAAAAAAAAAAAAAAAAAAAAAAAAAAAAAAAAATCGGTGGAAACATATCCTCAGGTCAAGATTAACAAAAAGAGAAAAAGAAGAGCCAATAGTCAGCAGATGCCAGACACTACAGCTAGATGCCGCACACAGATTATTCCACTTGACCCTTTAACCACCCTCAAAGGGATGATACCACTTTAAAGATGAGCAAACTGAAGCCTAAAGATTTGCTCTCACCTGCCCAAGATCTCACAGGTAATGAGCAGTGCCGCCTGGTTCTGGCCAAGACTTCCAACTCCAGGGCCTGTGTTTAGGGCCTCCCAGGGAAACGAAGGGAAGAGCCTGGATTCCTAACTTATTGGTCTAGCATCCCAGGACCCTCTTGTGGTTAACAGAAGAGGTGAACAAGGGCGCACGTCCAGAAAACTCCCAGGTGCACCCACAAAAGGAAAGGCCACAGGAGTGGGCAAGGTCATTCATGGCTAAATATGGATTCAGGGCACAAATTGAAACGGGACGCCCCCACTGCCAATGTCAAAGAAGGACAAGGGGGGAAATTAAAACGAATTTCCTAGACTAGGAATCAAGGGACCTGTGTTCAGACCTGACTCTGCTTAAAAACTTCCTGTGTAACCCTGCACGACTAACGCCGCGACCTGCTTGAAGGCTGGGGACAAGAACCCACAGCTCACTATTAGCAACGCCTGGGGGCTTTGTCTGGTCTCAAAAGTAAACCTGCTCCCGTGCAGGCACCTGGGTCATTCTGACGCGCATCCCAGGTTTTAAAGTCGCTCAACTACACACCTGGGGTGGCTTCCCTGTTCTTCCAGAAGGTGGCGCCGCAACCCTCTCCGAGGGAGAGGAAGGACATCCCTTCTGCCAATCGGCGGAAACCAAGGGTGCATGACACAACTCGACCAGCAGAGAGCAGTGTTGGCTCAAAGTTTTCTCAAGCATCATTTTTCCTTGGCCTCAAGTTTTTCATCCTGCCCTACAGCATCGTTTTAGGATTTTCTCTTTTAATAACTAATAAAAAGGGGTACCAAAAAATTACCCATAATCCCAAAACTTCCTGTAAAGCACATTCTGCTTATCCATCCCACCTCCCAAGTTAGTAACTTAACATTTCATTTGTATCCTTCCTAACTTGTTCCTAAGTTTAAAAACACAAAGCCATTGTGCATTTACACACAAACACACACACATTTTTTTTCTAAATGTAGAATATTTATTTGTCTACAACTCACATTTTTCACTTAAAAATATATATATTAGGCACATTTTTCTTCCAAATCCGTACATTTTCAAAATGACTACATGCTGGCCCTTTATATCACCACCAAAAAGTCTATTCATGAATATCTAAGCTGTATTCAATTACAAATACCACTCCAATCATCATTTTGGAGCATAAATCTTTGTACAATCACGTATTCTTTCTGTAAAATGCAAACATAGGATTAAGTCAAGGGATATATTATTTTTTTGTAGTTTGATCTGCTTTTTCAAGTAAATATTGAATAGCTTTAAAATATATTTCAATAACGCTAACAATAGAAAAATTATACTAAGTATACAAAGGCCAATATTTTTTTAATTTAGCATGATTTTTGTTGTTGTCATAAAATTGTTTTAATTGAATAATTTTCCCAATTATGAGCATGTTTGAGACAAGAATTTTCTCGTGGTCACTAAACCATTCCATGAATACAAGACAATGTTGTTTATAATATTTCACTATTAAAATGTGTTTGTGTTATTGTGATCTGTCTTGCCAAAAGCATAAAAATTACAAATATTTACATCTCTGTTACACTTCCTGTATATAAAATCAGAAAAATCAAGTACACAGGCCCTTGGTTGCATCCCTTCCAGATGTATGCCTGGATTGCTTGCTGGACCCCGAGGGGGGAGTGGAGGAGGCAGGCAGCCAATAGGTGTTGCACTCTCACATCGATGCTTCTCTCTGTCCCTTTCCCTTCCCCTCTCTCTCTAAAAATCAATCGAAAATAAATTTTCAATGTCAGACTTAACTTTTTTTGTAAGACAAATTACACAAGTAGATCCCACCCAATTGCAAGACAAAGATTTCACCCTAGTTGCTGGGCTCCAGACTTTGTGGCTTCCTCCAAACCTTTTAATTCTGAGTGTGTAGCGAGGGGTCATTTAGTTCAACTGTGCCTGCTTCTTGTGCCAAACAGGGAAGCTGAGTTATTGCCAAATCAGGTCCAGGTTCTAGGCTCTAGTGAGGTTCCAATTTGAGACAAAAATCTTAGTATGAGTATCAGTGGAGAGACCCTCTGTTTATAGAGCCATTTGGGAGATTTCTTCCCCCCCAAAAAAGTGTTGTTGAACATGTTGCCAGTATTTCGAGGGCAAGCAGGTGAAAGACAAAGAAAGGGTTCGAGTAGGTGGTGAGGACAGATCCATGATGCTGAGGCTTAAAAACCCTTGGTGCCTTCTGAGCTCCCAGCACTGAAGGCAGACTTTCAAAAACAAAAACAAAAGTTGGGTGCATAATTTCGGGGTGGGGGGGAGACCATGCATACATTTTTTTTATTTGTTTTACATTTAAGCAGATTAAAAGTTATATGGAAACAGAAGATGATACTGAATTTTACACACACACACAAATCAAAGGCAGAGTAGTGGATATGCAGGCAGCAGAAGCTAGCTTGGTCAAATTCCTCCCCACCATGTCATTTAACTACAAAATAATAAAATAATATGCAAGGGAATACACAGGAAGAGGAAATTTAGATTCTAGGTCAATCACTTTTATCATCACTTTTCTGTAAAGTTCATTTTAGCTATTTCTCTTGCATAGGCATCTTTAAAAGATAATACTCTGTGTTCAACTAAAAATGTATGTCTACAACTGCAACAAATGAATCATATGAGATTATAAAACCAATTCTCAAAAGCTGAAGAAGCGTTGGAAGGAGGTAATCAATGGGTCGTCTCTAAGGCAGGTAACCAGCAAGATTTGGGGCAACAGCATGACTGCCCCCAATGAATACAGGTCTGGGTCTGAGAGACAGTTATGCTGACTGATCTGCCTAAATTAAGCTCAAACCAGGATGAAGGAAGGTCCAATATTGCTTGATGGACTGAATCTTGGGAAGCAAGATGTCGCCAAGGAAACAGAAGACCTACTGGGGTAGTCAGGGTTCCTACTGGCTCAGCTGACAATTTTTTTAAGTACACCAACTCCTGCCCTGCCGGGGCTGACCAGCAGCCCCTAAAAGATGGATGAACAGATTATTCAAACACAGTTTGACTGTGCCAGAGAGGGCTAAGAGGCCCCTGGCTTTAGTAGCCAGAGCAGCCTCTATTACCTGCCTTGTTGGGCCTTTATAGGAATTTTTATCTTTAGATACAATCAGTAGGGTGAGTAATCTTGGGAGGTCACATGTGTTTACATAGTACTCTAGGAAGGGCAGCCAGGTGTTAAGCATAAGGATTCCAGTAAACACCCGGAGGTCTGCATATGCACAGACTTGTTTGGAAAGGTCAAGGAATAATTAGGGGTGCTGTCTTCGACACTTTCCCAAGTTTCTTGTGCACCCCAACACTGCCCCAAAAGGGGGTCTGTCTGGATGGCAAAGTATCAAGATACATGGTACTCTGAAGGAAGAATGTATTGTCTGAGCAGGAAGGCATAAGGCCTGGATTTTCTTTACCCCAAATAAATTCATCTCAAGATAACATGACCCATTCCTCCTGATTTTTCTAAATCACCTACATACCTGCCGAAAGCCCTGTGGCTCTCCTTATTAAAATAAGAGGTTTCTAAGGTACAAGGTAGCAGAATCACAGTTTCGGCACATTCTTAGTATATCCTATGCTTGAAGGTGTCTGCATCCACACACTTTGCAATACCTGCACCAGGGCTCCAGGGTGAATCACCCAGGCACTGGGGGCTCTGTGAAGCCTGAAAAGTGACAAAGGAAGAAACATTAGCATGAAACCTACTAGATGTGTGGGACTGTTTGGAAGAGGAAGGAGAGAGGGAGAGAAGAGGGGAGCATGAAAGGAAAACTTTCCCAGAGGGTACTGTCACCAAGATACAGAGACTATCACCCTGTCACCACAAGGTTCGCTATGTGAGCTCAATTAACTTTTTTTAACAAGTAGAGTAATTCCTCTTTAAACAATAATCCTGATATAATTTCTGGTCTCTTAGAGTCAATCCCAGTGCTCTGTACCACTGCACATCTTTTGAAAGATTTAGTCACGGTACTTCATTTCTTTTTTAAAATATATTTTATTGATTTTTTTACAGAGAGGAAGGGAGAGGGATAGAGAGTTAGAAACATCGATTAAGACATTGATTAGCTGCCTCTTGCCCAGCCCCTACTGGGGATATGCCCACAACCAAGGTACATACATGCCCTTGACCAGAATTGAACCTGGGACCCTTCAGTTCACAGGCCGACGCTTTATCTACTGAGCCAAACCAGTTAGGGCACGGTACTTCTTTTCTTGATTTTATTATACATGGTTAGTTTTTATTTAATTTCTTTGGTTGACTTTATACCTGGAAACCTTCTAAACTCTCATCTACGCTAAGAAAGTATCTGTAAAATCATTTGGATTTTTATGTAGACGATTATGCCACCTGTGACTAGTGACTGTTTTGTTTCTTCTTTTCCAGTCCCTGTATTTTGTCTGCCTTTGCTTCCTTTTTATTTGTATTTGTATAATTTTATTTTTCAATTATAGTTTCCATGTAATATTATTTTGTATTTAGTTTCTGTTGGCTGCCTTTTCTTGGCGCTCCAGCCCTGGTTAGGGCCTCCAGCACATGCTGAAAGGAAGGGCTGGCCATTGTTCTCAGAATCACAGGGAAGGCTTCCTCTGTTGTGTTTTTATGAATATACTTTATCAGGTTATGAAAGTTTCTTTCTATTCCAAGTTTGTAGAGGTTGTTATCATGAATATTGAATTATGATCAAATATACAGGGTACGCCAAAAAATGTATACACACTTTAAAGCTGGTAGCTTAATTGATGTTTCTTTTCAGATTCAACCCATTGGAATTAATCATGAGTTAATAGTGTGTATACATTTTGGTGGACACCCTGTATTTCTGAAGGTATTAAAATGAGCCATTAAGTAATAAATTCCACTCGTTAACATTCCAAAGTTAAACTGACCTTGCATTCCTTGGGTAAATGCAGAACCCAGTGTTGACCCTCACAGATGTTCTAGAATAGTTTTTGTAGAACGGGAGTTATTTATTCCTTGACTATTTGGAAGAACTCTGCTATAGTCATTTGTAACTGCTGTTTTCTCTGAAGGATGATTCTTTTACCTACTAATTGAGAATAGGTCTAAAAGCTAAACTGTCTGAAACTCCAGCTTTGTCTTCTACTAGCCATACAAATTTAAGCAAGTTACTTGATCTGTGATTTAGTGTAATCATCTCACCTAATAATAGACAAACATGTAAATTGGCTGTACCTCCACTATGCCCATAGCCAATCAGAGTGAGTATGCAAAATAACCCAGCTAAGATGGTGATTAATTTGCATACATAGGTGCCCAGGACCTGTGTCCCAGGAACATCCTGGCACTGGGTCACTGTAAGGTAAGCCATCAGAGCCAAAGGGGCAGGAGCAGAGCCAGCGATCAGAGAAGGCTGAGGATCCCCTGCTCAGGCCGAAAGCCTCAGCCAGAGGCTTTTGGCCTGGGCAGGCTGGGTCAGGGGCAGAGCCTATGATGGGTCCAGGGTACTGGGGGTCTCCTGGCTGAAGTCCTCCGCCCAAGGCCGAAAGCCTCTGTAAGCCAGCAGTAGGACATCCCCTGAGTGCTCCCAGTATGTGAGAGGGGGAAGGTTGGGCTGAGGAACCACCCAACTTCAGTGCACGAATTTTGTGCACCAAGCCCCTAGTCAATAAGTAAGAATGGATCAGCCCTGGCCAGTGTGACTCCATGGTTGAGCATCCACTCATAAACCAAGAGGTCAGTTTGATTCCTGGTCAGGGCACATGCCCAGGTGAGGCCTTGATCCCCAGTGGGGATCATGGAGGAGGCAGCTGATCAATGATTCTCATCATTGATGTTTCTCTCTCTTTCCCTCTCTCTCTCTTCCTCTCTGAAATCAATAAAAATATTTTTTAAATAAATAAGTAAAAATAAAGAATGAATCATAACACCCCCTACCTTAATGATCTAACATATCTACATACTTAGAATAGTGCCTGGACCATAGCAAGTGCCATGTATTTGCTATTATTACCTTTGACTTGATTTCTTTATTATAAAACTACTTAAGTTTTCTCATTTTTAATTGTTTTAATTATGACAAAATAAACATAACATAAAATTTATCATCCTGATAATTTTAAGAGTACAGTCCAGTAGCATTAAGTATATTCAACTTGTGCAACCATTACCAGCATCCATCTCCAGACCTTTTTCATCTTTAAAAACTGAAACTGTATTCATTAAACAATAACTCTTCATTTCCCAACCCCCCTACCCCTAGCAAACATCATTCTGCTTTCTGTTTCTATAAATTTGACCCCTCTAAGTACTTCAAGTAAGTGGAATCTTGCAGTGTTTGTCTTTTTGTATATGTTTGGCTTATTTCATGTATTACCATGTTGCCAAAAGTTGTCCATGTCATAGTATGTGTCAGAATTTCCTTCCTCTTTAAGGTTAAATAATATTGTGATGACAAGGAAGACTACTTCTGTGAACAATTTTGAACATTTTTTTACTCAAAAAAAAAGTTTTTTGTCTGGGGCATCTTTCCAGGTTATATCTGCTTTCATTGTCTTTATTATATAATTCTGTAAGTTAAGGAAATGATACTATTGCAGAATACTTGGACCGTAGAAATGCAAGTTAGTTAGGTCCAGTTGAATGCAATTATCATTGACCCATTTTGCATCTATTTGAAATTTATTTCAGCATTCCTTCTGTCGTGTGTGTGTGTGTGTGTGTGTGTGTGTGTGTGTGACTTCTACTCATGATTTTATATTCCTTGAAATATTACCTGTGTGAATTCTGGGTCTTGAACTTGGGTTCCTCTACTGGACATCAATGTTTGCTTCCATCAGGAACTGGAAGCACTATCATTGATAAGCATTTTTTTAACTAATTTACTAGCTTGATGTTCAGGCCATCTTGATGATGTGAATTAATACTGCATATGTGAGTGCCAATTTTATGCTTGACTTTTCAGGTAATCTGTGTCTATAACCTGCCTTCATAAACAGATTAACTTGTTGAGTCCTCCAGACTACAGATTTTTTCCTAACTTCCACTTGCAGATTGAAAGGGGTCCCAGATTTATTTTGGAAGTCTTCTATTAGATGCTCCCTGTGGGGGCCTTAAACTTTATCTCATGTCCTGGGGCCATAAAAACTCACATTCACAAGGAGTTCCCAATAAATTCGGTATGAATGCTGCCTTCAGTGTTCTACTTACCTCTTCAGGTTCCTCCTTTCACTTATTTGGGTGTGGTTTTTTAAATTTATTTTGTTTTATTTTGTTTACCTCTGAAGATTCTACACTTTCTTCACAGACCACCAATGCCTTTAAAAATATGTTTTAAATTATTTTATCCAGAATTTTCAAAGGAGTTCTCTATGAGAGGTTCCAAAAACACATGATAAAATCCTCACTTGTGTACCTATGGAGCTAGGGTCATTTAAAAGTATATTTCAGTTCAAACCTAGCATCAATCACTGTCTCTCTTCCTTGAGATGTGGGCATGTCTTAGACATTGAGAGGCAGAAGGACCTTATGGCTCAGCTGGACTTCCTCTGGTGGAGAGGAAGCTGTATCTCAAAAAGTCAGCTTAGAACATTCAGCTGAGCTCAGGGCTCAGGTTCTGACACAAGCCTGTGTTCTTTCCTCATACAAACTGTTCACCCACACAGACAATCAAGAAATAGTTTTTAGAGAAGCGCTGGACCCATTCAGTCTTGAAAACTACTAAATAAATGTAGGTATTTTGTTCATTTTTTCTTTTGTTTAGTTTTAGAAACTGGGCTATTAAGCTAAGAGGTAAATACCACTTGTATTTTTTTCTCAGTCTTTCTTTTTAAATTTTCAAACATTAATGAGAGAGAGAGAGAGAGAGAGAGTGAGAGAAACATTGATCAGTTGCCTCTGTGCCTTGACCAGGGATCAACTGCAACCTGAGTATGTGCCCTGACTGGGAATTGAACCCACCCCCTTTTGGTATACTGGACAACACTTGACTGAACCATATGGGCCAGGGCTCTCTGTTCTTTCTAAACTTGAAACTTGAACTCAAACAAAGAGGAGGGACCTACCCACTGGCTCTGAGGCAGGAGTGGGTGGGGGTCTCTAGAAGTCTGAGCTGGTCCTTCTACCTGGAAGACCAGTGGGACTAAGAGCATACAGGAGAGGAAAAGACTGGAAAAGATGGACTGGGTCAGCAGTTAACTTTTGCTAGATGACAGCAGGGACTCATGGAGAGTTTCCAAGAGAGAGTGACATCATTATAGTCATGCTTGAAAAAATGCTCCTCTTTTCTCCAGTAATGGTGACGCAGAAGTCGCCAGCGCTCTGGCATTTGTATGTATAAGGTTTTGCCTTTCAAATACATTATCTCAATGGATCCATACAAATAATGTGTGGATGTAATCCATATTGCTCACATTGTTAGGAAAAGTTACTTTCATGTACATTTTCCTACATAATCGTTACAGCCGGTCATACAAAGGAGTGAACAGGCAGGGCATAAAGCGAAGACAGACAGACTGAGGCAACTTTGGGAAGAGAGGCCTTGCTGAAGGGGGTGCATAGAAAATACTTCCTTTTGTGTGAAAGGGGTTGTGTGTAAGAACTTAGAAGACTTTCCCCCAAGAAAGCATTAAAGTGGCCACATGCGAAGGGAAGTGATGAGAGGTAGGCAAAATTTTCACTGTATGTATGTCGTTTGATGTGTTTTTAAAGTTTTTTGAGCCATATGAATGTATCCCTCAATTTATATTAAAAAACAAATAAGAACAATTGTTCAAAAGATTGCCATTCTTTGACTCTTTTTTATCACGAGAAATGCATGCCCGAATGCAGCTAGCTCTTGAAATTTACAAGGAAGGCCAAAACTTGAGATTTGGGATTTTTTCTTTCCCCTTTCCTCATTTAAGAAATGTTTAATGTGAAAAAACTTAATCTCACATAAAAATTACAGTAAGAGTACAAAAGTCCCCATATAAAAATCCTTCAGCAAGTTTCCTCAAACATTAAGATTTTATTACATTTGCTTTAGTGTGTTCTCTGTGTGTGTGATAGATGGATGATAGATAGATAGATAGATAGATAGATAGATAGATAGATAGATAGATTTTTTTCTAAACTGAGAAGTTGAAGATATGATGTCTCTTTCTATTGAAATAATTGTACATATATTTTCTAAATGCACACATTCTCTTACACAACTACAGTGAAATTATCAAAACCAGAAAGTAAGTTAGCATTGATATTCAGATTTTGCCAATTCTCCCAGTAATGCCCTTTATCACAAAAGAAAATCCTGGATCACGTTTTGCATTTAGTTTTCATGTCTGTTGAGCTTCCTTTAATCTAGAACAGTTACCCTGTCTCCCCTTGGCTTTCAGAATCGTGACAATTTTTAAGATTACAGGCCTGTAGTAGATTATATTTCCAAAATGGCCAAGACAATATTTCTAATCTCACATGGTCTTCTATAAACACCTTACTACTCTCCAGCAAGAGGTGGGGCCTATTTCACTCTCACTGAACAGGAGTGTCATTGTTGCTGCTTTGACAGGTATGGCAGAAGTGATGCCGTGTGACTTCTGAGGGCAGGCCACAAAAAGCATGCGGATTTTGCCTAGTTTTCTATCTCTGTCTCTATCTCTTTTTCTCTTTTCTGTCTCTCCACTTGCCCTGGGAACTCAGCCACCATGCTGTGAATAAGCCAAGCAAGCCACGTGGAAAGACAAAATATAGTGTTTCTGCCAACAGCCCCAGCCAACAGCATGCATCAACCAACCGCTAGACAGAAAAGTGAACGAGCCTGCAGACATTCTAGCCCTCAGACATGGAGTCTTGTAACTGAGACCCAGACATCATGGAGTGGAGACAAACCATCCCCTTTGCATCTTTTCTGAATTCCTGGCCCACAGAAGCCAGAGACATATTAAATAATTGTTTTATACCAATAATTATTGGAATTAATTGTTACACGACCGCAGTAATCAGAACAAAGCCTGTTATGTTATCAAATATCCCTCAATTTGCATTTGTCCGATGTCAGATTTGTTTTTCAATATTTCCGTTTTTTAAATATTGGCTCAAATTCAAAGTTTTAAAATACAGTATGATCCAGGCAATGACTTTTTAGGTACGACATCAAAAGCACAATCCTTGAAAAAAACTAAGCTGGACTTCATTACAATTAAAACTGCTCTGTGAAAGAAATTAGAGAATAAGAAGAAAAGCCATAGACTGGGAGAAAATATTTGCAAAATATATCTGATAAAGAGCTTGTATCCAAAATACACAATGAATTCTTAAATCTCAACAATAGGAAAACAATCCCATTTAAAAATGAGCAAAAGATCTGAATAGACCCCTTACCAAAGAAGATATACAGATGGCAAATAAACATATAACAAGGTTCCATTTGCAAATTGCAAGTTGAGCCAACAATGATATACCACTAGAATAGCTAATTGGCTAGAATGACTGACATACCATTAGAATGGCTAAAATTCAAATACTGGCAATGTTAAATGCTGGTGAGGATGTGGAGCAATGAGAACTCTCACTCCTCATTGCTGGTGGGAATGCAAAATAGTACAGCGATTTTAGAAGACAGCTTGGTGGTTTCTTATAAAACTAAACATATTCTCACCAGATGATCCAGTGCGGCTTGCGAGCCACATGCAGCTCTCTGGCCCCTTGAGTGTGGCCCTTCCACAAAATACCATGGCCTGGGAGAGTCTATTTTGAAGAAGTGGCATTAGAAGAAGTTTAAGTTTTAAAAAGTTGGCTCTCAAAAGAAATTGTACTGTTGATATTTGGCTCTGTTGACTAATAAGTTTGCCAACCACTGTCGTAGATATTTTACCCACATGACTTAAAACTACGTGCACACAAAAACCTGAAGATATTTATAGCCACTTTACTCATGACTAAAAGTCAAAAACTAAAAGCAACCAAGATGAACTTTCATAGTTGAAAAGATAACAAACTGTGGAACGTTTAGACAATGGAATTATATAGATAATAAAAATATGAGCTGTGAAGACCTGGAAGAACCTTAAATTCGTATCACTGGGAAAGAAACCAGTCTGAAAAGGCTACCTACTGTGTGATTCTGACTATGACATTCCGGGAAAGGCAAAACTATGAAGACAGTAAGAAAGATGAGTGGTTGCAGGGATTTAGGAGAAAGGAAGGAAGATGAGGTGGGGCACGGGATGTTTAAGGCAGTAAAACTAACCCTTATGATACTGTAATGGTGCATCCTTGTCATTATACATTTTTCCAAACCTACAGAATGTACAATAAATATAAAGAATGAACTCTAATGTGAACTGTGGACTTTAGTTAACAATAATGTATCAACGTTGGTTCATAAATTATAACAAATGTGCCACCCTAATACAGATGTCAATAACAGAGGCTACTGTTAGGGGGTGGTTAATGTAGGAAATCTCTATACTCTGTTCATTTTTTTTCTGCAAATATAACATTTCTTTTTAAAAAGACTATTAATATGGTAAAAGCATCAAACAAATAGTGTGAGTCAAGTATACTATCTCTGAAGACCCAACATTCAGTAACCCTTGCTTAAAAGAAGTAAAGCAATCATTAATATACTAGAGGCCCGATGCACAAAATTCGTGCAAGGGATGGAGGGGTGCAGGGGATGTCCCTTAGCCCAGCCTGCACCCTCTCCAATTTGGGACCCCTCGAGGGATGTCTGACTGCCCGTTTAGAAGGATCGGGCCTAAACGGGCAGTCGGACATCCTTCTCACAATCCAGGACTATTAGATCCAAACTGTTCACCTGCCTGCCTCCCTGATTGCCCCTAACCACTTCTGCCTGCCAGCCTGATCACCCACTAACCACTACCCTGCCAGCCTAATTGATGTCTAAATGCTCTCCTGCCAGCCTGTTTGCCTCCAACTTTCCTCCTCTGCTGGCCTGGTCACCCCTAACTGCCCTCCCCTGCAGGCTTGATTGCCCCCAACTGCCCTCCCTTGCAGTCCTGGTCCCTCCCAACTGCCCTACCCTGCTGGCCTGATTGCCCACAACTGCCCTCCCTTTCAGGGCCTGGAATCTCCAAAGGCCCTCCCCTGCTTGCCATCTTGTGGTGGCCACCTTGTGTCCACATGGGGGCAGGATCTTTGACCATTATGGGGGTATCCCTCTTGTGTGTTGGAGTGATGGTCAATCTGCAAATTACTCTTTTATTAGATAGGCTAGAGGCCTGGTGCATGGGTGGGGGCCAGCTGGTTTGCCCTGAAGAGTGTCCCAGATCAGGGTGGGGGTTCCCTTGGGGTGAGGGGCAGCCTGGGCGAGGGGCCTGTGGAGGTTTTCAGGCCAGCCATGTCCCCAAGCGACTCAAGCGGAGGCCCTGGGATCTGGGATTAATCTATGTCTACAATAGAAACTTTGTAGCCTGGAGTGGAGCCAAGCCTTTTGCGCGCTTCCTGGTGGCAGCCATTTCTATTTAAAACTTTGTAGCCTAGAGTGGAGGCCTAGGCCAGCAATGGCAGGCTGAAAGCTTGGCTTCCTCCATTGCCAGGGAAACCCAAGCCTCTGTTCTCTCCAGCTCAGTGGCTGCTGCCATTTCTGTATCTTTTATCATTGAAACTTTGTAACATTGAGTGGAGGCCTAGGCAGGCGGAAAGCTTGGCTTCCTCTGTTGCCAGGGAAACCCAAGCCTTCCTCCTGCTCTCAGTGGCAGCAGCCATCTTGGTTGGGGTTTATTTGCATAATCTGCTCCTGATTGGCTTGTGGGCGTGGCTGTGGGTGTGGCTTGGGGTGTGGCGAAGGTACAATCAAATTTGCATATTACTCTTTTATTAGATAGGATAAGCAAGCCCCATTTTCAGAAAAAGAGACAGATGTAATAAATAGTCATTACCAACTATTGCAGTTAATGGTTGAGTCAAAACAATAATGTTGGCCTCCTCTTCCAATTCCAAGTTCTTTCCAACTCACCTTGCTGCAACATGAGAATCCTCTGCCTACCTAAGGACAGGTCTTTGTTCTGAGCTGTGTGTTACTAAAGGAAGAAAACACACACACACACACACACACACACACACACACACAAAGTGAAGGAAAGATTATCGCTTCCAAAAATGAGCTCGAACAGTTCTAACAAAGCACCAAGTGCAGTGGTCAGCATGATCAAGAATGCCTTCCCATGCCCAGACCCCCAGGGTGCACCTGGCCCCTGAATCGCCCCAGGGGAAGGCTGACCTGAGAGATGCAGCCAGCAAGGTCCTCACAAACTGTCATTTTACTTTCTATGCCTTTGCCTGAGAATCTTGACACTTCATAAAAATTAAAATGGGGGACATCTGTAATACTATCAACAAAAACTATATATATATTTTTTTAAAGAATATGTGAATATATGAAAAAATGAACCATGATCCTTAAGTCATTCCAAAAAGAAGAGGCTAGCTTTGCTCTAGAATAAAAGAGCTCTGGGTGCAGGCATGTATGTTTAGTATCCCTTTTATTTGTTTGACCACAATTCCATCTGCCTTTGGAGAAATTACTGCAGATTCATAGAGAATAAAATACTGATATTTTTACCTTACTTTGCATCTTTAAAAAAGCACATTCATGTTTTTTTTCCAGCATGAATTCGAATAAGCCCAGGGATACAGGCCAGTATGCTCATTTACAAGCTAGGAAACAGAAATATAAGGTTATGTGACTTAGCCAAGTTCCTGCAGTCAATGGGGGTAAGCCAAACTTAAGACTTGGTTTCCAAGACTCTATTCTTCATTGATTTTCTAATCAATTCATAAGCAATGGACCTGCCTCAGGCAAAGGTGTGGCAAAAGGAGGGGGGGGGGCAAAAACCACAAATTTTCTGCCCCTGGAGCCTGCGGGCAAGTTTAAATCCTCTAAAGCCTTACAACTCAAAGCCTTATAAGACCAGCAGCATCTGGAAGCTTGTAGGAAACGCAGGGTCTCTGGCTCACACTGTTGAAGCAGAGCCTGCATTCCGACAAGGTCCCAGGCAATCCATAGTCACGTTAGCGTCTGAGAGGCTCTGGGACAGACACTCCACCCTTTGGGGAAAGACATGGTCCAGTCAGAACCATGGCCCCCTCGTAAGTGAACTTGGGAAATTGAGAGGCACATTGAGCCCCACAGCCACCGCCGTCAAATCAGCTCTGGTTTGCAAAGGGTCTTCTGGGGAGGAATTAAAGAGGCAAAGACCCGCTGCGACAGGCCAGCTCTAAGGGACACACAGGAGTGTGGAGACGGTTTGAATAGTAGTCTGGGGCGCGGTGGGGCCCCCAAAAGGCAGGCGAACGCAGGCAAGAAACTGCTTCCCACGTCTGACTACAAAAGAACGCTAGATGCGTTTTCCCGTGCGCACGCGGGGCAGGCAGATGGCCTCCCGCGTCCACCTCCTCTGCTTCCGCGGGCCGGTGGCAGCGGAGGCTCTGTCCCGGCGCCCCATCTGGGGCCCCGCTGTCTCCCGCCGTCCCAGCGCCGCAGAGCCCGGGGCCCGGGAGCCCGCGGAGAGACCCCCGCGCGCTGAGAGGCGGGGCTGCCCGTCCACCCAGGAACGGTGCGGGCCGGCTGTTAGCTGGGGGTTTGGGGTGGGGACTCGGGAGTTTAGATAGAGCAAAGCCTTCCCTGCCCAAACGTGACGCCCGCACAGAGGGTGTGCGAGGCCGGAAGAACCGTCCACAGATGGACATTTTAAAAAACTGATGGCCGTAACGCCATCGCCAGGATAGCCCTTCAAGCCAGGGCTTCAACGGGTCCCGTTACCTGGAATCAGGTTAAAATAAATAGCTGTGTGTCTCAAAGTGGATCTAATAGCGTACATACGAGGGGAAATCGGGGTCCCGCCACGAGGAGGACCAGGGTCCGGGCGAGGGAGTCAGACAGACGCTAAATCGGTGGAGGACGAGCGAGCGAGGCACGCCGGCCCCTCCCTCCCGGAGCCTGGGGGTGAGAGGGCCCCCCCCCCCCCCGGCCTCGAGTCTCTCAGGCCCCCTCCGAGAGGCGAGAGGCGACACCCCG
Organism: Antrozous pallidus; assembly: GCA_027563665.1. Classification (NCBI taxonomy): domain Eukaryota; kingdom Metazoa; phylum Chordata; class Mammalia; order Chiroptera; family Vespertilionidae; genus Antrozous; species Antrozous pallidus. The sequence continues at coordinate 99,505,109 of CM050516.1, read as the reverse complement.
AGGATGAGGACAGCCTGGGTCCCCAGCCCCCCCCCCCCGCCCCACCCCGGCGCCGGCGGCCGCAAGCCGTCAACAGCGGGAGGTGTCGGGTGTCGGGGTGTTTGGGCCACAGCGGGAGGCGCTGGGATGACAATGACGGCCCTTGGGACAAGGAAACACCACGTACACTCACACATACACTCATACACACAGTCACACACACACACTCTCACACACACACACTCTCACATACCCACTCTCATACACACACACTCACATACACACACACACACACTCTCACATACACACACAGACATACACACAGTCTCACACACACACACTCACACACACTCACACACACTAAACACACACACACGCTCACACATACACTCACACACACACACACTCTCACATACACACACTCACATACACACACACTAAACACACACACACACTCTCACATACACACTCTCATACACACACACTCATACACACACACACTCACACACTCTCACATACACACACAGACATACACACAGTCTCACACACACACACTCACACACACTCACACACACTAAACACACACACACGCTCACACATACACTCACACACACACACACTCTCACATACACACACTCACATACACATACACTAAACACACACACATGCTCACACATACACTCACACACACACACTCTCACATACACACACTCACATACACATACACTAAACACACACACGCTCACACATACACTCACACACACACACTCACACACACACACTCACACACACACTCACACACACACACTCACACACACACACTAAACACACACACACACACGCACGCACGCTCACACTCTCACATACACACACTCTCATACACACACACTCACACACACATACACACACACTCACACACACACAGACACACTCTCACACTCATACACACACACTCACACACACACACATACACACACACACACTCACACACTCTCACATACACTCACACAGACACACTCTCACACTCATACACACACACTCACACACACACACACACACACGCACGCTCACACTCTCACATACACACACTCTCATACACACACACACACACACGCACGCTCACACTCTCACATACACACACTCTCATACACACACACTCACACACACACACAGACACACTCTCACACTCATACACACACACTCACACACACACATACACACACACACTCACACACTCTCACATACACTCACACAGACACACACTCATACACACACACTCACACACACACACACTCACACTCATATACACACACACTCACACACTCTCACATACACACACTCACACACACACACACGCTCCCACACTCTCACATACACACTCCCATACACACACACTCACAAACACACACACTAAACACACACGCACGCACGCTCACACTCTCACATACACACACACTCTCTCACACTCACACACACTCACACACACACACACGCTCACTCACATATACTCACATGCTATGACCCGAGAGGAGGCGCGGTGCGGGGACCCCCACCCCAGCGGGGGGGGGGGGCAGTGTGGAAAAGAATGGGCCCGCAGGGAACGCAGGCGCCACCGGCTCGCCATCCATTCCCGGGGACGCAGCGAGGGGGCAGAGACCTCCTGGCCGGTCCCGCGCTGTTTTATGCGCCATGCCCGAGGGTCCTCTCTGTTCGCCCCCAGGACCTCTGCGGGTCTAAGGCCGAGACCTGGGCCTCCTGCTTTCTCGGGGTCTCGTTCTGTCTCTGGAAATCTGCCGGGTGGGTCGCAGCAGGAGCCAGGGCCGGGGGACGGGGGTGCCGCCCGGGCCGTGGGCGCCGCTTGCCCTTCTGTTTAGTTGCGGGTCCGGTTTTCCCGGGATCGGGCGGGAAGCCAGTTCCTGAAGCCCGCTGAAAGGGGTCGTGTGGTGTTAAGACCTCAGCGTACGGAACTTGGGCTCTCCCGGCCTCAGTTTCCCCAGCTGTGCGGTGGAGCATACACCTAAGGGGTCCGGCGAGGATGAAGCGTCCACACCCGTGGAGTCGCTGGCTGAGCAGCGCCGGGCACAGCTACGCGCTCCTATTAGCGGGGCTAAGAGCACGTTTCTCTGCGGCTTAGAGGGGGAGCAGGTTCTTTTTCTACCGAGTATTTGTGCATGTTTCCGTGTATATTTCTAAATATATTCTCAAAGGTGTGGCTATGCTATTAAAATAATAAAAGAAACATATAACACATGAAAACAGAAAATATAGGCACGCGTATTGTTATCTCTTTTCAGAGTAAAAACTTAACCATCCGGCAAGGGCTGCCTTGTCAGTGAGCCCATCGCGGACATTTTCTGACTCCTGCGCTTCTCCGGCTGCAGAATCCTTTCCCAGCAATGCGCTCTCCCCGGGAGCTCCGCTGGGGAAGGAGCGGAGGTGGCTTGGAGGGTCTCTACCTCGGGGTTCTACTGAGTCAGGTGCTAAGCCCCAGGCAGGCGGCTGGCTTCTTTAACTCAAAAACGCACCCAACTTGGGGTGGGGACTTATTCAACCAGTGCAAAGGGGATGGATAACATTTATTCAGTGGGCAGCTTTCAAAAAAAAAAAAATGAGGTACTATTTCAGGCTAATTTCATTACAATCGAGTAAATTGAAATTATTTCTCTACTACAGAATTAAAGGGGGACTCGAGAATCTCTACTAAGAAATAAGGTGAAGTCCTCAGTGTGTTAGGATTGTTCACTTGAATGTGCGTTGGTGCAGAACACAACAAAAACTTTATCCTGCAACCCCCCTTCCTTTCACCAGAAGCTAGGGACGGTCTGCCCACCCCCACTCAGATCATTTTTATCACGTTTCACATTGGGGAGGGGGGTGTGAAATATGACAAGAATACAAAAAGTGTGTATAAAATGTAAGTGCAAAACCTAATGGATTGTTGTAAAACAAACACCGGGGTAACAGCCACCCAGGCCAGGACTCCCTGGATTATAAACCTCTGCTTTCCCTCTCCCCTAGCGCTAAGCACCACCCCGACTTCCATGGTAACCACTACCCTGGCTTCCATGATGTTTTCAAAAATACTTGTATTACCTAAGGATGCATCCCTAAACAATGCACTGTAAAGGTTGCCTGTTTTTAAAACTTTATACAAAGGAAATAACTTAGTATGTGTTCTGTTGCATCTGGCTTCTTTGGCTAAGTAGTACAATGACTTTAATTCTTTTTCACTGTTGTGTATCTCTGGTTCATTTATTTCCACTGCTGTATAGTATTTCATTTATTTACTCATTGTGCCTTAGAGTGTTCCATATATACTCTTTGATGTCTTTCCACACTATGGCTGGAGCACAGTTTGCTTTCCTGTTGGCGGACGTTGGAATTTTCCACCTGGGGGCTGTTCGTTCAGTGCTGCTGTGAACACGGATACAGTTTCCCGGTGTGTGAGCACACACTTCAGCAGGCTTTATTCATGAAAGTGGAATTGTGGCTCTAGATTTATTGGGCCTCTGGCTTATGAGATGTTGCCATACAGATTCCCAATTTTCACCTCCACCAACAAGTACAGACTTCTTCTTGCTCCACATCCTAACCCACACCTAGTCAGGCCTTTCCAGGTCAGCCAGCCCAGTTTGTTGAGAATGGATCACCTTTTCTTATGCCTATTGGCCATTTAGATTTCCTCTTTGTAAAAAGAAAGGCATTTGCCATGTTTTCTATTCTTATGATAAATTTGAATTTGTTCAGTATTCTGGATGCCAGCCCTTTGCCCCGTTATGCTGAGGGCATCTCCCACCCCTGCTTACTTTTTCACTATATTAACATTTGGCTTTTGATATGCAAATGTAGGCCTATTTACCGGTCTTCATAGATTGTGCCTATTTGAAATCCTAGGGACATGCCCCCTCTACAGGGGCCTGTGCGTGGCGGTGCTTTTACCATAGAATCTCCGGTTGATTTCCATTTTTCCAATAGGTTCTGCCACCACACACTGCCTTTCTGGAAGAACGAATGCCCTACTTCCCCTTTCCTCCTCCCCCCCGCCAAAAAAAAACACAACTTTATACCAAAGAAACAATCTGAGAGCCCTGAAAAGATCTATTACAAGAATATTACTTAAAGAGAAATAGTGGGAGAAAATTAAATATCCCACAAAAGAAATCTAACTAAAATTTCTATATACCCATAGGATAAAATATTATATAGCCACTCAAATTCTTAGAGCGAAATGATGGAGGACACGCAACATTTTTCTTAATATAACATTAAGAAAAAAGGTTAGAAACCACATATACAACCTCTATTTCTTCAAAAAGAATTCATTATACATTTATGCAACAAAAAAAAAGTAAATGGATTTCAAAATCTATTCTCTGAGTAATGAGGTTAGGATTTTTTTTCCTTGTGTATTTCTTTATTTTCTCTTGTTTTCAATGAATGTGTGCTGCTTTAAGAAACTAGTTAATTTGGAAGAAAGGAAGGAGAGAGAGAGAGACTGAGATCCAAGCCATTTCCAAAATTGCTGTGACTTGGGATGAGAACAGATGGATCTGTCATCAAAGCTAGTTCCCATATGATCAGCTCAGAGGCCAACTCTGCATCGTAGAAAACTAAGTGGAGGCAACAACTGGAGTGATCCAAGGAGCAAGTTAACACAAACAAACAACACGCTGCTGCTTCCTGTTGTGAGAAAAGAGGAATTTCTTTTTTAATCCTAATTGTCCCCACATCAACCTCACATTCCAGAGATGCTGCCCAGAGCAGTCAAAATGCAGGAATAGAATACATGGACTCCTGATTCCAGTTATTTTGGTTTTTCTGCTCATTCTTCTCCAACTGAATAAATCCATCCCTTGAAAGTCAAAGCCAACCCAATATTGCCCTCAAAGGTTATTTGACACCCCCTGCTCTCTCTAAGAGAAAACCCCCAATCAGTGCTGCTGAACTGGGAAGCAGAAACCCCCCCTTTTCCAGCCACCCTCCCACCCTTGGTGCAGCCCCTTAGTTCACCCATCACACACACATCAGCTCTGGGACCCCAGTCTCTGAGACAGCAGGCTCATCCCTCAAGTCTTAACCAGCAGGGGTAGCGGTCACCCCACCAACTCTGCCTAATTTCCAAAGTCACCACCGATTCTGTTTTTAGGTCCCATAAATGACCTGCCAGTAGCATTTTTCATAGTTCTGTTCCTGCCTGCTTTACCCACTTCCTTCACTTGGTTTCTAGGTTTTCCCGTTTTTCCTCTCTGAGGCCTCCTTTATTGTTCCTTCTTTTCTTCCAACCTTCTTTTCCTCTAAAGTTTTAGTTTAAAATTTTTCAAATTTACAGAAAAATGGAAAGAACAGTACAGTGAGCACCTTCTTCGAATTATTCCACAAGCCATTCACCAACTATTACCACATTTATTCTCTCTCCATCTGTATTTCATTGACCTATTTGAAAGTTCATCCTTTGTGACTCTTCATCTCAAGCACTTCCAACAAAACCACTCTGATTACAGCTAAGAAAATTCAGATTAATTGTATTGTATCTTCTAATACCTACTCAAATTTAAATTTCCACAAATGTCTCATATCTTTTTTTCCATCTAGTATTCAATCCAAGTTTGTGAAATATATCTAATGACAATATCTCTTTTGTTTCTTTTACTGTGGAACAGCCACGCACATTTTTTAAAGTGACAGTGACTTTTTTGCAGCATCCAGACCGTTTGGTTTGTGAATGTTTCCTGTTCTGAATCTCTGACCTCTTAACCTTTGGGCTGCCTGAGAACTTGCTTTTGGACTTCTTTTCTTCTGTATTTACATCCATGACCTCGCTGATATCACCCAGGATTGTGACTTTATTTTTATATTTTTTTTATTAATTTTTTTTACAGAGAGGAAGGGAGAGAGAAATATCAATCATCTGCCGCCTGCACACCTCCCACTGGGGATGTGCCTGCAACCAAGAGACCTTTCAGTCTGCAGGCTCTGTCCACTGAGCCAAACTGGTTAGTGCCCAGGATTGTGACTTTAAATAGTATATTTGAATATAGCTCTCAAATGCATAGTCTCAGCCTAGGCCTGTCTCCTAAAGTCTGGACTCCAACTGCTTACTGGAGATCTCATAGATGTCTCATATTTTGCCATTGAACTCCTGTCTTCTCCTTAAAATGTGCTCTGCCTATAGACTTCCCCTTTTCAATTGTTGGAAACTCCAAATTTCAATTTGTCTAACAACAACAAAAAAAAAACCCACAAAAACTTAGAATCATTCTTGATGCCTCACTTGCTGTATCTTACCTCCATTCCACACCCAACTGCCTGGAAATCCTGTTTGCTCAATCTTCAGATTATGTTCAGAATCTGGCCTCTTGTCACCATCTCCTTTGCTTCCAACTTGAGTCATTTGTTGTCTAGATTACTGCAACAGCTTCCTAACAAGTCTCTCTCTCTCTTCACCTCTGCTCTGCAGCAGCCTGTTCTGAAAACAGATATCAGGAGGTTCTTATAAACCCAAGTCTCACTCATTACTCCTCTACTCAAAACCTTCCCATGTTCTCTGTATTCCTCAAAAGTAAAAGCCAGAGTCCTTCCCTCACCCACCACGCCCTCTTCCCTTTCGGATCTCATCTCCTACTGCTCCTCTTGCCCTCTCTCCTATTCACACCAACCCATCTGCTCTTCCTTAACACACTGATTCACAAACACACCAAGCATAATCCCGGCCGAAGGCCTTTGTCCTAGCTCTCCATCCTTTCCCTTGGGTCATTGCTCAAGTGCCATCTTTTCAAAGAGGCCTATTCTAACCCTGCTTAGAATTGCAACCTGAGCATGTGCACACAAACATATCTCTGATCCCCTTTATTTGTTTGTTTTCTTAACATCTATTTATTTTATTCATATCATATATCATCTTCTAACGTGTTAGATAATTTACCTATGTGTTATATGTAGTGTTTATTTTCTCTATCCCTCACCTGAGGGCAGGAATCAAGGTGTACTGAAGTGACTTGAAGGAGCCATGAAGACATCTGGAAGAAGAAAATAGTAGTATGGGTAATAAATTGTATAAGTTCCTAAGAAAAGTTCACATAAGCACAGTGCCTGGTCATCACTGAGGGAGTATCAGCTGTTATTAATATTCAGTCCACCCATTCATTCAAGGTGGAGGACGAAGACTAAGCATTTTAATGAATGGTTTATTATTAAACCAGATACACTTATGAAAAGCTACTTGGAAGGGGCACTGGATACGGGGATAAATGCCAATGGCTGTTACCTCACAGACACCTAATCAGGCCTAGTGGATCCAGGGAGGAGTCTGGCTCTCCCAGGCTGAGCAGAAGCCTTGGTCCCTGGTGTCTAGCCACGTTCTCTCTGCCACATTGTTCAGTTTCTCTGGGTCTGTCTGTAAAATCAAGGGAGGTGTTTGATGAAAATAATGCCTCGAGTTTGGTAAATTTATGGTCAAACATTAGCTTTTGATGCAGTAACTCTCCTGGGAATTGGAGAGAAAATAAAAATTACTCTTAGAATTGGTAACATCAGCCGAAACCGGTTTGGCTCAGTGGATAGAGCGTCGGCCTGTGGACTGGAAGGTCCCAGGTTCGATTCTGGTCAAGGGCATGTGCCTTGGCTGCGGGCACAATCCCGGTAGGGAGAGTGCAAGAGGCAGCTGATCGATGTTTCTCTCTCATCAATGTTTCTGACTTTCTGTCCCTCTCCTTTCCTCTCTGTAAAAAAATCAATAAAATATATTTTTTTAAAAAAGAATTGGTAGCCGAGACCGGTTTGGCTCAGTGGCTAGAGCGTCGGACTGCGGACTGAGGGGTCCCGGGTTCGATTCCGGCAAGGGCATGTACCTTGGCTGGGGGCACATCTCCAGTGGGGGGCGTGCAGGAGGCAGCTGATCGATGTCTCTCTCTCATCGATGTTTCTGACTTTGTATCCCTCTCCCTTCCTCTCTGTAAAAAATCAATAAAATATATTTAAAAAAAAGAATTGGTAATTTCAGCATGAACTGGTTTGCTTTAGTGGATAAGGCATTATCCTGGGGATTCAAGGGTCCCAAGTTCGATTCCGGTCAAGGGAATGTGCCTTGGTTGCGGAGTGTGCAGGAGGCAGCTGATCGATTTTTCTAACTCTCTATCCCTCTCCCTTCGTCTCTGTAAAAAATCAATAAGATATATTTTTTTTAAAGAATTGGCAACTTCATTCTCTGTGTTAAATTAGTTTGACACTCTCTCTGCTTTATAACAAGCACAATTTTAGCACCTCCTTTCCTGTCTCAGTTCCAAAACCCCCAGAATATCAAAAGAAAATGCAAGGTAAAACTTTACAAATTTGTATATTTAATAGTCTTCCTGACTAATGAAAGCCAAACATTTTATATCCTCCTTATAATCTCCTATTCTCTAATCTCTCCAGATTTCCAGGATTTGAGGAAGGAGGATGGATATATTACCAGCTTTTCTTGAGATAAATCTCTCACCCATCCTCCAGTCTACCCCAAACAAGCCTATGGCTACAGATCCACTTCAGCCCTGCTCCAAGCTGTTATTGGCAGGGCAGTCTACAGCACCCAGGCCCTGGAGGGAAACGCAAATGACAGCCAAGGCTGGAGGAGCCCTGATGAAAAAGCTGGATGAGGGGTACAGTGGAAGCCTTCTGGGCACATTCTCCTGTGTAAAGTGGACTTGCTCAAAACTGGAGACCTTCCCGAGGCTGGCTTTCAAATGAGCCGTCCTGTTCTCTAATGCATCTGCCCAGCGTCAGACTGTCTGGGAAGAGGTGGAAGGGGGAAATGCACTTGGTTATCAGTAGCATTTATCTACGTGGCACCAAATATCAACACGCCGGCTGTGCCTGTGTGCTCTTTGTCCAGGCGGCTGCCCCTTCGCAGCCACGAATATGGAAAGTGCCCACTGGGGAGAGGGTAATGGACTCCCAGGCCCTGGGCTCTCCACCAGCACGCTAGCCCACACGCCCTTTTCCCTGTGTTTTGAGTGAAGCACCCGAAAATTCCCTGTGGTGGGAGGGGAGAGATCTCAAAAAAGTTCCCCCATCTTTATCACCTAACCAGAGTTAAAGGTCATGGCAACCTGTGACTATATACAAGTTAAATTGCTTATATGCAAGGCACCCACCAGGCATGGTGGCCTAGCAAACATCTAGGAGGTGTGGTTTGGTCGTTACCTCAGAGGAGACTGACTATGCATTCCTGAGACTCAATAATTTTGCATCTGAAGGAGGGTGCGGGGCACCCCATTCACACTTCATTCAGGCAAGAGCCCGGGAATCTGCTTCTGATGGTATTTAAGGAACAAGCTCACTTTAAAATTATTTCCTTCTAGTCTAGCCCTTATCCACCACACCTTAGCAAGTTTCCAGTTTTCTTAAAGGATATGTTTAACGTGTCTTTTTAAAGTTAAACTCACAAAGCACAATTCATTTATCTGTATTGTACAAAAATTTTAACTAGAAGAGCAATTTCAGAAGATGAGGGTGACGCTAGCAGGCAATCGAAGGACCACGTGGATGGTGAGTTCTGGAACAAGCACTGGGCAACTTACAATTATAAAGAAATAAAAAGAGGTTTTAAGTAAAGGTTTTATTTTTCTTGTAGAGAGATTCCATGTGGAATGTTTCCACCTTGGACACACACACACATAGACCAGTTAAGAGGTGGTCCTATATTGTGTCTGTGCTCATGGAGGTGTTGACATCTTCTGCGTTTGCAGGAAATAACAGCACGACAGTACAACATCATGTAGAGCGACTTGCAGGCTGATGACCTCTTAAGGAAGGAGCAACTCAGAGCCCTGTCATTGCCCTTCACCAGGCAAATAGCTGTAAACAAGTTACCCGGCCACCTGTGCCTCAACATCTGATCCCTGAAATCGAGATAATGACGGCGGTCCTACTTATCTCAAAGGGACATCAATGAGATCATTGATGCCCAGGCTGAGCAAGACACCAGACACTAAAAACAGCCCAGAAAGGGTCTGTCTGACCCCCAAGGTCAGGCAGCGTGCGTGAAACTCCTCCGACGGGCTCAGCGACGACTTTGGGTGTAACAGGAGGGCTCAGCAAGATCGCCCGCTACCCATTTATCAAAAGACCGGCACCGGGACGCGCAGGTCTGGGTGCTTCTGCGGCTCCTCAACACCGGCCTTCACATCATCAGAACCACGGCCGAGGCTGGATGGCCCGCGGAGCAAAGCAGCAAGGAAGCCTTGGGTACACACACGCGCGCGCGCGCGCACACAGCCGCCGGGCCCGGGGTTTGTCTGTCCTGGGGCTGGGCGTGCTCGCGCGCGGGGCGGCGGGGCGCTGTCAGCCGGCGCGCGGTGGGCACTGGAATGTTAATTGAGTGGAGCCCGGGGCGCCGCGGAGATAAGCGTCTCCATCTCGGAGCAGCGCCCGGGCCGCCCCGCCTGCGGCCCCAATCAGCGCTCACGTCCCCAGACACAACAGCCCTACCGTCTCCGGCCAGTCACCGTCTTCTTTACTCCGGACCCGCCGCGTGTGCGCTGGAGGCAGCCTGTGGGAACCCCGCGCTGCACCCGAGCGCCCGCCCGCCCCGGAGTCCAGTCCCCCCAGCCCCGCCGCAGGACTAAACCAAACCGTCTCCTCCGCGAAAGCCAGAGAGGGCTGTGGGGAAATGACAGTGAGAAGCGAAATCGCTGGCTGATTTTTAAACGATGAAAAGAATCTCTTCGCTCGCTCCGCTCTCTACTTCACCTGTGCTCCTCCTATGAACCCCGAAATTTGCGCACTGCTTTTCAAGGGTTCGCAGAGCACGCCTCTGACAGGGACCACAGGCAGATGGTTGCAATGCATCACCACCCCCTAGCGCGCGCGCGCACACACACACACACACACACACACACACACACAGGGACTTGGGGAAAAAAGAAAATATTAGATCCTCAGCTCACATCAGACATTCAAATACACTCCTATTACATTTAAATGGAAACAACGAAACCATAAAGTATCAAGAATATATGGGTGAATTGCTCTTTAACCTCAGTGTGAAGAAAGGTTTTCTCACTATGAATCAAATCCAGGCAATAAAAGAAAAGTTTAATACATATGACTACATTTAAAATTGCATACCAATAAAAGAAACCGTGTAAAAAAAAGCCAAAGACAAACACAAACAGGGATAATGTATTTGCAACAGATAGCCAAAATCACTGACAGATAGAAAACACTTAAAAATCTCACACCTACCAGAATAGGTCCCATCAATAAATCACCAAGCAAGTGCTGGTGAGGATGTGGAGAAAAGGGAACCCTAGTGCACTGCCGGTGGGAATGCAGACTGGTGCAGACACTATGCAAAACAGTATGGATTTTCCTCAAAAAGTTAAAAATGGGACTGCCATTTGACTCAGTGGTCCCGCATCCGGGAAGACATCCTAGGAACCTGGAAATAACCATCAGAAAGAATATATGCATTCTTCTGTTCATAGTGGTGTTATTTACAACAGCCAAGATCTGGAAATAGCCCAAGCGCCTACCCATCAGTAGATGAGAGGATAAAGTTGTGGTACAATGCGCACAATGGAATATTATTCAGCTATTTAAAAAAAAGAGAAGGATTTCTTATTCTTTCCAACAGCATGGTTGGACCTGGAGATTATGCTAAGTGAAATAAGCCAGAGAAAGACAAATATCACATTTTCTCACTTAGATGTGGACTCTAATGAACAAAGTAAACTAACGAATAGGTCCAGAGGCATGAATGCATGAAACAGACTGACAAATCTAGGGGGCGGGGGGGGGGGGATGGAGTAGGGGGCAACCAAAGGGCTTATATGCAATACTAGTATGCATAGCCCCCAGACACAGACACTAATGTTGTGAAGGCCTGGGGTGGGGCAGGGGATGGGTGGAGGGGGGCAAAAGGAGGGGAAGCAGGGATATCTGTAATACTGTCAAGCAATAAAAAAAAAAGATAGAAAATGGGAGAAAGATACAACTTAAATGTATGTATATATTTATGGATTTTTATATTTGCATGCATGTTATACATGTATAGGAACATACATACTAGTACATATATGTATATATCTCTTGAACATATAAAAACGATGTTCTATCTCGCTCATTATTAGAAAAATTCAAGTTAAAACAACACTGGGCCCACACTGGCTGGTTTGGCTCAGTGGATAGAGCGTCGGCCTGCGGACTGAAGGGTCCCAGGTTCGATTCTGGTCAAGGGCATGTACATTGGTTGTGGGCACCCAGTGAGGGGTGTGCAGGAGGCAGCTGATTGATATTTCTCTTTCATAGATGTTTCTGGCTCTCTACCCCACTCCCTTCTTCTCTGTAAAAATCAATGAAATATATTTTTTAAAAAAACAAAAAACACTGGGCCCAACTAGCATGGCTCAGTAGTTAGGCATCAACCTATAAACCATGAGGTCAAGGTTCAATTCCAGGTCAGGGCACAGGCCTGGGTTGCAGGATCCATGGGGAGGAAGGGCTGGGAGGAGCATGCAGGAGGCAGCAAGTCAATGCTTCTCTCTCATCATTGATGTTTCTATCTCTCTCTCCTTCTCCCTTTCTCATTAAAATCAATACAAATATATTAAAAAGCAACAACAACAACAACAACAACACTGGGATACCATTTCCCATCTATCAGATTAGTGAAAATTAAAAAGTACCACACATTTTGTTGACCAGGCTACTCCTGGGAGGCAGGTAGTCTCCTACATTGCTTGTGAGATGCAGACCTGCAAGCCATTCTGGAGGGGAACTTGGCAATGCCTAAATAAATTATGATGCAGCTACTTTTGAACCATAATCCCATTTCTAGGAATATGCTCTGAAGATACACTTTTAACAACACAAGCACACATAACAACAATGTCATTCATTGCAGCGTTATCATTTGTAATTGCAAGATACTGGGAAAATGTTAAATGAAAAACAGAAAAGTATCTGTAAGGAGGAATGGGAGCTGGAGCAGCCCTTGTTCTGGGGGTAGGACTTGTGATAGAGAGGGGGCCTTACCTGTGAGATCCCAGGTATACATACCTGCCTTGTGGCAGCAGAAAAAAGGACATGCCCATCTCTTGAAGGGGATCATCACACCCACATTAGAGTTTTGGATGATGAAAATACCCTTATAAGTAAAAATGTCCTTCTTCATCAAGGAGGTGAAATTAAGCACATTAATGCCAGTCCACCAGGAAGATAAAGGTGGGTTGGTGATATGCTACAATGTTCTCCTGTCTTCTCTCCTACTGGACTGGATGCTCCCAGGGAGTCCTGGAAAGTGTGCTATGTGTCTTGGTGTTCTGAGTGCCTTATATGTAGGTGAGCATAGGTTTGGTCTGCCTGGAATAATTGTGTTCTGTGCCTGACACCCCATCCAGTTAGTGCAGTTAGTGTTTCTCTCTTTATTAAATACCCAGGTTTAGCCCTGGCAGTGCGTCTCAGCTGGTTGGACAGTTGTCCCATGCACCAAAAGATGGCAGGTTTGATTTCCTATCAAGGCACACACCCAGGTTACAGACGTGCTTCCCCATGTGGGAGGAAGCCTACTGATGTTCCTCTCTCTTTCTCTCAATAAAAAATTTTAAAATAAAATTAAAATATCCAGATTTAGATAATAGATTATATGACTAGGTTTCTTTAATGTAATGAGCACTCAGAAAATATCTACTGAATTAAACGGAATAATTTGAAAAATACTGAGGTAATAGTTTCAGTAAAATTTTAAATTGTATAGTGATTTTTTCTTAGAAACAAGAATGTTAAGAAAACCAAGAATAGAAAGGAACCTAATGAAAGATGATTCCCAAGCAATTACACTCATTGTAGTTATATTAGAGTCTCTAATGGAAAGGGCACTATGCTGAAAATAAGGAGCTAAATGTGACCCAAAACAGGTTCTGTACCCTCTCTTTGTCTCGGTTTTCCTGTTTGTAAATTAGAAATAAAACTGCGTTACAGTTATTTGGAGAACCAGTGAGCTAAGACACGAATGTACATTACAAATAAAAGAGGAAACTATATATAAAATAGTCCAGTTTTTTTTCCCCAAACTCTTTCCAGTTATTTTTCAAATCTTCCTTTCACCTCTTGATGGAATTAAAGTGGGAGCAGGGACAGCAGAGGTGAATGAGGATGGCTTTGTGCCCCTGACACAGGATTATGATAGGAAGAGAACCAGCCTCTGTAATGAGAAAACCTGGATTTTCCACAGCAGTTTGGTAGCTGTATGGTTTTGAACCGTAACATCCCTGTGTGTGCTTTATCTGTAAAATATAGGCAATTAAGATAAAGAAAAAAAAAGAGAGAAACCATCATTTAAAAGAAATTGTTTTAAAAGAAAACCCAGAAAATTCAATGAGTTGTTTTGAAAGGATTTACTTTAAGGCTCTAGTTACGTACCCTGTGGAATTAAGGGTCTGAAGCACTGTGCCAAGTCATAAATAGAGACTCCGTGCCCTGAGTTTGCTACAGACATGGCACGGCTTACTCTAAGCAAATGACAGATGAGTAGAAAGTACATAGACATTCTGGCAACTGGGACATCCTGTTATAAAGCAGCAGCCACAAGGAGCAATCAGAAGCCTAATATCAATACAAAAATCTTCATAAACCTCACAGCTTTATAACAGTAAGAAAGAGTTGCCACCTTGTCATATAAGGAAGAAGGGAAAACAGGAAAACATAAATGATCTGCTCAGAAGAATAAATCAATAAGATTGGGAATGTATGGGAACCAGGGAAGCGGTGAGGGAACAGGAATAGAAAGGATGAAAGAGGAGTGGTCACTTCTTTGAGTACATCTTCTTGCAAGATTCTGACTTTAGCATTATGTTAATGCTTTATGGACTCAAAAAATAAGCAAAGTGTTGTGGAAACTGGTTTGGCTCAGAGTCCCAGGTTCGATTCCGGTCAAGGGCATGTACCTTGGTTGCGGGCACATCCCCATTGTGGAGGTGTGCAGGAGGCACCTGATCAATGTTTCTTTCTCATGGATGTTTCTGGCTTTCTATCCCACTCCCTTCCTCTCTGTAAAAAAAAAAAATCAATAAAATACATTTTAAATAAATAAAGTGTTATAATATCTTTAAAAGTGTGTCAGCACACCAGATCCCAGCAAAACAAAAAGTGCCAACAGCCCGGGCAAGCCAGATACCTCTGGCCCAGCCCCCAGGGCGTCCTGAGATTATCCCCAGCCAAAAAGGGCAGATTCCTCTATCCAACAAACCCATCCCGGACATCTAGGAGGCACTGGCTACTAGCCGTTCCCTCGTACACAGCTCTGACAACAGACCCAGGGTCCCCAGCTAGTCTAATGGGACCCTGCACTCAAGTTACAGACCTTAGAGACCATTGGTTTCCTACAAGTTCCCAGGACCCAAGTGCCTGTTGGGTATGCAGTTTTGAAAGAGAAATCTTTAAGTTTTAGGAGAGTCTGAGAGAAATGGGGAAGGGAAGACTTTTGTTAACCACACATGGGAAGAGTTTCAAAAACATATTGTGCACAAATTCCATATGATTGTGCAAGTATCACGCCACAGAGGAAGAATTTAAAATCTGTCTCCTGCGCAAAAATGGGATAAGAGAAAAGGGCGGAAGCCCCTCCCGTCCTCCCTGTTCAGGCCCTGGAGACGCTGTGGACCTAGCACTGGTTTAACCGTGTGGTGGTGGTGTGAGCTGAGGGGCGTGAAGCAAGCCCGTCGCGATCTCATTTTTAAGAACGGAGGTGAGGACACCCCCACTCTTGAACAAGAAGACACACACACACACACACACACACACACACACACACACCCCTGCCACCACACAGTCTGGCTGCACCAAGTCCTGCCTAAGAACCCGGGACTCCCCAGCTTTTCTGCTTGAATGCCCAGCCCCGCTCCTTTCTGGCTCCTCCAGGACCCGGGAGCTTCCGCAAGTCTTGAGGGCTCACCTTACAGCAGCGGGCAGACCCTAAGGTGGCCGCGTTTGACTCTGAAGAGACCAGATCAGCGGAATTGGTCCCACTCGCCATCGGGCGGCTCTCAGTGCGCCCTTGCGCTGAAAGGGGAGGAAATGTGTGTATTGGGGGCGGGGAGGGGGGTTGGGAGCATGGAGGAGGACTCCAGGAGGGCCAGTCCTAGGCTGAGGAAAGCGCCAGGAAACCAGACGCCAGTGCAGCTTCGGGATGCTTGCTAGTTTGCGGTGGCCTTCCTTCCTGTAGGGTTGGGCGAGCGAAAATTGAGCACCTCTCTCCAGATGTGCCCCCACTCCAGGTGTGTCCCCCTCCAGGTGTGCCCCCTCCCCCCCCGCCCATGCCCCAGACCGCCCTTTGCCCTACGGAGATCTGTGTTTGCATTGCTTTCGAGGTGTTAGAAAGTCTTTTTCCGTCCAAAATATCATTTGATCTTTGTAGCAAGGCAGGGCCGGGGACCTGGGAGCAGGATTTGAACTTCGGGCTTCTGATGCTTCGTCTTTCCCAAGGTGTCCTTCCTTCTGTGACTTCACAGAGCGCGACAGAATTCCGCTATAGAGCGGGAGCTGGCTTTGCTCAGCTTGCTGTTTGAACCTGGGCTCGCCAGAGCCCCAGCGTGGAAGGTGAGGACCAAGCTGAGCTATTGGTGCGGAAAGGCCCAGCGCCTGCGCGCCTGTTCGTGGTCCCCTGCGTGGAAAGGCCCCGAGTTCGAATTCTCTCCCCGTGGGGAATGGTTGTTTTAAATATCACCTACCACACCTTTGCCTAAAACTGCGAGGAGGGGGAGGAGGAGGAGGAGGAGGAGGAGGAGGAGGAGGGGGAGGAGGAGGAGGTTTTTTGAGTTTTTTTGGAAGTCCTGGAATGTCTTTTGAGCATTAAAACATTTGATTGGTTTATGTTTGTTTTAGATATTTATTCCGAGGAAATAATCTGGAATGTTGACAAGGATGAAATCACAAAGACGCTCCCTGAGTCTTACAGTGTAAAAAAAAAATATATAGTGGATATAGTGGAACAGTATAGACACAGTCTATTGTGGTTCATCCGTAACATGGACTATTATATTGCCCTGTTAAGATATATTTGTAAAAACTCTAATAAAGTTCTGGACATGCTTATGCTGTAAATTAAAAATTTACAAACTCATATGTACGCATACATGCAAAAACACAGAGAAGAAGTGCACCTAAACATTAGCTCTGGACGGAGCATTGTTTTCTTTCCAACTTTTCCTTATTTTCCAAAGTGTACATGACTTTTATCATCAGAAACAAATTAAATAAATCTATGGGTCATTGCAAGATTTCAACATCTCTGAAGACAAAATGATGTCCCTTCCAGAAAAAAAAAGAAAAGAGGAGGGGGACTGTTTGGGCAAAACTGGGGCCACCCTGACCTTGCTGAGCTGGACAGCCTCAGAAGTCCCTTAACCTCTCTGGTCTCTATTTCTTGATGGAAAAAGAAAAAAAGAAGCTGGAACTCGGGAAACAGCTTTGATGAAGATTAAATGACACGATGTACAAGAAATCATTACTTGGCTAAACCATTCCATTTGCCGAAATTTTATGTAAAAATTTTTGCACCCACCAGCCTGGGCAGATGAGCCCAGTTTATCTGCATTTCAGTCAATCATAACACCATTCTTGCATTTGCCTCAAAGGGTTTATTGTTTAAAAAACATTTGATCTAAAATCCCCAAAAGAACCCTAGTGAGATCTCATTTTGATGTTAAAATATTTTTAAGCGACTTAGACTGCTGCCTCTGGGCTCCTGTGGTCTTCACTGGACCGTGTAGCGTCAGGAAATATAGCCGTGGACACTCCCTGATGGTGTCCCACAGTTATCACAACCATCCTCTGATGGGCATATTGTTACCTTCAGTTTTAATTAGTCAACGCTTAGAGAGAAACACTTTGGCCAAAGCCCACAATTCATACATCCAGAGCAAGGCCGGACAAGTTGGCGCCACCTTTGGCTGTGATAACCACTGCACCCCACAGCCTCCTCTGCCGGGCATTGCTGTATCCAGGGAGCGTTTCTGAAGAGCTAATGCTCATCAAAACTCCCCAACCCTGGAGGGCGCCGCGTTCACATTCACCCACGCACCAAGGCAATCGGTTTTAGGGAGAATGGGGGAGGGGGGGACTTGGATGGCTAGGTGAGTCCCACCTTCGAGCTGGCCCGGGCTATTACCTCTCCTCCTCCCCAGCCACTGGCAGAGCCTGCTCAGAGCCTGAGGACCCCCCCCCCCAAAAAAAGTTCTCTTGCCCTTTCTTCGCTCCGGAGTTGACATGTTCCACCTGTGAAGTGGCGGGCCCGGCTCTAAGCGAGGCAATTCCACCTCGGTCTAGGCCACCGTAGCCAAGACTCGCTCCTCCCCCGTCCAACCTCCGCTCCCCGGAGGAGTCCCCGCCGCCGGCACCGCCTTGCGCCCACGAAGACTCCCAAGGGTCAGCTCCATCCGCGGTGCCCAGCGGTCCCCACCTGAGTTCCTCTGCCACGGGAGTGGAGAGTGAAGCTATGGCCAGGCCGGAAGGACCAGCTCGGGTTGCAAAGCCAGGGCTCCATCCCCCTCCCTGCACGTCCTCTAGGAAATCCCCGCGGACCCCGGGTTGACCTCCGAAGTTCGCGCCGGTACCGTATTTACCGAGGTTCGAGCGTCGCGCAGCACCATCTCTCCCGCTCTCCTGGCTTCGGAGAACCATCAAGGGGAACCAAGCCTCCCCAGGAAGCGGCTGGGCTTGCAAGGGAATCAGAAGGCGCGGGAGGACAGCGCTGGGGGAGGACGGTGCTGCTGGGTGAGCACGTGGTTTCCACAGGGACCAATGGGGGTGGGCAGGCTCGTCACTCAGCCCTGGTCACCGGCCACAGGGATGGCCCTGAGGAAGGCGCAGTCCGGGCCGCCAGGCGTCTGTCCGTCCCAGACCCGGGGTCTGCGGCGCCAGCAGCCACCAGGCGGGAAGCTCAGGGAGCTGCACTCCGCGGGGCCCCAGGACCCGCAGGCCCCCCTCCTCCAGCCTCCGGGATGCTGCAGAACCCAGTCACCTCCACGCCCTTCTCGGTGGATGACATCCTGAGGCTAGAGCGAGAACAGATAGGCTTCGCGGCCTTGCAGCTCCGGGGGGCACTGGGGAGCCCGGAAAGCTCTCAGTACCTGCGACTGGTCCCAGACCCGCGAGGGGCGGAGGTTCCCCACACCGGAGAGAGGTGGCAGGACGGGTCGGAGCCGCCTGGGGAGCCCAGTGAGCGGGTCGCAGAAATGGACGTGGAACGGGTGGGTGAGTACACCCTCGGGGCTTGGCACCTACGGGGAGATCAGGAGGGTCGGGAGGGGCGCGTGCGAGGACATGCATCTCCCGGTCCCCCCAGGGCAGAGGACCTGCCTTCTTTTCCCCTTCACCTAGGAGCCCCGAGCCAGCTGCTGCCCCTCCCCGATCCCCAGTGCTCCACCTCCCCGAAGGGCAATAAGGCCCTGAATCCTAGGGGTTTGCTGTTCCCACAGCGATTCCTCCTATTAATATTCCCACAAACAGCCCCTCACAGTCACAGTCCCAGTCCCAGGGACGCCAGCTTCTCTCTCTTGCACGGAAACCGCCCCACAGGCAGGGCTGGGCTGCGTCCCCCTCTCGCTTTCCCTGCAGCCCGAGCCTCTCTACCCGAACCCATCCGTCCGGGTGTAGCCAGCCGAGCAGCGGGGCGCTTGCGGAGGGGAAAGTGACAGCTGTGGGGTCCGTCCCGGGCCGGCCCTCTCTAGGGGTTTGCGGAGAGGCCCGACCAGCCCAGCCAACCCTCTGCCGGGTTCCTCCACTCAAAAGCGAGAGAGATGGCGACCAAACCGGGGCCGAGTCCCAGGGCGTGAAGGGTCCTGCAGGGTTTGGTGGGAGCCCTGCGGGTCTGCGGGGCTGGGGAGCAGGTAAGGGTAAGGGCAGCTGAGTTTGAGCTGCTTCAAGAAGCCGTTTTGCCGAGTCTTCGCGCCGTTTCGGCTCCCGGGGTCCGAAGGCGCAACCGGTGCGCGGACAGCGAGGCCCAGACCCAGTGTCCGCCGGCGGGAAGGGCCGAGGCGGGCGGGAAGCTGGGCTGCACCGACTCCTGTCACTCGGGAGTCTTGTGCCTGAGGCGCCACATCCCGAGGGATGAAAACGCCACCTTTCCTCCCGTCCAACCTCTGCGCCTGGGTCCGCGGCCTCCCTGCGCGTCTGGGGGCCCCGAGAGGCGCCGCGCAGGTCGGCCCCTTCTGCCTGGTGGGTGCCTCGGCCCCTCCGCTCCAGGCGCAGACTGGCCACGTGGACACAGAGACCGGCTCGGAGTTACTCATCCACCTGCGGGCTGGTTTTTCACCGACTCCGGAGCCTGGAGAACATTACGCTTCGCTCTGTTTGCAAAGAAGCCGGGGGGCTTTCTGCGGCGGATTCTCAACACGGAATTCCCTCCGCGCTGCTCGGCCCACTAGCCGTGCGCTCCGCTCCAGGGAGAAAGAGCCACACTCCGCGCACCTCCGCGCTCCCCTCACAGCCCCAGGCGCCCCCGCGGGAAAGGGACCTTCCTGGTGGCCTGGGCGCGCCCCATCCCTCCCCAGCTGACCCACCTCGCTTCCAGGGCCACGGGGCATAGAGCGAGAGAGGTTCCGGACCCGGGACCCCAAGGACAAGGAGCGCCGGCAACCCCTCGCTCGGCCTGCGTGGTCAGTAACTTTCCAGTGGGGCCCTGTTTGTTTCAGTCGCTGAAGGTCAGCTGTTAGTTACTTTTTGATTTGGTAACAAAACAAACCCTCGTTAATATTTTTTTTTCTCTTGGCGAGGAGAGATGTCCTGGGATTGCTCTGAGCACAGGCTTCTCCGCAGGAAGTTTTTATTCCTGCAAAAGTTGAGTCCCCAGCAGCCCGCCCGCAGGAGACTGGCCAGCTCGGTTGGTTGGGGATTTGGAGTCCAGTTCCAACCCGCACCAGATCTAAGGAGACAGGCCCTGTTCCCGGCCTCCAGGAGCTTGCCTCTCCTCTATGTTCCTGGTTTACCCCTGGCCTGAGTTTCCACGAAAACTGAAAACTCTCCGTTTCCTCTCTAGCCACCAACCCTTCGGTAAAACCAGCGCTTAAGCCCAGACGGCAGAAAGATGGGAAGAAGGGCAGGGAGGCTGCGTCTAGGCGGCTCCCCAGCGTGGCCGAGGCAGCGCTGGGACTTAGCCCTGTTTTAACCAGCTCTGTTGGCGCCCACTCCGTGTGCCCAGGCCAGGGTGCTGTCCAGGAGGGAGAAGAAGCGAGGCAAAGCCACCCACTTGCCACTAGACCCTCCAGGAGAAGTAGGCCGCTTAAAAAAAAAAAAGTCAGATGTGGATCTCAATATACCTCCAAGAGTCGAGTCAGAAAATATGTTGTTTTATTTTGTTAACTTGGATTACGGAACCTTGCCTCCAAGAAACACGAGGCTGGTCCCCAGTGCTGGTGGAGCACTTGATGGCCAAAAATGACAAGAGTGTGTGCTAGGCGGGGTGACGGTGGCGGGCACTAGAGGCTCCCAGTTAGGAAGGAGCAGGGTGGGGAACCAGAGGAGAGGAGCCTCTGGTGAGCACGTCACTGAGTCTCTCTGCCCCTCCTCTCTTGACCCTCCCCACCCCCTTCCTCTCTCTTTCCTCCAGGGCTTGTCCAAAGTCAGCCCGCCTCTGATAAGTCCCTTCCTTATTCACTCTCGACTCTTGCAGCAAGTTTCCTCAACCACACTTTAGAATACAAACCTCAGCAAGCCGCCTCTACCCCCTCCCCCAAATAAATAAATAAATAAATAGACATTCTAAAAGGAAAACGAAGCTGTCTTAGAATTAAACAGTCTACCTTTTGGGAAACGGTTGTACACCTGGGACCACAGATTGGCCCAGTTTACACATGTTCCAGCAGGTACAAAAGCGACAGTGGGTGTAGGGGAGGGTGAACCTTCTGAGGCCTGTGAAGGCAGTGAGTGAAGTGTCAGCAGAGAGGAGATAATGGGCTAGAACTACAGGCTGCCCAGGGAGGGGGGCGTCCCTTGCAAACAGTGCAAGCTTTGCTGGCGTGAGCCTCGGGCTGGGAGCTGACGGTGTTCCTTCCTGTGCTTTCAGAGCCCGGCCTCCGCGCAGCCTCGCCCCTCCGCGGCGGGACCCGGGGAGCAGAGCGCGGCGCCGGCAGCGGCAGCGGCAGCGACGGGGCGCGCGGGGCGGGCGCCGAGCAGCCGAGGGCGCGGCAGCGGCGGCGGCCGCGCGTGCTCTTCTCGCAGGCCCAGGTGCTGGCGCTGGAGCGGCGCTTCAAGCAGCAGCGGTACCTGTCGGCCCCGGAGCGCGAGCACCTGGCCAGCGCGCTGCAGCTCACGTCCACGCAGGTCAAGATCTGGTTCCAGAACCGGCGCTACAAGTGCAAGAGACAGCGCCAGGACAAGTCCCTGGAGCTGGCGGGCCACCCCCTGGCGCCGCGCCGGGTAGCGGTGCCCGTGCTGGTGCGGGACGGCAAGCCCTGCCTGGGGCCCGGCGCGCCCGCCTTCCCGGCTCCCTACGGCGCCGCCGCCGCGCCCTATTCCTGTTACAGCGGCTACGCGGGCGCTCCCTACGCGGCGGGCTACGGCGGAGGCTACGCGGGCGCGCCCCCGGGCCCAGCACCGCCCGCGCCCCTGGTCAGCGTGGGCCTCGGCGGGGGTGGCCAGAGCAGCAGCGCGCAGGGCCCTCTGCCCGCCACGCTGCAGGGGGTCCCCGCCTGGTGAGGCGCCCTGGCTCAGGCACGCTCACCAAGGCCGGCGCCCCGTCCAGGTGTCTGCCCCCCAAGGGTCTCAGCAGAGAAGATGGGCCGCCGCACTGGAGGGAAGAGGCAAGCCGAATGTCCCCCCCTATTCCCCCATCGATCTCGGGGACTGTGACTCGCCCCTGGGAGCCTCGGGGTGAAGGCCCCCTGGGAGCGTTCTCCCCCCGTCAGAGACAGACAGAGCGGGCCTTCGCCACCGCCGGCGAGCAGCGCTGGCCGGAGGAGGAAAGGAAAGGTGGGAGGCAGTTGCGGGCGGCAGGGCCGAGCTAAGGAAGGTGCCGTCGGGCCTCAACCCTAGGGGGCTGAGAGGTTGTTTGTGTGCTGCAGCCTGGGCATTCGGAGGGCCTGGGTCCTCAGTGAAGGGCGACAGGTCGGGGAGGGGGAAGAATGAGAAAGAGTCCAGTGAGGGAAGGGGAGTGGGGGGGCCAACCTCGAGGAGGATCAGGGGATCAGGAAGAGAGGCTCCTATAGGATTTAACCCCCACCCACTCCCACCTCCACCCCCGCCCCCAGAGGCGCTCCTAGAGACTCGGGTTAAGACAGCGGAGCGCTCTTTTCTGGGGCATCCTCTGGATCTTCCCTCCATGTCAGTGCATTTCTCTCTTGTGTACGTACAGCTCAGCATCTTGAGGAGATACATTAAATACATTTGTGTTCGCGTGTGTAAGCCATTAGCATCGGTCACCTCTGAACAACTTCGGTCACCCCTCGGTCACCTCTGAACAACTTCGGATTAAAGTGAAAATGAAACCCCAAGTCCTGAGTCCTGGGACCAAACTGGGTTTGGCCCTGGTGCCAGGTGCCCTGAGTTCCCCCTCTACCGCCTCTTCCTCTGCAGGTTTTCTTCCGGAGCAACAGGTTGCCAAGTTCCTATGGAGAAGGAGGCTCCACCTTGGCCTCCAGTCCTCACAGGAGGGGTAGGGAGCCTGAACTTTAGGTGAAAGGCTGACTCCCCCGACCCAACCCTGTCTGAAGTCATGCAAACTGAAGACTAAAAACATGCTAAACGTATTCACGGGGACATTTGTCTTTGGCAGGCACTAGTACGAAAAGCAGGATTTTTAAAATAACATCTTTAGCCAGTGAAAACTCTGGTTCTTCATTCCCTGGACCACAAATTTGTCAAAAGTTAAAGTGTATTATTTAATAAATCCTAATGTTTAATTAAAATTCAACGGCCCTGCATTTTCTCATTCCTGAATGTGCCTGGTTGTTTTTACTGACCCGGGAAAGAGAGACTGCTGGGGCCTTTGTAAGCTATACCTATTTTACATAGCGTACATCCCTTAAAGTTTATGTTTAAGCGGAACAACACTAATAATTGTTTATATTTTTTCTTACCATTTCCTTACATTTTCCTCCTTTTCACTTTCTCTCTTTTCAAGATTACCTTTTCCTAAGATCCTGAAAACGCTGCATTCGGTATTAAGTGTAAAAAAATCTTTTGTTGCCCTTTAGGTCAGGCTTTTACCCTAGAAATGCACTGAGTGAGAAATGAACACACGCATTCCCTCCACCTGCCCACCCTTTCTCACATAGTTAAGGGACCTGGAAGAGGTGACCAGGCTTGGGATGTTGTGACTAGGCCTCTACCTCCCTTGCCCCTGGAGGAGCCATGTCTGTGCTCGAGGCTGTGACTGATGGAGAAAGAGGCTTAATCCAGTCATCAGTAACTCAGACATCACTGAACATTTCTGCTAGGGACACAAGAGAAAACAAGATTTGGCTGCCACCCTTAAGGAGTCTATTATCTAATTGGATACCAGAGACTGACATGAGAAAGGTATCTAAAAATAATAGGTGGTAAATGCTGCCTGTCAAATGGGACAGACAATAAGCTCTCTAGAAAGAAAAGAAAAAAAAAAAACCTGGTGGGAGCTGGGGTGCTTCGAGGGCGGGAAGAGGGGTAAGCCTGGTAATTAGGGTGGGAATGGCACCATTTCCTAGCTGAGTTCTGGGAAAGGTCAAGGACTTAGGGATGGAGAAAAGTTGTCGTTTTTTAAAATATATTTTTTATTGATTTCAGAGAGGAAGGAGAGGGAGAGAGAGATAGAAACATCAATAATGAGAGAGAACCACGGACCCGCTCCTCCTGCACACCCCCTTCCCTCCACCCCCTCCGACTGGGGTTGAGCCTGCAACCCAGGCATGTGCCCTTGCTGGGATTCAAACCCAGCACCCTTCAGTCCACAGGCACACACTCTATCCACTGAACCAAACAGGCTAGGGCTAAAGGGGCATATGCTGAAGCCAGAGTGTATTTTATGGTAATTTGAACAACTGAAGGCTAGCTCTTGGGAATTTGTGAATTTAGTTGACTGAAGAGAATGGGTAAGGCTGGAGGGGTTCTTGGTTTCATATATATATATGTGTGTATATATATATATATATCTCCATGATCCCTTTAAATGCCATTGGCCTGCAACATTGTCTGTTTCTCTCCCCAGATTACTGTGGCATCCATATTTGATGGTCTAAACAAGACAAAAACAAATAAACCTATACCAAGCCTAGTCCATGTGCACTCCATGTGGATTTTTCTTGAGGGAAGTCTGAGATTCGCAGGACAAAAGGAAAGAAAATAGAAGGAACGCTCTTCTTCCCTTCTCCCCCTTTTCTGCCTGTCAGGATCACTTTGAAATGCATTCCCTCTCCCCACTCTCAAGCCCACCCCCAGCTGCCCATCTTCCGTCCTGTAATCTCTCCTTTGCACTGAAAGCTGCCCCTTTTTGTGTGTGTCTCGTCGACCACAGCTTATCCGAGGCACGGCTTTCACCAGGCTCTGTAAGCCATCAGCCCCTTATCTGCATCGTTCAGTCCCATCACTCCAGTCACCTCTTAATGTTCACAAGTTCCCCAAATGGGAAGTAATTGACCTCTAAACAAAACAAAAAAAGCTCTCAGAGAGATAGCAGAGGTTTCTTTTCTGACTGTCCCAGGGCTAGGGGTCTCACCTAGGCCAGGTGGATAAGTCAATAAAATTGCAGACTTCTTGGCTCCCTGTCCTTCCTCCACCCCCTACCCCCACCCCCCAGTCCCTTCAAGCCAGCCTCATCTCGATACCATCTGCAAATCAGATGGAGCACAAGCCCTGGTCTAGGTTTCAGAAGTGCCAGAGATTTCTGGTATTTATTTTTTGTAATTTTATCATCATAATGATGTAACTTTGGGGGACACGCTTAAATCTTTTAAAATTCCATTTGAAACGTGTTTACAATTCTGAGTTTACACCAGCTCTTTATCCTATCAGCCCAGTAGCTTGCCCCTTTTCCTTTGTACCAAACAAGGGAACTCCCAGGCAGAAAAGCTGTGTCCTGGCCTATCACCTTCCCTTAAAGAGGCCTCTTCAGAGAGATGGAAGGTGGTGGAGAAATACTGAGTTAGGAACCTTGGACCTCATTCTAGCCCAGGTTTCACTAGTGACACACTGTGACCTTGAGCAAGACTTGTAACCTCTCTGGGTTTTATTCTTGACTTACAAAATTGGGAAGGTAGATCTCTAAGCTATTACTCTAATTTTTTAAGAATATGTTTTTATTGATTTCAGAGAGAGGAAGGAAGAGGGAAAAAGAGATAGAAACATAAATGATGAGAGAGAATAATTGATCGACTACCTCCCGCATGCCTCCCGCATGCCTCCCACTGGGGACTGAGCCCACAACCCAGGCATGTGCCCTGACCGGAATCCAACCATGACCTCCTGGTTCATAGACTGATGCATGCCTCTGAGCCTCACTGGCTGGGCTATTATTCTAATTTTTTGCTGACTCTGTTGATTTCAGATGCCTTTATTTTTTAAATATTGTAAAATAGATTATATAGCCACAGGACTACATTAAACATATGTAAGGTTTAAATTATAATGGTAAAGTGAACATAGCTGTAACCCCTCTCAAGGCCAGAAACAGGAGTGTAGCCTCCAGCAGCCCCCTCCCCATGCTCTTCCCAGAATGCAAACCTCTTTTTCCTTCCTTCCACCCAAAAGATACAAGCTATTCTGATTTCCAAAAACGTCATTTATAGGCTTCTTTTTATGGATTTACTTTTTTTTTTTAACACATCCTCCAATGATATGGTTTAACTTTGCCTGATTGTGAATGCTACATAAATAGGATCTTACCGCATGTATTCTTTCATAACTTGCTTCTTTTATTACATTTTGTGAGATTTACCCATGTGGTTGTGTGGAGCATTCATTTGCTCGTTTTCATTGCTACATTGCACCCATTGAAGGCATGTGCCTCGGTATATGTATTTACTGAAAATGCAGGAAGTTTCCAGCTGGGACTGTAACAAAGGACGCTGCTAGTGGTACCTTTCCTGCAAATACACTGCATTTTCTAGCTGCATTTGTCCTGGTCTCCATGAACTGACTTCCAACAAAGGCTCCATCTTCAGACAGATTTCCATTTATACAACTAACTAGAGGCCTGGTGCATGGATTCATACACCCTTGGCCTGTCCTGTGCCCTCTCACAATCTGGGACCCCTTGGGGGAATGTGGGAGAGCTGGTTTTGGCCTGTTTCCCCGCAGGCCAGGTTGAGGGATTCCACCTGTGCACCAATCCATGCATTGGGCTTCTAGTATGCATATAAGATCTTTGGTTAATCTCATCCTACCCTCTCCTTTCCCTGCTTCCCTCTGAGATTCATCAGTCTGTTCTATGTTTCCATGCCTGTGCATTGAGCATCTGCCCCCTGGTGGTAAGTGTGCATCATAGCTACCAGTTAAAAGGTTGAACAGTCACTTAAGCTTTTACATACGTATATAGATAGCCTTACACTGGTAAACCCTTTTAACTTTTGTCTGATTTCATGCATACTCACCACCTCCACCTGAGGCAGAGTATATTACTGTCCCCATTCTCAGAGAAAGAGTCCAAGTGCCAGAAAGGTGATGGCCATACTGTGAGTCAGTGACAGAATGGGGACTAGATTCCATTCCCTCTGCCCCTCTGGCCATGGGTTACTTCCATTAATATTCAGCAGGAAGTTCAAGTCCTTACACAAATCAAGTGAATCTTGAGTTGCACCATTTTTTTAAATTGCTTGAGGGAAAAATTGCCTAAGAGAGAGGGGTGGGAACATTTTGGAAAGAATGAAGAGGGAATAAATAAGAAGCAAGATGCTGAAGACGGAGGTTGGAGAATGGGAGAGGTACAACAGTACCTTCAGGCATTGGGGGCAGACAGCATATTTAAAGACTTGGGCTCCTGCGTCCCTCTCACCCTTTTTCGTCTACATTTTCCTCTGCACTTAGAACCCCCAGAGACCCTGATTCATGCATGCTTTCAGCTAGCCATGTCCTGAGAGCAGGAGAATTCAGCCCTGAGCTGTTTGTCCTCTGGAGTTCACCTCCCCCCACCACGGAGAGAGCTTCGTGGGAAGTCTCTGTGCTTCCTCCCTGACTCTGTTTAGACTCCAGCGAGTTCCCCCACCCTCAGCCCAGGAGCAAGATGTGATCTTAGTGACACAGTCCAGATTCCACTGTAAGAAAAGCAGATATGCCCAGCAGCCTGGCAGCAAGCCTCAGAGTGCTTTCTAACCGAGTCCCTATGGGGCCGTCCTTATACGCTGGTCTCAGTCAAACCCAATTTTTCCCCATCCATGCCTCAATGACTGCTGCTTCCTCCTGTCACCAGCCCCACATAATTGCCTGAAACCCTAGGACCCATGTAATTGGAATCCAAAGTTTGGACTTGAGTGAGTCAAAGATGAACTTTTTCCTGTGATGGCTCCTGTCTCTGGACCCTGGTCCCTCTCCTGGACATTCTCTATGAGTCAGGTCCCCCAGGACCTGCTTCTGTACCATCTTGGACATCTCCATCATAATGCATTCACTCTCTGTGTCTTTTGGCCTCTCTTAACAACCCACCTCATGTCTGTCTCCGACCCCAAGGTGTTTCCAGTACACCGCGCCTGCCATGGAGCAGGAGTGCAATACCATTTGTTGACTGACCGAATGAGTGGGTGGTTGCATGGAAGGAAACCACAAAGTCTGCATGAAAGACCCCAAGGCTTCCACCTGGCTCCTTGGTAGTCAGAATCCTCGGGCGGGCGGGAAGGGGGTGGGGAGAGGGGAAGTCCTCTTGTGTGTGAATAGGGAACTGGCTTCTGGCAGGGTCATCTGAGCCCTGCTGATAGCAGAGATGCCAAGAACTGTTGTCAGCCAGTGGCTATGCCATGGTGTTCTTCCAGCCATTCTCCTGTAAGCCAACTTACCTTGCTGAGTGGCTATTTGGAGCCAGAACTCACCCCTGTGGCCGGCTACTTTTAGTAGTTTTGGCAACCCATGGTTCTCCCTAATAGCTCCATAGACCAGTGTTTTGTTCTTCAATAATGGTTCCACTGTAGACATCTGTTGTAGTAATTATCTTGGTAAATATGATAACAAGAACCAAGAAAAGGCTGTAAGACTTTAGGATATGGTCTATTGTAATTTATTGCCTTCACCCGTGTATTTCTCAAAGTTGCAACTATAGCTATTCTCACTTTCACAAAGCATGCTTGCTAAAATTCCGGATTTTATTATTTTTGCCAAATTATATGTCTTGAATCAGATGCATCCTCTTCTTGGAATTATTGCTTCATTGAGTGATAACCACTGTTTTGGTATATATAAAGATTTAAATTTCAAGATAAAGTGATCTGAAAGAGGTCTGTCCCAGCCAGTGTGACTCATTGGTTGAGCATCCATCTATGAACCAGGAGTCCCCATTCCTGGTCAGGGCACATGCCTGCTTGCGGGCTTGATCCCCAGTAGGGGGCATGCAGGAGCAGCTGATTGATAATTCTCTCTCATCATTGAGGTTTCTATCTCTCCATCTCTCTTCCTCTCTGAAATAAATAAAAATATATTTTTAAAAAACAAACAGCAGAGGTCTGACTTTGTAAAGATGGTCTGTGTGACATATTGTCGTTCAGATGAAAGAATGTAAGTATTTGCTCGAACCTCTTTCCAGTCATAGTTTTTGGAAATATGGGTGATTCAAGTAAAAGGTCGGTTGAACAGTGATCTTTCCATTCTGGCTTCTTTGTTCATCCCATCAATATAATTAAACCAAAAACTTTGTTATATCCATATAAGTAACATCTATCTGTGGTTAAGTTTTAGCAGAGGTTTCTGTGGTATTTTTCCATTTGGTGATGGTATAAATTGGTTTGAGAAATAATGAGATAAAAAAAACTTACCAAAAAGTAAATTTGTTATTTCACTTCTACTTTGTAGGTCTTCAAATTGAACAGTTATCCCTGAAATATTTGTATAATCCTTCAAGGCTGGTAAAATATCTTTTTCTGCCCATTCTTCTTCAGAATCACTTTCACTGTCAGATACTATCACATTTTTCTTTTGCTTTCATGATGGCCTAATCATTAGGCCATTCAATGTCAGACTCATTACTATTTTCCAACAAAGTACTCTCTTCTAGCTGACTTAACAAAGTCACTCGCCAACCAAAGTGTCTGCACATAATTCACTCAAATGTTCTGGGGGCAATATGTCTTATTAAAAAAACTTTCACCAAATAAAAGATGGGTGGAACGAATTAGATGTCTCTGGAAATACTGACGAGTTGAGGAAAAGACATGAGTTAACGCATGACTGGTCAGCAACATTCGGACACGGAAGCACGAGTATACTGTGACAGGTCAGCGAGGTGTTAACTTTAATCAGCAAGTATTGAGAAACATTACATTGATCACTGTGGGGTCAGGGCCTCTGGCCAGGATGCTCTGGGCTCTCACAACTCATAGTTTGTTCCTGTTTAGCACATATTTCACATTGATCATTTCTTTAATTGCACAAGCCTCTTGATTGAAGGAATGTATTTTATCCAATTTTCTTTATTTTTATAAATTTATATTAAAGTATAACATAAACACAAAAAAGTGCATGAATAGTCTATGTAAGCAAATTGAACTTTACAAATTGCATTTCTCTTGTATTCAGCACCCAAATTGTGAAACAGAACATCCCCCACCCCCGCTCTCACCTACCCCAAGGAAGCTACTAACACTATAGATTAATTTAGCCAGTTTTTGAACTTCATCTAAATGGAGTCATGTGGTGTTCGCTCCTTTGTCTGGTTTCCCTCACTTAGCATTATGCTTACAGGTATGTTCGAGTCATGCAGGAAGCTGCAGTTTGTTCATTCCTCTGTACCGTTCAGCTTCCGTGGTATGAGTGTGCCACCTGAGGGTTGCCTTCTTCACTCCGCATGGGCTGCTTCCACTTGGAGACAATTATAATTTGTGCTGCTATGAGCATTCTAGCATATGTCTTTCTTTTGGTGGCTACACGAGCACATTTCTGTTGGGTGTATCCTAGATGTGGAAATTCTGGGTCATAAAGTATGGATATGGCCAGGAATGGTAGATCCTACTGTCTATCCAAAGTAGTTGTGTTAATTTACATTTCCACCAAGAATGTCTGGAAGCTCTGGTTCTTCCATCTTCTCACCATTCCTTATCAATTTGTTGCCGCCTTCCTTCTTCCACTTCCTTTTCCCTGCACAGCAATGCAGGCAGGTGAGAAGCACTCCAAGAATCTATAATAATGAAAGTGTAATATGCTAATTAGACTGGACAGTCAAATGACCTTCTGGATGTCCTTCCCAGACAACATTCCAGATGAAGCCAGGGCTATTTGAGCTTCTTGCACAAATTTTGTTCATCAGGCCTCTAGTATTAATATAATGGTCTAGTTGATGGAACCATTGGAGGAGTAGTGGGGAACAAGTTTGAAGGAGTGACTAGTCATGGATAAAGAAAAATAATGTACATTTATTCAACCCCCATTAAGTGCTTGGTGCTTGCCTTCTGTTATATCATTTAATCACCATAATCACTTCCCATATTCTAGAGTCCAAGAAGTTCAACAAGCTCCAAAATGGGGAACTGAGACTCAGAGTGATTAAGAAACATTAAAAAATCTTAAATATAAGTTGTGAAATCATAAAAATCCTAAAAGAAAATGCAGGCAGCAAAATATCAGACTTCTCATGTGGCATAATTTTCACTGATACACCCCTAGGCCAAGAGAAATGAAGAAAAAAGTAAACAAATGGGACTACATCAAAATAAAAAGTTTCTGCACAGCAAATGAAACATGCATTAAAATGCAAAGGGAGCCCACTGTATGGGAGAACATATTTGCCAATGATATATCTGATAAGGAGTTAATATCCAAAATACAGAAAATATTATACAATTCAACAAAAGAAAGACAAATAATCCAATTTTTAAAAATGGTTAGAGGATCTAAATAGACATTTCTCCAAAGAGAATATACAAATGACCAAGAGACATATGAAAAATGTTCAGGCTCTAGTCATCAGAGAGATGTAAACTAAAGTGACAATGAGGTATCACCTTACACCTGTCAGAATGGCTACTATAAGCAAATCAACAAATGACAAGTGCTGACAAAGATGTGGAGAAAAGGGAAACCTAATACACTTCTGGTGGGAATGCAGACTGGTGCAGCCATTATGGAAAACAGTATGGAGTGTCCATTTGACTGAGTGATCCTAGTAGGAATTTACCCTAAGAAGCCTGAAACACCAATCAGAAAGAAAATGTGCACCCCTGTGTTCTTAGCAGCACAATTTACAATAGCTATGATCTGGAAACAGCCCAAATGCCCATCAGCAGATGAGAGGATAAAAAAGCAGAAGCTTTTTATTTTGATGTAGCCCCACTTGTTTACTTTTTTCTTTGTTTCTCTTCCCTAGTCATTGTATTAGTGAAATTTATGCCACATTTACACATTGGAATACTGCCTATATATATAAAAGGCTCATATGCTAAGTGTCCTACCATCCGACTGGTTGCTATGATACACACTAACCATCAGGAGGCAGATGCTCAATGCAGGAGTTGTCATGATATACACTGGCATTTACAGAGAAACAGCACAATGGACCTGTGGGAGCACACTGACCACCAGGGGCCAGCTCTGGAGCCAAGAAAGCAACGCTCAGCTTCTCCTAAGTGGGACACAGGCCCCACCACCACCCTGGAGTCACAGTCCTCCAAATTGTAGCTACCACCGTTGAGACTTCATGGAGCAAAATTTGGCCCACAGCCCAGCCCAGCTTGGAAATGGTGGCTGTGGTGCTGAGTAATGATGTCATGTAGCAATGCCTGGTTTTCTCTCCCTAGTGACAGGCCATCTAAACATATAAAAGGATAATATGCTAAATGCCCAACCATCTGACCAGTCTCTATGATGTGCACTGATTACCAGGCAGCAGATGCTCAATGCAGGAGCTGCCAAATTGCAGTGACTTGGCAGCAGCAGTTCTCTGGTGATGCATCCTGAAACCAGAGGGAAGGGAGCCTGATTCCTTGCAGGGCAGTGCAATTCTACCTTCGGCTGTGGGTTATGTTGTTGCTGGGGCACTGTCGGCCCTGAATCTGGTTTGCTGCACACTTGCATTTAAGTTCCACACTCTGTATGACAGCAACTTTGCAAAGTGCCCTCTTGCACTCCAGGACCCCTTGGGGGATGTCAGAGAGCCGGTTTTGGCCTGATCCCAGCAGGCCAGGCCAAAGGACCTCACCTGCCAGAGAAACACGCTTAAGATGCTGGGGAGGGACTTTGGAAGGTTGGCTCCAGGGCATGTCTGGCCCATCTCACCCAGTCCTGCCCCACTGGCCACCTTCTAATTAATCTTCTTTCAATGTGCATGAATCTGTGCATCAGGTCACTAGTGTATATATAAAATGATGGATCACTTACCCTTTGAAACAACATGGAGGGACCTGGAGCTCATCATGCTAAGTGAAATAAGCCAGTCAAAGAAAGACAAATATAGCCTGATCTCACTTACATGTAGAATCTAATGAACAAAAGAGACTGACAAACAAAATAGATCCATAAAAGCATACAGCAGGCTGACAGATTTCAGAGGGAAAGGGAGTGAGGCTTAATAGGTTAACCAAAGAATTTATATGCATATATGCATAACACATTGTCACAGACAATAGTGTGGTGAAGGCTTAAGGAGGGGGTAGGAGTAAGAAGGAGGAAGATCAATGGTAGGAAAAAAACAGGGACATCTGTAATACTTTTAAGAATAAGTTTAAAAAAAAAGAAAAGAAACTTATCCAAACCACCACCACTAAAAACAGAGGTAGGCATTGAACCTCCAAATTTCATTGACTTTCCATTATATTCTAGAGGCCCAATGCATGAAATTTGTTCAAGCCTCAGTCAGCCCTCGCAGCCCTGGCTTCATCTGGCAGGTCTTCCAGAAGGACATTTGGAAGGTCATCCTGCTGTTCAGTCTAATGAACATATTAGCTCTTTATTATATAGGACTAGAGGCCTGGTACATGAAATTCATGCACTTGGGGTGGGGAGGTTGCTCAGCCTGGCCTACACCCTCTTGCAGTTGGGGAGCCCTCACAGGGAGTGGGCCTAAGCCATCAGTCAGACATTTTTAGTGCTGCCACATAGGCGGGAGAGGCTTCCGCCACCACCACTGAGCTCACCAGCTGTGAGCCCAGCTTAGGGCTTCTGGCTGAGTGGTGATCCCCCTGTGGGAGCACACTGACCACCAGGGGCCAGCTCCTGTGTTGAGCATCTGCCCCCTGGTAATCAGTGCACATCATAGTGACCAGTCATTCGGCCATTTGGTCAATTTGCATATTAGCCTTTTATTATATAGGATTGCCATTTCATATACACTATACAGACTGCTCTTTAACCCCCTGAACATAAAGCTATATATGCTCATGATTGAGCATTCAACAGGTGCTCTCTGTCTGATGTGCTTGTTGTCTTGATCCTAATATTTCCATCCAACCCCAGAGCACCATCTCAGATGTTGGAGATGTACGGTATCACAGAGATTCCCATGGGGCCTGCTATCCATCTGTATGCAGAATCAGACCTTTAAATATATTGCCTATATTATCTGTAACCCTGAAACATTTGTGTCAGAGATAATGGCACCAAAATTTTAACCCACAGTCAAGAGTGATCCAATCTGATTGGTTCCTTCATATGGAACTCTCCTAGACTCAGAGCAGTTCCTAACTTGAGGACTATTTGGAGAATTGTTGTAGCTGAATGCACTGGATTCTGGCTTAGTCTGCAGTGGAAGTGAGTTACTTCATCTCCCCTGGCTTCACTTTTATCTTGGGTGAAATAGAGTTAGTTAAACCAGTGGTTATCTGTAACTCTCTGGGTTAAGTGGCAGGAACCCATCTCATACCAGCACCAGCAAAAAATTCAAGGTCCACACAGCTGCATGGCAGACAAGCCGAAGGCGAAGCTGGCTGGAACCAGGGTTCATCCAATGTCTCCCCACCCACCTCTTAGTTTTACTTCTCTCTGTGTGGTCAGTTTCACTATCTTCACTCCCCCGTGCTGCAGAAACCACGTCCATAGTAGCTCAGAAGCATGTCCTTCCAGCTTCCGAACAAGACAGGTGATAGAGTTGCAGGTTCAATTCCCAGTAGGGGGCATGCAAGAGGCAGCCGATCAATGATTCTCTCTCATCATTGATGTGTCTCTCTCCCTCTTCCTGCCTCTCTGAAATCAATAAAATATACATATATGTATTTTGTGTGTGTGTGTGTGTATATATATATATATATATATATATATATATATATATATATTATTATTATTATTTTCAAAACGGAGAGGAAATAGCATACTCCAGCTTGAAAAGTCAGCTCCCCCTCATCACAGGTGAGCACCAATCAAGATGACAAGGAGGGACATCCTTTTGAAAAGTCGACCTCAGAGGCCAGATGCCTTCTTTTTGAGGGTCACCCTGCCCCAGGGGAACTCAGGAGCTGTGAAGCCTCACAGGCATGTCTCAGTAGTCCTTATAAGGGCAGGACTTACTACCCAGTGCTTACAGGTCTCTTTCCGAGCCTGAGCCCAGGCTTCATGTGTCTAACATGGCATAAGTTTAAAGAAAGATCCCCAGGACAGGTATCATTCTGTCTCTGATGGATGGATTATCATCTCTGATGACAAACAGGGGCCGCAGAGACATCCCTGTGGCAGAAAGCTCACCACCTTCGTGTTGTGTGACCTCTGCCGGAGAGGGAAATTTTTGTTTCTGATCAGTGCCTCATGGACTATGGAGCTTCTAACCTGCCATCCTCTGATGGAATCCCACTAGTCCTGGCCCTTTAAGAGAAGGATCTCTTATCCTGGGGTGAAGAAATGAAGCAAGCAACTCTTGGGCCTTTGTACCCTCCTATTTGATAGAGCAATCCCTTCCTGACCCACAGCTCTGGCCAAGGCTTGGGTGCACTTAAAGGCTTGCTCCCAGGCTGCAAGCAAGAGCCATTGGGCAGTGACACAGAGGGGCCATAGAGAAACAGTTACGTGGCTCCACCCAGGAAAATGAGAATTGTCAGAGGTTGATGTACATAAACACCAGTCCATAACTACTGGTCTCGGCATGCACACATACCCACTGCTCCTGGGCACTTAGAGGCTACCAGGCACACCAGCCTCTACGTCTGCAGCTGTCCTCTGCCAACGGCCCTGGCCTTTGTTCTGACCTGACCATCCTTCTGTGCACAAGTGGTAGGCAGAATACTCACACCAGGACTCACACCAGACCCAGAAGGCTCTGCTCCTGGGATGCCTGCTTCTCTTCTCCCTCACCTCAGTCTCCAGAGATAGGAGTAGAATCCCAACCTGCAGGCCACTGTGTGTCCAGGGATGGTATATCTAGAACCCATCCAAGAATGCTACCCAGGGGGAAACTGGCTTCACACATGTTCCTTGCTCCTTAGGACTCTCGGCTTCACGGTCAGATGGTGAAACTGTTCCCAAAGAGTGGCGAAAGGCCTGGTCTGCTGCCTCCCCCCACCCCTGTCCTGGCGAGGACAGTAGCATGGCCACCTGGGGTATCAGAGACAATGTTGGCTGGGTCTCTCCTTGCTCTGGACACTGACCTAAGCACTTCATATACACCAGTGGTCAGCAAACTCATTAGTCAACAGAGCCAAATATCAACAGTACAATGATTAAAATTTCTTCTGAAAGCCACATTTTTTAAACTTAAACTTCTAATGCCACTTCTTCAAAATAGACTTGCCCAGGCCGATGTATTTTGTGGAAGAGCCACACTCAAGGGCCCAAAGAGCTGCATGTGTCTCGCGAGCTGCAATTTGCCGACCACGGATATACACAATCGCCATGACCAGCTATTGTCACTCCCTCTTATCATAGGAGGTAACTTAGGTGAGGGGAGGCTAAGAACATTTATCTTTACCTTGAGACTTGACCTCTTGGAGCCCAAAGCCCAGCCTGTAGCCCCCACACCAGCTTTTCCTTTGCACTATCTCCTGCATAGAGAGGGCTCCCCCTCCTTGCCTCACTCTGGCAGCCCTGGGTTGCCCTTGGCACTAGGATCCCTCTCCCTTCTGTGTAGTCTGCCATCCTTTCCACCAGCACGGTCTTTCCACAACACAAATTTGACTCTATCGCTTCTTCCTGCTTGAAACCCTCCAAGCCTCCAAGTGGCCTGCTGTGTATATACTTGGTGTGGCTGTCAAGGTTGCTTCCCTTCCTCTTCCTTTCCACCTACTCCAGTCCTGCCCCCCTACCCCCGCCCCATTGGTCCAGGCCCCTTTAAAGGGACCACCTCCTCCATGAAGCCTTCCATCCTGAATCTGTCAAGTCTTTGAAAGTGAGTTGAAAAGGCCCCTTATCTAGTGGTCTTCAAACCAATTTCTAAAACACAACGAGAGTTTGCAGGACAACAGTGTGACAAGTACTAGTAAATGAATGGTGGGTGTGTGCAGGGGAGGGTCCCTAGCTCCTTGCACCTTCAACCCAGGGAGATGGAGTTGTTATCCTTGCCTCTGCTCCACAGCTGCAGATTTGTGTTCCTGTCATGGATTTGGTATCCAGGTAGAATTTTATCACACAGGGTCCTGCTGCTAACATACCAATATGCAATTATATGTCATAATAACATAACAATAACAGTATAATCCAGGCCACCCTTCTGGTTTTACAGCTGGGAATCCCTACAGCACTTGCTGTGCACTATGATTTGACACCTAGGGCTGACGACCCCCTGGATGTTTTCTTTTCCTGGAGATGTCTGTCTTCTCAACTACAGTATGAACTCCTCACAGGCCAGGATCAGGTCTTCTATTAGATATCTCGGAGACTAACAAGGTTTAAAAAATATCTACTTGTTGTGACTATTTATTATCTGCTAAAAATATTTCCCTAAAGACATAAAACAAAGCAGATACAAATAAAGCCCCACCTCAGTCCCTCCCTCCTCACTCCATCCCCAGAGGTAACCACTCCCTAAGATAGTGTATATCATTTGTCTACATGTTATCAATTCTAAACATATATTTTTTATTGATTTCAGAGAGAGAGAGGGAGAGAGAGAAACATCAATGATGAGAGAATCGTTGATCGGCTGCCTCCTGCACGCCCCCTACTGGGGATCCAGCCTGCAACTCGGACTTATGCTCTGACTAGGAATCAAACCCAGCCAGGTATTTCTCCTCTTTTATATTCCACATACAAATGCTTTCTTATGCTGTGTAATCGATGGCTTCCGAGTTCTGATGGGTAATCTCAGAAACTACGAGAAGTGAAGACTCCCTTTCCGTGTGCATCTTGTTTCCCAGTCAGACTAAGGCTAAGAAGAACAGACATCATAACTCCCCTAACCTTCCGAACATGCACTTCTTGTCCCAGTGCGTGTCACCTGCTGATCCAGGGACAATTCCTGCTTGTGTCTTGAGGATGTGGTGTTGCCTCCTCTGTGAGGACCCTGGCCAATAAAAAACAGTTTCACTTACTACATAATCGAGCTAAATCCAGGCCAGCCCACTTGGTGCCCATCTTGGCTTGGTCACATTAGCTGAGTGGGTGCAGCAAAGTTAGGCAACTTCTCTGTGTCTCAGTTTCTTTTTCTTTTTTTTTATTTAATAAATCTTTATTGTTCAGATTATTACAATTGTTCCTCTTTTCCCCCCCAAAGCTCCCCTCCACCCAGTCTCACTCCACCCTCTGCCTTTACCTCCCCACCATTGTTCTCATCCATAAGTGTATGCTTTTTGTCCAGTTTCTTCCTGCACCCTCCTACCCCTTTCCCCCCAATAATAATCAGTCCACTCCCTTTCTATGGCCCTGATTCTATTATATTCACCAGTTTATTCTGTTCATCAGATTTTTAATTCACTTGATGTTTAGATTCACTTGTTGATAGATATGTATTTGTTATTCATAATTTTTATCTTTACCCTTTTCTTCTTCTTCCTCTGCTTAAAGAATACCTTTCAGCATCCTATCTAATAAAATAGTAATATGCAAATTGACTGTACCTTCGCTACACCCACCAGCCACGCCCACCAGCCAATCAAAAGTGGGGGTGGGGCTGAGGTGGCCAGGGCAAGGGGACGGGGCTGAGACGGCCCAGGCAGTGGGGGGTGGGGCCAAGGCAGTCAAGGCCGTAGGGGTGGGGCTGAGGCAGCCAATGCTGCAGGGGTAGGGCCGAGGCATCCCGAGCCGTGGGAGGCAGGGCCGAGGTGCCCGGGAGGGGGGTTGGAGGGTGGGGCCAAGGTGGCCAGGGCTGAGGGGTGGTGGGGCTGAGGCAGCCAGAGTGGTGCGGGGGTGGGGCTGAGGTGGCCTGAGCTTCAGGGGAGTTGGGCCAAGGCGGCCAGGGCTGTGGGGGGTGGGGCCGAGGCCTGTGCTATCTGAGCTGGATCTGGCTGTTTCAAAGGCCCAGACTTGGGGGTGGGGAGAGTATGTGGCTGGGACGGAGCCAGCCATCAGCCCCATTGCAGAGTGATGGCTGGGTGCCCGAGGCTTAAAGTCTCGCCAAAGGTGGCGAGGCTTTAGGCCTTGGGCAGGCTGGGTGAGTGGAAAGTAGGACATCCCCTGAGGGCTCCCAGTATGTGTGAGGGGACAGGTTGGGCTGAGGGATCACCCACCCCCAGTGCATGAATTTCATGCACCAGGCCCCTAGTTTCATATAATATTGATTTGGTGTTGATGAACTCCTTTAACTTCCTCTTATCTGTGAAGCTCTTTATCTGACTGACTTTCAATTCTGAATGATAGCTTTGATGGGTAGAGTGATATTGGTTGCAGGTTCTTGCTATTCATCTCTTTGAAGATTTCTTGCCACTCTCGTCTAGCCTGCATAGTTTCTGTTGAGAAATCAGCTGACAATCATATGGTTGCTCCCTTGTAGGTAATTAAGTGCTTTTCTCTTGCTGCTTTTAATATTCTCTCTTTCTCTTTTGCTCTTGGTATTTTAATTATGATGTGTCTTGGTGTGGCCCTCTTTGGATTACTTCTGTTTGGGGTTCTCCGCACTTCCTGGACTTGTAAGTCTATTTCTTTCACCAGGTGGGGGAAATTTTTGTTCATTATTTCTTCAAATAGGTTTTCATTATCTTGCTCTCTCTCTTCTTCTGGCACCCCCATAATTCTGATGTTGGTACACTTGAAGTTGTCCCTGAGGCTTCTTACACTTTCTTCAAATTTTTGGATTCTTTTTTCTTTAGGCTTTTGTGGTTGAATGTTTTTTGCTTCTTTGTATTTCAAAACTTTGACTTGATTCTTGCATTCCCCTAGTCTGCTGTTGGGTCTCTGTATAATATTTTTTATTTACTCAGTGTATATTTAATTTCTAATTGGTCCTTTTTCATATCCTCAAGGGTCTCACTAATTTTATTGGCCTTTTCTAGGAAATTTTTGAAAAACCTTATAACCGTGGTTTTGAACTCTATAGCCAGTCATTTGTTTTCCTCCATTTCCTTCATTTGTGTTATGTTTCTTTGTCTCCGTATTTTCACTGCTTCCCTATGTTGATAGGGTAGCTTTATGTGCTAGGTGTTTCAGCCTCCCCTGTCACCTGAGGTAGACACTCTTGGTACATCCCTTTGTGGACTGTGTGTACAGCTTTATTGTGGTTAAGTCTTGATTGTTGTTGGTATCACTGGGAGGAATTGACCTCCAGGCCAATTGGCTGTGAGGATCAGCTGTGTCTATGCTGGAAGAGCTTCTGTGCTAGAGACAGCCTTATGGGACAAGACTTGCAAAATTGCAAAAGCCTCTGTGCTCAGCCTGGATGAGGCGGGGTCTCAGGGCTGAGCAGACAGCCTTGGCTTGCTGTCAACCCTGCCCTAAGAGGCCCCTGGGTCTCAGTATCCCTCAGTAATCTCTGCAAGCACCTCTGAGAGAAAGCTGCCCTCGAGTTTCACCTGCTGCCAGGCAGTCCAGATTCTCCCCCCAATGAATCTGGAATCCCAGATTCTCACCCAGAAATGGGGTTCAGCACAGTAGGAACTGGGGTTCAGCACAGTCAGGATCTTTTGTCTCCTTCCCACTAGAGAAAGCCAGCGGCACACTCAACAGTCAGTCCTCTCTTCGCGTACTTGCGCACATGCCTCCAGACCTCTGCCTTTTGCAGCTCTTGTGGTTTTCACCTGATAGTCCAGATTCCCTCTCCCCTCTCTCCTATATGAGCCTGAGTCCCCAGGGTCTCACCTGGAACTGGGGTTCGGCGCAGTAGGAAGCTTTTGTCTCCTTCCCGCTAAAGAAAGCCAGCCAGGCACCCAGCCACCCATTGTCTCCTCGCACGTCTCCATACCTCAGGCTTTTGTAGTTCCTCTGATTCCCCATGTGCTTTTCTCTTTCCTTCTAATTGCAGAATTTACACTCAGCCAGCTTTGCTGTGGTTCTGGATGATGTCCATTTTGTGTTTTAGTTGTAGTTTTGAAATTGTTGTATGAGGCAGCAGTTTAGATGTTTACCTATGCTGCCATCTTGATTTCTCCCTCAGTTTCTTTTTCTGTAAAGTGTGGTACAATTGTATCTATTCATAGGGCTCTTGTGAGGACTGAGTCAATAGAAGAAAAGCACTTTAAACAGTGCATGTTAAGTGCTGGGTAAGTGTTAGTGTCTATAATTGTTTTAAAAATATATTTATTGATTTTTTTACAGAGAGGAAGGGAAAGGGAGAGAGAAATAGAAACATCGATGAGAGAGAAACATTGATCAGTTGCTTCCTATACACCCCCTACTTGGGATGTGCCCACAATCAAGGTATATGCCCTTGACCAGAATCGAATCTGGGACCCTTCAGTCCACAGGCAGACGCTCTATCCATTGAGCCAAACTGGCCAGGGAAATGACTATGATTTTGTTGCCAAGCCCTACTTTATGGCTGAGACTCAGTAGTTTAGAAAAACCTAGTTCATGCAGTCCCATGAAATGCTAAGTCACTCTAAAATGGCTGGCCTTTAAATGAGCCCACCTCCCCCTGGGTACTGAGCCCTCACTGGAGGGGTGAGTAAATCTGTCTGAAAGACCAGGTAGCTCACTGTACCCTCTTTCTGCTCTTGGATTCCCCATCCTCTACCACTCTGCACACTCTCTCTCCTGCTCAGAACTCAGATGGAACCAAGTGGCTTCTGTCCCTGTCTGAGGGAGGGAGGTGGCCATCAGAAATGTGCTGGACCCACCGTACCTTTTGGGTCTAGTTTTCTGGGGCCTTGATCAGCAATGAGATACCAGGTTTGTCTCTGAAACCACTTGGTTAGGCTGGACTCCTCTGTCCCCCCACCCCACCCCTCTAGTTGGGGTCACCCTGTTCATAGGTGTCTGGGAAGGAGCAACATCATGCTTGACCTGACCATCAGTTTTTCTACTTACCACTCAGCGACCTGCTGGGTCTGATGAGAGGCGAACAGGTGTTTTTTTAAAGGCCTTTGCATGTTCATTGACACATCATAGAAACAAAACACTGGCAAGGGGAGCATTTTCTTTGTGAGACACACAGAGTCTTAGTCCCTAGTGCCTCACCCATGGGATGTGTACCCACCCCATCCCTAGAAATGAGCTTTACCTGCTTCTCAGATAATCACCTGCCCTGGAGACCATTGTTTTGGGGCACCATTTTATGGCAACATGCTCAGTGTTGTGGGGGAATGCTGAGAGAGAGCCGGAGGGAGTGGGGCAAAATAGACCCCAAGTTGCTCCTGGCAGACAGAGCAGACAGAGGGATCTGGGAAGGTCAGCACCTTCTTTGCTAGACAAACAGCCCCCAGTGTGTCTCCCCAGGAAGCCTCTGGAAAGCTGTTGAACAGACCAGGCCTGAGTGAGCACGGCCACCCAGTTAGCACACAGGGAGGCTTCTGCAGATGCAGCCGCAGCCTGGGGCTCCCCAGAGACAGGCTGCCATGGAGGGAGGGCCCCTCGGAGGTGACCAGGGTCACCGTTAGCAAAATACTCTTTGGTTCCTATTGCCCAATAAATCTTCCCTGATGGTTCTTCTTGGGTGATAAGCACTGAAGAGGGGCATCGCGAGGTTGACTTATTGCCTGCCGGCCCAGTTACCCCATCCTAACCCCCTTTGCTACACAGAAAGGCCTGCAGGGAAAACTGGCATAAACAGCCACAGAGCTGAGAGGAGCAGGCCTTTCTAAAGGGCTGAGGGAGAGAGGGAGAGGGCCCTCTAGGCAAGTATGGGGCTTGAAGCACAAATGATTTCAGAGTGACATAAAGGGCACAGGCACATAGGCAGTCTGGAACCCTCAAAGAAAAAATGGACTGGATCACCTGGGTCTGCAGTGGCCTCCACCCCTCCTTAGGGCATCCTCCATCTTCCTCCACGGAGCTTCTCAGAGCCTCAA
This sequence comes from Antrozous pallidus, assembly GCA_027563665.1. Lineage (NCBI taxonomy): Eukaryota > Metazoa > Chordata > Mammalia > Chiroptera > Vespertilionidae > Antrozous > Antrozous pallidus. Next base: position 99,461,763 of record CM050516.1, on the reverse strand, counting down.
CCCCTCCATACTCAGAAGGAGATGGTCCTTGGACCAGCAGCAGTGGCATCCCCTGGGAACTGGTTGGCAGTCAGACGCTCCAGGCCTACCAGACCTACTGAAGCAGAACCTGCATTCTAACCAGACCCCTGGGTAATTTGTGCACACCTCTGAGTCTGAGGGGCATGAGTCTAGCCACCTAAATGCTGTCCCCACCCTTACTACCCCCAGACTAGGTTTCCTGGGCTATAGGCTGGGTCCTCGCCCTCCTCTCTCCTGCCCCATCTCTCATACCCTGGGGCTCTGCACTCTGCCAACCACCAGTTAGAAAATAGAAGTCTGACTAGTTCATGCCATTGCGTCACTGAAGGTAACCTAGCATGTCACCAAACACACAGAGCATTTTCACTTTAACACACGACAATAATCTCAACCCAAATGCCACACAGGAAAATGTAGGGCACCTTGTGGTGTCAGCAGGGAGCCTGGGCCTTGGAGCCACTCAGAGCGGGTGCCTGTGATGCAGGCTGACCTGTGGAGGTGTTTTAACTGTCCCTCTTTTCAGTGGCTCAGCCTATCATGCTTGTGGAAGAAGAGAGAGGACAGGGGAATGACGACTGAGTAAGGCACTTGGTACAAAGCGATGGTCAACCCAAGGCCAGGGTCTACTGTGCCCCAGTGGTGTACCTGTGAGGAAGGTATTGGCTCTAGAGCTGGGAGAGCTGGGGCCAGTGGTGAGAACCTGGGCATATTACCTTCAGTCTGTGAGCATCTGTCTCCTTGTCTGTGGGAAAAAAAAAGATCCCCAGTGGTCTATAGTGCAGATTAACACTATACTGAGCCAGCCCAAAGTGCCCACTCAGTACAAGTCCATTCTCCCTCCCCCTTCCTGCGGAGGTACAGGAAGGGCAGGTGCCGAGACTCGGCCCTGGCCTCCACCAAGGCTAACAGCAACATTGGTGAGCATAAAATGATCACACTCCCAAGCAACGGAGGATGAAATGCTGAAAGGAGCCGCAGAGCCATCGGCAGGGAGGCAGACCAAGTCTTTGAGTGGAAATGGAACCAGCGAAGACACACGAGACACGGCAAGTGTGCACACAGCACACAAAGGTTAGAGACAGGACTGGGTCCTGGGGGAGATAGTCCACAGAGGCAAGGGTGACTGTCAGGGGCGGGAGGGAGCTGAAAGGACAGGAAGGAGAGCAGAGGCCTGGGTGGGGAAGGCTTTGGACAGCCAGGGTACAGGGCTGGGGCATTGCATTCCTGTGAGTAAGGCATCACTTCGGAGGACAGTGTCACTGGACTGGACCTAAAGCCTCACCTCCGCGCCCCCCCCACCACCTGCCTCCCTCCTCCCCAGTTTTCTTGGGGCCACCTCGATTTGGAGCTCTTGTTTGTGCAGCCTCTTTGCAGTATGCCTGGGAAAAGCAAATTTGATTTGTGGTGCAGGTAGGACTAGAGGAGTGGTCGGCAAACTGCGGCTTGTGAGCCACATGCGGCTCTTTGGCCCCTTGAGTGTGGCTCTTCCACAAAATACCATGGCCTGGGCGAGTCTGTTTTGAAGAAGTGGCGTTAGAAGTTTAAGTTTTAAAAATTTGGCTCTCAAAAGACATTTCAATTGTTGTACTGTTGATATTTGGCTGGGTTGACTAGTGAGTTTGCCGACCACTGGACTAGGGTCTAACCTGCCTAGTAGAAATGAGCCATTCCTGGGTACCCCTGGATGCCAGACTCTGAGGTCCTTCACTGCGAATGGCCTTATTATTCTGCTCAGTAACCTTTGGGAAGATGCTGTTCTGTACCACTTTTTCCGGTTTCATTAAGACTTAATTGACATATAATACTGTGCCAGTGTAGGGAATAAAACGTGTCGATTTGACACACTTCTAGATTACAAATGGCCCCGCATAGCATTGGTGAACATTGCCATCACGCTGCATAACTACATTTTTTCTCTTTGTGGTGTTGTGACCATTTTGCCTAAAGAAACTGAGGCTTGCTCAGGAAGGTTAGGTAACTTGCCCAAGGCCAGGGCCTACTCTATTAGCCACTGTTCTTCTCCCAGAAGAATCTACCCTTTTCTCCCTGCCGCTGTTCTGGAGTTCCACGACACCCTGAACCCCTGAAGCTGCCTCCACCAATGCCTTTCTACACACGGGCTAAAAAGTCTTCAGTGGAACTGCAGGAGCAGACAGGAGGGGGCGGGGGGGGGGGGGGAGAACAAACAAGACCCTTTCTAACAAGAAATGCACCTTGCATTGTAACGTTCCAGTCCAGGCCAGAAAGACAGTGAAGGGACAAGTGTAAATTCCAACATCACTGAACATCTGAGAACCGAGGAAAACGTTCTCCCCCAGGAAAGCAGGGTCCGGGAGGACGGGCATGGCCAAGTGCCTCTTCTACAGTGAGGGGGTAGGAGCCTCCACTGGCAGCAAATCAGGGGTCCGCTCTCATGAGGCCCAACTACCTGCATTGGGCCTGGGAATTGGACCAGGGGACTGGGGAGACTAACAGGGAAGAGGAATGAACAAAAGAAGGCTGGCCTGACTGGGTGGCTCAGCTGCATCGTCCCATCCACCAAAAAGGTTTGATTCCCAGTCAGGACACATACCTAGGTTGTGGGGTCGACCCTGAGGAGGCATATTGGAGGCAATCAATGAATGTTTCTCTCTGACCTCTCTCTGGATCTCTCTCTTAAAACAATCAATAAGCCCTAACCGGTTTGGCTCAGTGGATAGAGCATTGACCTTTGGACTGAACGGTTGGTCCCAGGTTTGATTCCGGTCAAGGGCATGTACTTTGGTTATGGGCACATCCCCAGTAGTGGGTGTGCAGGAGGCAGCTGGTCGATGTTTCTAACTCTCTATCCCTCTCCCTTCTTTTCTGTAAAAAATCAATAAAGTATATTTTTTAAAAAATCAATAAAAACATATTCTCAGGTGAGGATTAAAAAAAAAAGGCCATACCCCAACTGGCCTCGGCCATGAGAAGGTAGCCCCTAGGGTCCTAACTGCACAGCCGGACGTGTACCCTGAGCTCGGCCACCAACCGGTGAGACCCGGGGATTGCTCCTCAGCCTCGGCAGCCGCCATCTGGACATCATTAACGGGGACTGTACCTTCTCGGAAGTCTTATAAACCTCGGCGGCTGCTGGGAGGCTTAGAGCCCGTTTTATTGTGGTGATTGTGATCGAGTCCTCTTCTCCCTCTCCTTTGCTTTTGGTCTTTCTGAATTAGCAAAGCCTACACGCAGACCCTTCTTGGGAGACACACATCCAGATGTGTTTAGGTAAAGCCTAAACTTGGTGTGACAACTCCAGGAGGCCTTGAAACATATTTAAAAAATATGTGTGTGTGTGCTGTGAACATGATGTAGGCTAATGAGCATTTTGTATTAAGCAGGTTTTTATTTTTTTATATTTTATGATGCTAGGCTATCCGGAGGCCTCCCAGGGTTAGCTAATTTGTAGAAATAGCAGACCACTTTGGCCACAAGCATGGCTTTTATATGCAAACTAACCATCTCCTTTATCGCTCACCCACCCAACCAATATCCCTGCTCCCCCAAATCACTCCTGGGTCATATAACAACTAACTAGAGAGCACCCCTATAGCCCAGTAGGGGGTGTGCAGGAGGCAACTGATCAATCCTAAACCTCCTCAATTTTGCCAAAAGCCACAATAAAGGCTTGTGTTCATGGCTTTGCCTGCCCTTTATCCTTTCTACCTGCTGCTCCCCCATGGGGCCCTGCATGGTGTATTATAACACCTGTTTCTGGGGGACCTGTGAGTATAACCACTTCTTCCTTCACAACAGTCATTGCTTGTAACAAACTCCAGGTACACTTTAAAACATGTTAGTACAGGACAGTTCTATAAATGTGGCTCCCACTCTCCACACGGAAGGGTGGCACTAGAGGCAGGTGGGGTGGGCAGAGGGTGGAAGGCGGTGCCCTGGAAGTAGATGAGACTTCACTTCCAGGTAAGGTTCTATAGTCCCTGTATAACTCAGGTTCTTTTCTAGAAAACAAGAAATTTTATTAGACAATCCCAAGGTCTTTTCTAGCTCTAAATGTCTTTGGACCTAAATGGCTTGTAAAATATGTAATGGAGCAATACATAAATGCTTATGATATAACATGAAGTTAGAAGGAAAAAAAAACAGGATACAAAATGACACTATCCTACATTCCAACATGGTGGAAGACTGGAAAAATATATACAAAGAAGAACACTTTTAATGAAAGATGAGATTATCGATCAAAATGCATATTTCACATTTAAAATAAAAACCCAAAATTCATATCAGGGCAGACCTGGTGTCCTGCTCGCATCATTTCTGCATCCTTTTATAAATGCTCTGTATACATTTCTAGAAGCCCGCAATGGGTCTTACTGGGCCCAAACTAAGGTGCCAGTAGAGCTGTGTTCCTTCTAGAAGCCCTGGGAAAGAACCCATTTCTCACCTTTTCCAGCTTCTAGAGACCACCTGCATTCCCTGGCTCACACCCTGCTCCCCCTTCCACCTTCAAAGTCAGCCAAGGCCAGCGGAGCCTTTCTCATCCTAATCTCGCTTCAGCAGCACATCTCCTCGGCTGGGCCTGCCTCTGCCTCCTCTTTTACTTATGAGTATGCTGTGATTACATCAGCCCAACTGGGATAATCCAGAATCATCCAGAATCATCTTCTCATCTCAAGGACAGTTGATTAGCACCTTTGATTTCATGTGCAGCTTTAACTCCCCCTTGCCTTTTGCAGAGCACATTCACAAGTTACAGGGGTTGGGGAGGAGACCATCTTGGGGTGGGTGTAATACTCTTCTATGGGATTCTATTTCATCTAAAGAGGGTCCCCAGACAGCTCCTTGGTGTCTTCTTGATTGTCCTTGATCTTTTCACCCAGTTTAAGATGCAGAAACATAGGAAAGAGTACAGACCCTACTCCAGGATTTGCCTTGACACTGTGGTCCTCAGCAAAGATTTACTGGGCATCTTCCGTGTGTCAAAAACTAAGGCAGATATTAGGGATGATATAAATGTGAGAGTGACAAAGTCCTGCTCAGGGAACTCACAATCTAATAAAGAAGAGGACCATCCACAGAAGCACCCCAGATACAAAACACAAAGGAAGACATGTGAAGCGAGGTGAGGGGAGGTGCTGTTGGCTGTGTCTGAATTCTGAAGGCACGTTTGAGATCTGGGGAAAGGATGGTGGAAGAAGGTAGCCCAAGCTCAGTTCAGCTCTGATTTTTTTTTTTAATTAGAATTAGTACAAGAAAATGCCCCTTGTTCTCTCATCCTTTCCTTCTTCCCGTCTGCTAGCTCCATCTCACTGCTCAGGGGTAACTGCTCCATTGAGATACTTATATCCTTTCATATCCATTCTATATGTCAAAATGCTCAAATGTGAAATGTTACATTGATAACATGTACTCTTTTTTTTTACACAATAGGTTCATTCCTTAACTTTTCTTGCCACTCAAATCAGTCTCAATCGAACTGAGTGTATTTTCACAAAACAGCGCAATGTGTACATAGTATTGCTAGGCTAAGTCTCTAAGCATGGAATATTTATGTCAAAGGATATGCCCAGTTCTAATTTCTACAGATTCTGCCATTATCTAAATATATGCAGCTGTTTTATTCTCCCTCTTAATTATTCAGGAACTGCTCTTTCTGTACACCTCACCTATGCTAGATATTATCCATCTTTTTTTAACCTCTGCCAATCTGATAGGTGGGAAGATGATATCTCAATGTGGTCTTGATTTGTGTTTCTCTAATGATGAGTGTGGTTAAGTGCGTTTTTTTTTTATGAGCCTGTTTATGTTTTAAATTTTGGGGCCATGTGGGATTTATTTTGTTATAAGAATAGAATTTTATTTTTTTCCAAATGGAAGTACTAGTTATTAAATAATTCACACCTAGCTCTAAAATTTAAGAATAAAAGAAGACTACCTTAATTTAAACCTCACAACATATACCAAAAGTAATTCAAAATGAATCATAGGTTTAAAGATAAAATAAAAAACTTTAAAAAGATAACACAGGAGAGGTCTTCAGTATATACAGATAACAAATAAAAAATTAATAAATTGGACTCCATCAAAATTAAACACTTTAGTATTATGAAATATCCTGTTAAAATATTTTTTAAAAGATGAGACTATATTTTAAAATTTTTTAAATATTTTTATGAATTGTAATGTAAATATCTGTGTTTTCTGATGGTCTTAGGCTGTACCAATTGAAGTACCCAGCTATGGCTTCATTATTGAGGTTTGATGGTTCTTTCTATATTCTATTAGAGGCCCAGGGCATAAAATTTGTGCACTGTGGGAGGGAGGGGTCCCTCATCCCGGCCTTCACCCTCCCACAGTCCAGGAGCCATTGAGGGATACCAGGGAGGCAGGTATCCAAAGCCGCTGGTGCTCACCAGCCTGTGAGTCTGGCTTCTGGCTGAGTGGTACTCCCCCTGTGAGAGTGCACTGACCACCAGGGGGCAGCTCCTGTGTTGAGCGTGTGCCCCCTGGTGGTCAGTGGTTGTCATAGTGACCAGTTGTTCCGCCAGTTAGTTGATTTGCATATTAGCCTTTTATTATATAGGATATGTAAGCCTTTGTTGAATACATGGTACGTGAATATTTTCTCCTAATCTGCACCTCTCTCTCTCCCTCTCCTACCCATCCTTCTCTCTCAATTCAACCAATTAAAATGTATCTCAGTCTTTCTCTCTGTGTCTCTCTCTCTTTTTTTCTCCTTCCCTCCTCTTCCCATCCCTCTCTCTCAAATCAACCAAATTTAAAAAAATCTTTTTTTCTTAAAGGCACCTCAACAACCAGAATTCAAAAAATCTAATTATATATGGGCAAAAGAGTTGAACAGATATTTCACCAATGAGGAAACATGGATGGCAAAGAAGCACTGAAAAGATGTTCAATATCTTCAACCATTTGGGAAATGCAAATTAAAAATTTAAGCCACAATGAGATAAGACTACATACTTATTCAGAATGGCTTAAGTAAAAAATAACGATAATACCAAATGCTGATTAAGATGTAGAGGAACTGGAATAAGGATACACTGCTAGTGGACATCTACAATGGTACAGCCACTCAGGAAAATAGTTTGGTGGCTTCTTACCAAACTAAACATGCAGTTACCTTATGACCCAACAACTGCACTCTTGTATATTTATCACAGAGAAATAAAAACTCACATTCACACAAAAACCTGTCCATGAATGTTTATAGTACTTTTATTCATAATAGCAAAATAACTAGCAGTGGGGGCAGGGAGGCTGAACAAACTTTGGTAGACCCATACAATGAAATATCATTCAGCAATAAAAAATATTAACTACTAATGTGTACAACAATCTGAGTGAAACTCAAGATATGTGCTTAGTGATAAAAGCCATTCCAAAAGGTTAGGTACTATATACAATGTTTTATTCCATTCATATAACATTGTCCAAATGGGAAACGCTAGAGATGGAAAACAGACTAGTGGTTGCCCGGGGCCATGGGTAGAAAGGAGGGGCATGGGTACTTAACTACAGAGATAGCAGAGGGAGTTCTTTGTTAATGGGACAGTTCTGTATCTTTACTGTGGCGTTACAAGAATCTATACATGTGATAACATCGCATTCAGCAACACACACACACACACACACACACACACACACACATAAGTGAATGAAGGTTTAAAAGTGATTTAAAAATAAGGTCTAACTCTAGCTAGTTTGGCTCAGTGGATAGAGTGTCGGCCCTGAAGGGTCCCTGGTTCAATTCCGGTCAAGGGCACGTACCTTGCATGCAGGTTCCCTGGCCCTGATCCAGGTGTGTGTGGAAAGCAACCAACTGATGAGTCTCTCTCACATCAATATTTCTTTCTGTCTCTCTCTCTCCCTTCCACTCTCTCTAAAAATCAATGGAAAAATATGCTTGTGTGAGGGTTAATAAAAAAATAAATAAATAAACAAATAAACAAACAAACAATAAGGTCAATAGTACAGTTAGCAGTATTGTGCCAGTGTCAATTTCCTGATCTTTATATTGTATTGCAGTTATATAATACGTTATCACTGGGAGAAACTGAAGGAACTATTTTTGCAAATTCTTATGAATCCATAAGTATTTCAAAGGAAAATGTTTCAAAAAATTTTTGAATGAAAAAATGAGAAAAGAAAATCATCTTTGCCAAAGACCTCCCCATTGCACAGGGTGGTTCTCTTTGGCAGTTGCTTCATCCACAATAACCTCCTTCCTCTCTCTCCTCTCCAGACACACAACATACTATCCTTTTGAAAAGTTTACAGTTGAATGCAAGGTGCCTTAGATCAGGACTACCGGAAAGTTACGTAAACAAAAATAGTTCCAGAGAACACCTGCGCGGCAGGTTCACCGATTGTTACTGTTTTCACCCACTCGCTTTATCCTTTGGGATGGATCCAAATGGTTTCTGAACCACTTGAGGGTAAGTTACATACATACATGGATACTTGAGAGTTCATCTGCGAATATTCGTTTAGGCAACCACAGCAGTGTTGCCAACTTCAGTAAATTTAACATCGGCACAACACTTTGCTCCATCATTCCGATTCCACTTTCTCAGTGTGGCCCCGATATTTTCCAGTACAGAATCCAGCCCGAGGTCAGCCGCACTGAGTGGTCACGTCTCTTTGAGAGTCTTAGTATGCCCAGCTTTGCTCCCAGGTCTCTCCTCGTCACCGGGCACCCAGAATTCACCTGTGAACTGCCTCACCCATCTCTTTGTGAGTAAAGGCGCTGTAACAATTTACAAGAACTAAATGGAGTATTTCTCTTCTGCATCATTATTCCCCCAGAAGCATCGACATTATATTGTGGGTTGGGGCAGAGGGGACCTGCTTTGGTTTTTGCTCCCAGCCTTGGACAACGACGTAGGGCGGAGGAGGCCAGCCAGGGGAGAGAAGGCATTTGGAAAGAAACCCCCTAGGGAAGAGGGGACCGAGGCCAAGCGAAGAACTCCCCTTTTCCACTCCTTCACCTGGAGCACCGGGCGGCCAATCGGCGGCGCGGCCCAGGTCCCCGTGGCCAATGGGGAGGCGGCGCGGCGCGCGCCCCAGAGCTATAAGCGCGCGCGGGCGGCGGAAAGTGAAAGTGGGGCGGCCGCTGCGGGCGCTGCGGGCCCTGGACTCAGACGTTGGAGCCAAGTTGCCCAATCGACGGGATGCTCAGGACTCCGGAGCCGCGGCTCGGGGAGGCGGGGGCGGCCACCCAGGCCAAGCCGCTCACCTCCTTCCTCATCCAGGACATCCTGCGGGACTGCGCGAGCAGCCGGCAGCCCCGGCCCCCGCCTCTGCCCCGCCACCAGCGGGCGGAGCGGCAGAGCCCTGAGCCTGAACCCCCGGCGGGGAGCGGCGGTGCAGACGAGCAGGAGGACCAGGCGAGCGCCCGGCCCCGCGCCGCGCCCGGGGAGGCCGAGTCGCTAGCGGAGACGGAGCCAGGTAAACCCCCGGGACCCCGGAGGCCGCCTGGGCCGGGTGGGGACCCGCAGAGGGCGAACTGGCCTGCAGGCTGCGCGGGCGTGAGGACCGGTCCCAGGCGCATCTCCCGGAGCGCTCCGGCTGCTTCGGGGATGCGGGGATGCGGGGCCCGCGGCGACTGGGCGAAGGGACCTCGCTGTCTCCTGCGGCGGGTGCGCCTCCTAAGCCTCAGCGTTCAGGCGGCGCAGGATGCAGACATCGGCCTGACTCCTCGCAGGATGCCCCGGGCTCCGAGGGCTCCCGCGCCCCGGGCTTAAAAGCCAGAGCACGCGCAGCGCCCACCGTGCCCCCCCGCCCCCAGTCCCGCACCCACCCGGCCCCCAGCCATCCCGCGACTGCTGCTCGGTACCAGCCCCGCATTACCTCTTAGCACATACAGTAACAATGTACCACAAATAACTGATCATCACTAATATGAAGAAATTAGAATGTGCCCAACTAAGATCCCCCTTTTGCTTCCCAATCACAGGAGTAGCAAAAACAATCAAGTTGGGAGTTCCCTTTGGCTTCGGCACTTTTAAAGTAGACTTTTCTTTCCCATCATTCCTTAGGAGTTATCCTAATTTGGGGGGGCGGGGAGATAAAGCAGGACAGATGCTTTCCTTTAGCCCTCAAGCCTCTCCTGTCACACAAGCCCTCCCTGGCCGCCCGGATGGTCACACCTCAGGTGCTTCACAAGGTGTCTTCTCTCCGTGTCTTCCCTCCTCCCTTCCCCCACCACCCTCGGGATCCAGATCCAGAATCCCTGCTGAACTCTAGGGGACAGAACAGCAGGAAGCTCTGCCACTATAACCGCCTCTCCTTTGGGTTCTTGATGGCTATTAGGAAACTAATACATAGTATACATGTTCACTCACTCCGTGCCTGAGAACTCCTTAGTCATGTGAAAAACGTGAAATGTATCCAAGATGACAGTGGGCTGTTTGTTCACTCACTGGAGAGATAAGGGTGGATTGAATTCTGCCTTATTCCCTGCTAACATGTAACTTTTCCCTTCCCATCCCCTTTTCTCCCCTCTTGTTTCCAGATAGGCACTTGGAGACTTATCTGTTGGACTGTGAAAACACGTCAGGCACTTCGCCAAACCTTCCCCACACCCCCAAGCAGCCGCAGAAGCGCTCCCGAGCCGCCTTCTCCCACTCTCAGGTCATCGAGTTAGAGAGGAAATTCAGCCACCAGAAGTACCTGTCAGCCCCTGAAAGAGCTCACCTGGCCAAGAACCTGAAGCTCACTGAGACCCAAGTGAAAATATGGTTCCAAAACAGACGCTACAAGACCAAGCGAAAGCAGCTCACCTCAGACCCGGGCGGCCTGGAGAAGCACTCCTTGCCAGTCCTGAAAGACGAGGGCTTCTCCCGAGCACCCCTCATCTCCATGTACAACAGCTACCCTCACTACCCCTACCTGTACTGCCTGGGAGGCTGGAGCCCAGCTTTCTGGTAATGCCAGCTCAGACAACCCCAGCTCAGAGGACAAGCGTGCATGATCAGAAACCGCTTTCCCCAGATTGTCTTTCCTCAAGGCAGAAGGGGCCGGGGCGGGAGGACTGGGGAGCAAGAGGCTTGGAGACCTCTTGGAGGTTTGCGTGGAAATTCCAGATTCTTCACTGGTGGGCCAATGAGAAGTGCGTCAGTGAATAATTTAATATCCAAGTAGTTACCCCACACGTGATATGGGTCATTTTTGCTCATAGAGACCTGTTTCAAGTGGGGAAGGGTAGAGTCAAGGGCTGTTGCCAGCACCGTGTGGGATGTTGTATGTGCTGTCCGTATCGCTGCTGAAGATTGCATTCCCTGTGCTCCGTTCTCCCATGTAACTGGGCATAGACTCTGAAAGAGCAAACCTGAGGGAGAAAGGACAGCCAAGCTGAGGATGTCACCCACCAAATTAGGCTGAAATTCAAAAGCCTCATTGGACTTGGAAGATGACCAAGGTTTCTCTTGGTCCCTGTAAGAGAGGGAAATAGAGGGTCTTGTCACCGAGAAACCTGTCATGCTCAGGTTTAGTCCTTTTTACAGAGTTCACCAACTTAAGTATTTGCAGGGTGGCCCAAGCAGACCAAGAGTTACTTTGTGAGGGTTTAAGACAAGCTGTGTAACCAGAACACTACTGTAAGCAGTGGGCCCGGGCCAGAAGCTTTGGGGGCATTGCAATTTTACTAGCAAAAGGTAAAAAAACAAACAAAAAGCCTTTCTGGACCCTTTGCCCTGGGCTTGAGAATTTAGAATGAGAAGGCTCCTGGAGTTTTCGGGCTATATTGCACCCCACATCATGACGATCACATAATTCTTCACTCGCCTTCCTCCTTGTTTTCTGTCCCTTTTCCACAGCAATCACCCGCAGAAGGGTTCTTTTTTAATCCAGACTTACGGTCTGGCTGCACCTAACATATGCCTTCCTTATTTAGCCTGAGATCTGGTCCAGTTTTTTGTTTTCTCTCTCTCTCTCTCTCTCTTTCTCTCAAACTTTATCTTTCCTGTGTTAAAAAGGGAGGAGGACAGATTCTGAATTGGCTAAAATATATGCCTGTGGTTTTTTTTAATATATTTAACAATTCTTATTTTTTTCTTTAAAAAATATTCAGCATTAAATCCCAAATCCTATTTAAAGATTTGACAGCTCCAGAGGTCACTGCTGCTTTTATAGGACTTTGGCTGTTGTTACAGTTCAAAGTCTGACAACCCTTTGGGGTCCCCGCAGGCAGAGGAAGTAAAGCGAATGGCTTTCACGCTCGGGGAAAGCAGTACACAATGCAGGGTCGCTACCATTGAGCTGGCCATGGAGATTCAGGGCTCAGGGCTGTGGGGTGCAGGTGGTGTGGGGGTAGGGGATGCGGGGAGATATGTCCGCCTGGGCCTCAGAGAGCACAGTGCCCAAGAGAGCATTTTGCAGCAAGAGGCTAAGAAAAAAAAGGAAACAGTTTTCAAAATGCAACATTATTGTGACTCCCATCATGAAACAAAAGATAATTTTCCAAATGCTTCAGGAACTGTGTTTAATGCTTGGGGGGGGGGGGGGGGGGAATGGGTCCCCAAAATGAGTCACCTTGTGATTTCAGCGAGAACAAGGGGAGGGCAAAGGAGAATTGAGGCCACCCTTGTGTTTCCATTTTGTTATCTCAGGTGACCTGGAAGAGGGAAGACAGAATTAAGCAAGCCAGTCCCTAATGAGGTACCCTGAGGCCTGGAAATCTCTTGATCCCACCACTTAATTCTCTTTAGCGAGAAACCTTTCAATTTCCTCCTATTAAAAGGGCCAATTTACTGTTGGTGGCAAACCCACCAAAGTTGATAGAATGTTGGCCCATTTCACCCCAGTTTCTATCGCTCACACTCCACATTGAAATACTGTAACACGCCACGTGCTGCTGACAATGCTGGGGAGCACAGAAGGCCGCATAGCCTAAATCGCTTTTCCCTTTTCCCTGTCTCCCAAGATAAGCGTTGAGAGCTTGCTCTCCGCTCAGTACCCTTTCTCTCCCACCTCCTAAATTTAAACCCTTCACACTACAATTCTGCAAGTATTAAACATTTGACGGTGATATATATTGTGTTGCAAAAAAACAGTCTTTGTTTAAAATTATTTGGTTCGTAAACCCATCCTGCCTTTCCCTGCTTGGAACTAGTTACGCCACCCTATCCAAACTGGTAGAAGGGCATTTGAAGAGCTAGTGTGTCGTATCTGGTGGGGACCTGCAGAGTGCCCCAGACCGCTTTATCCAGGCGGCCCGTTTTCTCCCCGTGTAATAAAATCAGTTCGGTTTGCTTAACGTGCATAACAAACTCCGCTCTAATCTATAACACGCCAAGGCCTGTGACTTAAAGTTTAATAAAGTATCCGAACCCAACTTTATTTTTCTATGTATTTTTTGCAACATGAATGTTAAAAATAAAGGACCGTGTCTTTATTAGACATCCTTGTGTGGTTTTCTGTTTCCTAAAGACTGTATGTTATTGAGCTTACATATTTCTTGTTACCTCGTTCTCCCACCCTCATCCTGCCTGACAAATCTAGGGAGAACAAATAATCAAAAGCAGTTGCTTAGCCAAGCAGACCATGGTCATTCCTTTAAAGGCACCAGTCTCTGTTCTGGTAAGTCAAGTGCAGGGGAAAGGAGCTTCTGTCTTCAGTTTAATATTCACCTTTTCCAGCCCAAGAACACCTTTGCTTAACCAAGAATAACGGGTATTTACTTACATTTCTTGAAGACCCTGACAGGGACGAGTAGACCACAATAATAATTCATTTAAAATTCCCCCTTCACTTCCCAATAGCCCTTCACACTGCAGCTGCTCCCCTGGCCCCTGCATCTCCCTGCAAACGTCACCTTTATCAGGGCAGACAGGCCTCTTGCAAGCAATGCCTTTGAAGTGGAATCTCGAGTATTGAAAATAGGTTTCACATAAAATATATAAATAACACACCCTTCATCCGCCTGCACTTAGACTAACTTCATTAAAGCCCATAAGCAGAGAGTCTCATGCACCTGATTACCTGACAGACTGATGGGTTTCTTGCCCCCTCCTTCAAGGAAATGGAAGCTTAAGGAATAAGGTACTTGCTCGAGGTAAAACATATCAGAATTTCAAAGTTGGCTCTAATCCTTTAAGTACATTGCACACACAGGTGGGGCCTCCCGTAGCGTGTTCACATGATGAGAGTTAACTCTTTGCTCACCTCTGCAGCCACGGTCCCCTCCCCGGGAAAGCCCTCAGCTCTCAAGTTACAAAGGCTCTGGCAGTAAATTAACAATGTGGATTTTTTTTAAACTATTAAAAGTGACTAATCCAGGAAATTAAACAAAAATATCTCATCTCTAAAGAAAGTTCTCTGCCTCTCCTTTGCCCCTTTTCCAGCTTGCCCTCTGTGCCTCTGCTGCTCTCAGGCAGTCTTCTCTCGGCAGCTCTCCCCGCCAGGCCCCAGGGCTGTGGTCTTTGGAATCTTGTTCCAGTCTGCCTCTCAAGCTCCTTCGGTGCAAATGTCTAGTCCCTGGTAGTTTTGTCCCTGGTGTTCCGGTCGATCCTCCCCAGGCCTCCTTGGGAAGGCCATTGTTGTCAGAAGGGAAATAAATGCTAGAGGTTGACACCTGGGGGGGGGGGGGGGGAGGCTTTTTCCTCTTAATTACAAAGCAAGTTGGTCATGTCTCTGGGGTGATGTGAATGCCACGCATATTAAAAATGACTTCAGAGGGAACAGAGGCCACGACGAGAACACCCCTATTCAAGGATGAGGCGTGGTTGGTGGTTAGGCAGTGAACCCCATGAGTTGGGGAATAGCTCTTTCTGAATAAGGCTTGGCCACAGGGACACAGCTGTGAGTCACTAGCTTCCACATCCGCAGCAGCTGTGGGGTGCACCTCGCTATATTGCGGGCTCAGTGGAGTGCCATGGAATTTACTCTCGGGCATCTAATTCTTTCCTTGGTCACTCTCACATGGCCACAGTCACCGCCAGTCTTTGCAGTGAAGAAATCTGAGTCTGGAGGGTCCGAGTAGGCTCCACACTCTGAGTTCTGCACTCAGACATCACACTCTGCCCCTCCCACAGCCATCGTGAACATGTCACTGGGGCTTATTTTTCCAAGCTCAGAGTTATTTACTGCCCAAGAAAAGGGGCAGGAGCGATAGTTCTGGGACTCAAAGAGCTCCTAGTTTAGCCATAGACGTGGCCTTTGGCAAACTTTCCCAGACAGACTACCCGTCAAAAGTTGGCAAGGGAAAGGACAGGAATCTCAGTTTCCACACATGTCCTCCTCTCACCTCCAAAAGTCTTCACCTATGACCTTGATTTAATTCCTGAGTCTGCTCTGAGCCTGATATGGGTCATAGGAAAGATTTAGGGGAGATTTTTAGGTTAGATCTCCTGTGTGGCCAGTCTCCACCTGCAACCAGCCCATCCAGAGACAAGCATGGCTCTTGCTGGGGAGGTGATGAGGTGTTACACAGGGGAAAGTCTCTCTTCCTCTGGAATGACTATAGTATATTTAAAGATTTTTTTTAAGCCTAGAAACCATGTGGTGCATGGGAAATCAATGCTGATTTTGCTCTGTTGAAGATAGAAGTCTAGCAGCATGTAATCTCAAATACCAGTCACCCCCATAGTCTCTTGCATTGGCAGTATAGTCCTCAGCCCCGTGGGGTCAGCATTGGCTGCACATATCCTGGGAGTCTACAAAAACATACAAAGGCCCAGTGCTACTTAGCACCAATTGCATTACAATCTCTGTGGGTAGAGCTTCAGGTATCAGTATTTTCTTTTAATACTAATGTCCAAGATTACAAATTACTTGCTTAGGCTCTTTCCAACTGGTTTGCCTACTCAGCCTCATAGGTGCCAGGACAAGAGAGAGATACCTGGAGGAGTCAGGAAGGGAGGAGCTGGGGTGCACGTTTGTTTTTCCCTTTTTTTCTTTTTGGCATGTTCATTCTTTTTATAGAGAAAAGATGTTTAGCTTTTCTTACTTTCTTCTCAAATCTCCTCCTCTGGAATTTCTGACATCATCCCAAGGCCCTCTATAATCCGGGAAAGCCCAGTTCCTTCCAGGTAATTCCTCTCAAAGCTGCAGGGGCCCAAACTGCCTGAGTGTGTGGCTAATATGACCATCTACAAGGACTTATTACTCATCTCCAACACTGGCCCATCAGGACCGACTGCTTGTGGAAGACAGAAAAGGTTCCATCCTCAGCTCTGCTTTCTTGTCGTTGAGGGGTTTCTTATTGGTTTCTTTGTTCTTATTGAGATGTCGTTGACGGATAACACTGTATTGGTTTCAGGACACAGCGTGATGATTTGATATTTGTACAGACTGAGAAATGCTCACCGCAAGTCCCGCTGCCACTGCTGCCACTGTCCTTTTCACACATCCTGGAACGGCAGAGCCTGTTTGTGCTCCGTTGGGAACAGCGGGTGTCATTTAACATCTGTCAGTTAGCGTCACGCTTCCCTGAGAACTCATCTATCAGGATTAAGTAGTGTCTTAGCACTGACATAACATTTACACTTCCTTTTGCCAATAGGCAATATTAAGCGTTTTATTAAAAAAAAAAAAAAGAAATCTGTGAGCAGAGATGGATCAGGTGGAAGGTGGTTCCCCAAATGAGGAGAGGAATATGCCTGTGATAAAACAGCTTTTGACTAGCATTTGTATGCAACCCACGCAGCTCTGTATGCAATGAATGTGGAGTTGGGAGTCAGAACTCCAGCTCAAAGCCAGGGCAGTTCAAACTTGACCTAAACAACATCTGAAAACAAGAAGGATGGAAATGCCGTGTACTTTTATGGAGCAAAAGCAGGGGATATTCATATGATGAACTTGGGGATGAGGAGGAGATGCCATTCTCTCATGGAAAAGTTTGGAATCTCTCCCTCATTCCATGCTGAGAGCTTGTTTATACTTAGATCTTTGATGAATTTTTTTCCCTTCGAGGAAGATCTGACTCATCAAAGGGCTGGGTGAGGAAAGACACATGAAAGACTCCACCGGTATAGATGTCCAAGTTCTGCAGCCTCCCAGTTCCAGAATCCTGACTCCAGACATGCCTTTGGACCTTGACTGAAATTGTGTTCCCTGTTACTGGGCTGTTGGCTCTTTACAGTGAGTCAGTTCAACTGCCTGTGAAGAGCCAGGGCGAGGGAGGAGGGACAACAAAGGGTGGGATGGACAGGGATGGAATCGGACGGGTAGTTTTCCACGGCCTGTGAGCATCTCCGTGCCTGTGTGAACTCACCACCCCTCTCGATGGCTCCACATTGACCCCTGAGTGGAGAGATGACTTCCTGAACTAGAGATCAGGTTTTATTACAGAGACAGACAGAGGGCATGTCAACCTTGGCATCGCAAAGGAACAAGAGCTGGACCAGGATCTGAGGAAGGTGTTCTCATTACAACCCAAATACGTTTTATAAAAGCCTGTGGCAGGCACACTCCCCAGAGTAGCAGGATGGGTTTTCGCACAAATTGGGCCAGCTTTCCACTCAGAGAAGCAGCTTGGTGCAGAACGAGGCACATGCTATAACAGAGGCCATGGGAAAGGACTTGAGAGCAAGGTGACCATAAGCCCCTAAAAAACAGAACTCCTTTGATCTTGGGAAGCAAACAAAAGGGCACTGTGTCCCGAGCAATGGAGCTAGCATCTCTCCCTGCTTTGCACTGATCTAAGAGAAGTTTGACACGGAGTGAATGAATTTAGACCTCACCTGAGTACTGAGTTTGGTTCTGAGCACTGTATTTTGAGGTAAATGGCAACAAGTTCAGAAAAGCATAATTGAGATGATCCAGGGGGTTAAAATAGTCACATGAAGAAGAGGTGAATAAACTAAGAACATTTAACCTGGAAAAGGAAAGTTAAGGTTGAAGGGCATCCGTGAAGATGATATCCTAGGTGGAATCATCAAGGTGACACAGAGCTCAGATCAGCCACGTATAAAAAGTCACTGGGCTGATATGGGTTCTCTGTCAGTGGGGAGGTGACAACTATTTGGAGATGAGGTCATGAGGAGGGTGGACATGCCTGGTGCGGCTCTAAGATCCTTGCCAGGCCTCCTCTTCTATGATTCTATGGAGAAGAATTGGGTTCTAACCTGTCTATCATCTACTAATTGTGAGTTTCAGCTACTTTTCTATTGAATGGAAAAATTAATCCTTAGGGTGTGAACTGAATTGAATCAGCTTTGCAGGTCTCATCTCTGATTCATCAGAGGAGCAAACAATTGTGAGATTTTGAGGGGAATGGAGATATAGTGACTGATGCCTGCTGAGTGATATCTGAAATTTCATCCTTGCAGGTCCCTTCTTGAACCTGAAGAATCCATCTCTAACTAAAATATCAATATTCCTGGGAGAAGTAATGAGTTAAAACTGATGAACCATTAATCACCAACTATGAATACATTTATTAATTTCAACAGAGACAACTTGTGATACAACAAGTCACTGTGAGAGGGAAAGACACAAGAAAAATGCTGGAGGTTTGGGAAAAAAAAAAGATAAACTTCTATTTCTGAATTTTATCTAAGTTTGGTCCTGCCCATACTGATTGCTTTATTGTTCTGTCTTACATATAGGGCTTAAACTATTGCATTCTTTTTATGGAAGCCTTTTGATTTTAGACCTCAGACATGTATATTGTTGCCTGGGAAATGGATGCCCAGAGAGAGGTAACAATACTGTTCTAGAAGCAAAAGAACAAAAGGGTGGTGAGTTTTATGTTTCCTTCCTTCTGACACAGAAATTAGTAAGCCAGTGAATATGGAGGGGACAAAAATATCTTTATTTTTATTTTAGTTTAATTTTTAACCAAATGCTGTAACTCTGAGCTCTTAACCTAGATCAATAATTGCTTAGATTTCTCTGAATGCAACATGGCATAATAAAAAATAGCATGGTTTTCACCAAGCTGGTGTAGCTCAATGGTTGAGCATTGACCTATGAACCAGGAGGTCATGGTTTGATTCTGGGTCAGGGCATGTTCCCGGGTTTGGGGCTCTATCCCCACTGTGGGGCGAGCAGGAGGCAGCCGATTCTCTCTCATCATTGCTGTTTCTATCTACCTCTCCCTCTCCCTCCTCTTTGAAATCAATAAAAATATTTTTAAAAAATTGCATGGGTTTTAGTTTTAGGACTGATCTATAGCCCTGATTGTGCCTTTATATTAGCATATGACTGTAGGCAAGTTATTTGACCTTGGTGAGGCTCAGGCTCTTCATCTTTATCTATATACTAGAGGCCCGGTGCATGAAATTTGTGCACTGGGGAGGGGGGGGGGCCCTCCGGCCTGCACTCTCTCACAATCCAGGAGCCATTGGGGGATACCACGGAGGCAGGAGAGGCTCCCTCCACTGCCACTGTGCTCACCAGCCTGTGAGCCTGGCTTCTGGCTGAGTGGCATGCCCCCTGTGAGAGCATACTGACCACCAGGGGGTGGTCCTGTGTTGAGCGTCTGCCCCCTAGTGGTCAGTGATTGTCATAGTGACCAGTTGTTCTGCCAGTTAGTTGATTTGCATATTAGCCATTTATTATCCTATCTAATAAAAGAGAAACATGCAAGTTGACTGTACCTTCACTACACTACCAGCCAATAGGAGCAATATGTAAATTAACCCCCAACCAAGATGACAGGTGGGCCCCCTCCGCCTGGAATCAGCCATGGTGGCACTGGGGCGGTGGGGTCCAGATTGCAGCCCCAGACCCAGCAGGGGAGGCCAGATCCGGACCCCTGCTGCCCCAGATCCAGTATAGGATCCAGTCCCCCCCCCCCCCGTCTGCCGCCCGAAGCCTGACCATGGCGGCTGTTGGGGCGGTGGGGGTGGGAGGGTGGATTGAAGACAAAAACCTGCAGGCCTGGCACCCAGCAGCCCCAAGGCCTGAGGTGGAGGCACTTGTGTTGCTGAGGATTGTGGGTTGGGGCAGCAGAGACACAAACCTGCAAGAAACCTGTGGAAAGGGAATAATCTATCATAACTTTATTTCCCTTTCCACAAGATGAGAAAACTGCCCATGGATTATTTAGTGCTGTGGCCAACGCCTTTCTGCAAACACAGGATAATGTTATGACCACTCCCAGGAAGGTCTGGTCAGAATACCGTCTCCAAGGAATAATGCTACTGTGGCAAATCATCTAAGAGAGGAAACAAGCTTTTGTTGGTTTTTTTCTGAAGGTCAGAGAACATGCCACCCAACATATGCTCTGATCGATGATCTTAAGCTGTAGATGCGTGAAAAATAGCAAATGCATGCGTAGGATTTCACTGAAGTCTCCTGATCTCCCTAAAATCAGACCCTCTAAAGGAGCTTAAATGTCATAAGTCCCCTTGATGGGAGAAGTGTCAGGAGAGTAGAAGTTCACATCACACCCAAACTTTGTTACAAACTATTTTCTTCCACCCCATTCTCTTTCCTAAATATCATTTACTTTCCTCTAAGACGCCTATGTCTCCCGTCCCCCATCCCTAGGAAGAAGGTATTTAAATCTGCATTTTAAGCCACCTTGGGGAGTTACTCATTTTTCCCTGGGATCTCCCACATATACACAAGGTCCACATGTTAATGAACTTTTGTTTTTCTCTTGGTGATCTGTCTTTCATTACAAGGGCAATCACTAAGAAATCAGAAAGGTAGAGGAAAGCTATTTTTCCTCCTCCATAATTCTATCTCGGGAAATCAAGTCCCCAGCTGAACAATGAGGTTGGCTCAAGTACCAAGCAGTCCCAGCTGATGGGAGGGAAGCATCTAGAGAGAAATCAATGATATTGGCATCAAAGTGGGATGGAGGGCACACCCATGGTTGCTGGTGGGAGTTTAAAGTGGTACAACATTTTTGGAGGATGATTTTGGCAGATTCGATAGAAATGTTCAAGGTATATCCAAGAGTATTCTTCTAGGAATCCCATCTACTGAGATAAAGCACAAGTGTATAAGCCTTGCTTAGAACCGAGGATGCTACTGCGGGCTCCCCTTTCACAATAGAAAAACCTGGGAACAACCTGCATTTTTAGGACAAGGTGGCATCTATACTAATAACAGGGTTTTATGCTAATTAGACTGAACATCTTCCACACAACCTTCTGGATATCCTTCCAGAAGTCCTTTCTGATAAAGCCATGTTGGCGGGGCCAAGGCAGAGGAGGTTAAAGGCAATCAGGCAGGCAGGGGAGAGCAGTTAGGGAACTAGGCCAGCAGGGGAGAGCAGTTAGGGCAAATAGGCTGTCAGGCGAGAGCAGTTAGGGGGATCAGGCTGGCAGGCAGGTGAGTGGTTAGGAATCAGAGGTCCTAGATTGGAGAGTGTGTAGGCCAAGCTAAGGTGACCCCCTTCCTGTGCACAAATTTCGTGCACCAGGCCTCTAGTATCCTATATAATAAAAGAGAAACATGCAAATTTGACTGTATCTTCGCTCCTGATTGGCTATGCTACCAGCCAATCAGGAGCGGGGGAGGGGCCAAGTGCCACGAGTGCTGGGCCCAGGGGTGGAGATGAAATGGCAGTGGTGGGCGAGCCCCCAGGCACTGTGAGGGGAAGCGGCGGCAGCAGCAGCAGCGATGGTGGTGGTGGCAGCAAGCGCCCAGCTCCCGGGGCTGAGCTGAGCAGGGCGATGGCTGGAGGTGAGTCATCATTTGGACATCCCCTGAGGGCTCCCAGTATGTGAGAGGGGGCAGGTTGGGTTGAGGGACCACCCACCCCCAGTGTACAAATTTCGTGCACCGGGCACCTAGTAGGATATAAAAGCGTAAGTGACCAAGTGACTGAATGACGAGTAGACCAGTCACTATGATGTGCACTTACCACGAGGGGGTAGGCACTCAATGCAGGAGGTGCCTCTTGGTGGTCAGTGTGCTCCCACAGCAGAAGTGCTGCTCAGCTGACCGACAGGCTCCAGATGCTGGGTTCATGGCTAGCAAGTGCAACTACAGCAGCACAAGCCTCTTCCACCTCCGAGGCAGGTACAGCAGGGCCATCATGAGTGGGAGTGATCAATCCCCCATGTGGTGGCTGGCCCAGGCTTGGGCTCCTACCTGGCTGCCTGCCACTTCGCACACTACTAAATCCCCTGAAGGGTCCCAAATTGCAAGAGGGTGCAGGCCAGGCTGAGGGACCCCACCGGTGTGGGCCTCTAGTATATACATATTATTTCAGAGAGAAAGTGAGAGGGAGAGATATATAGAAACATCAATGATGAAAGAGAATCATTGCTTGGCTGCCTCCTGCATGCCCCACATCGGGGATTGAGACTACAACCTGGGCATATGCCCTGACTGGGAATCAAACTGTGACATCCTGGTTCATAGGTCGACACTCAACCACTGAGCCATGCCAGCCAGGAACGGATTCTTCATCTTTAAATGGAGATAATAATGCATGATTTACAGACTTTTTTTCTAAGGATTTAGTGAGGTAAATCTAGCATGTATTGGGTCATCAAGATTGTCAGCTCTGCCCTGGCCAATGGGCTCAATGGTTAGAACCATTGGTCAGTTGTTGGTGCCCCTCGTTTGGGCGTCAATTGTCGGGGTTCTTTTCCCTCAGCATTCTGGAGAAAAGGATGCACATAGATTATTAAGAAAGAGTTTAAGGAGGAAATATATTTTTTGAAAGGCATTGGGGATCAGAGAAGCTTCCAGCTAAGGAGCTAGAAGGCTATCCTCCTTGACCAAGGAACCTGCTTTTATTAGTACAATTTGTCCAAGGCAAGGTGGAAATATACACTTCAAAGGGTAGGGTATCAAAGGGTGTATAGAAACATTGTCTGTTTGGGGAATAGCCTATAACTGTTCAGGTATTTGGTCAACAGGAGGCAATAAAATGCCCTGAGCTGTCTGGCAGTTAACAATCCTACTCAGGTTTGGGGAGAGTGCCTTTCAGCCATTTCCAACAGTAAACTACACGTGACAACCCTGTTGAGCTTCCCAAGATTCACCAACCTTTTGGTAAAACTCTGGTAATTATTACATGCTGGAACTGGTTCTTGGTAATCAGTGTACTAAAGAGTTGTGGGTTCAATTCCCGGTCAAGGGCACATATCTGGTTGCAGAGTTGATCCCAGGCCCCAGTTGAGGTGTGTTCAGGAGGCAACCAATGTGTCTTACATCAATATTTCTCTCTCTCTCTCTCTCTCTCTCTCTCTCTCTCTCTCTCTCTCTCTCTCTCTCTCCTCCCTCCCTTCTACTCTAAAAATCAATGGAAAAAAATGTCCTCAGGTGAGTATTAACACCACAAAAGAATTATCAGCTCACTCCTCTTTTTGAGAAAATGTCTAAACTACATCCAAGTGTGTACATAAAACTTGCATACTCTAATGAAATATATGCAATGGTCACTGAACATATTTCTTATATGCTTTCCCATGAAACTACAATAGCAAATAGTATTGGAATTTTAATTTTTATATTTAATATGCCAGTGATTTAATACTCTACAACATAAAAACCCATAAAATCACCATATTATTGGACATATAGGTGGAAGGAAGGAAGGAAGGAAGGAAGGAAGGAAGGAAGGAAGGAAGGAAGGAAGGAAGGAAGGAAGAAAGGAGGGAGGGAGGGAGGGAGGGAGGGAGGGAGGGAGGAAGAAAGAAAGAAGGAAAGAAAGGAAGGAAGGAAGGAAGGAAGGAAGGAAGGAAGGAAGGAGGGAAGGAAGGAAGGAAGGAAAGAAGAATGGAGGGAGTAAGGAAGGAAGGAAGGAAAGAAGAATGGAGGGAGGGAGGGAGGGAGGGAGGAAGGGAGGAAGAAAGAAAGAAGGAAAGAAAGAAAGAAAGGAAGGAAGGAAGGAAGGAAGGAAGGAAGGAAGGAAGGAAGGAAGGAAGGAAGGAAGGAGAAATTTTAAAACAAGTAGGGGGAAATGCACACTAAAGTTCCACAAAATGAATTAAAGATGATTCTCCAAGATTCAGTCATTTCTCCTGTGCTGAGCTGTAACTCCATGGGATTCCACATGGTCTTTCCCACAGGAGGGAGACCAGGTCCCTTCAGTTTAAATCATTAGAGGTAGAGGACTAGTGACCAGGGCTGCTTGCTTCCATGCCCAAAGTTGGATTGCATAAATACAGACAAAATAAATCAACAAAAATAGCTAAGAGGCATTTCTAAACATGTCCAGTTGCAGAAATTTATGTCTATTAACTCTTGGAAAAAGGTTATTTCAGATAAGCCAATATTTATACAGAAAACAAAAATGAAATATATATTGATTGTTTTTCAGTTTGCTATCCCAGTCCTGAGAGAGGCACTATGCAGGGAAAAGCCTCTGTGACCACCTGCTCTTTGCCAGTGTCTCTTCCACTAAAATCCTCCAAAATTTGCGCTCAGGGGAGGGATTCAGTGTTTTATGACCATGTGGATCTTTCTTTTTCTCTCCATTCTTCTTTTGTAAAAGACAGGATCTAAAGTTATAAATATTCTTGAGCTGGCCAAGTTCTCTTCCATGGCTAAGTTAGATCTTTGAGTACAGTCAGGGAGGTGGCCCATGGTAGACATTCATAGCAAGGAAAACAAGTCTTTCTCTTCAAATTGATCTCACGAATCTACTGCTCGAAGGTTGAGTGACCTTATGAACGTTATTCATGTCCCCATATCTTTGCCTCCTCATCTGTAAAATCTTCTTTAAGGTTTCTCTCAGTCTATGCTTATTGACTTTACATTTATTGATATTATGTTTCAGCCCATGTTTGTTGACTTCTCTTCTATTTTTGAAGCTGTCAGGCCCTTCCTGTTACCATGTGTTTTGAAAATTTAAATGTAAAAATTAAGTTTGTATTTAAGATGTCATACAAGCAGATTCCCAGTAATTTGTCAAATGTTCAGCCCAATATAAGTAGAGTTAAATTTGCACAATACAAAGAAAGGATTTGCTTTTCATGATTGTTAATAAAATCAAAGAAAATAATGCTGTTAGAGTAATTTGAGGATTATAAAGGAGTCTGTTCTGTCAAATGTGTAATGCAGATGCTGAGCTCGGTATCCTGGCTCTGAGAACCAGATGGACTTACTGTAGCTCAAGCCCTCTTCATTCATGCCCTCTCAAAATCCAAACCTTCAGCAATATGTTTGCTCATTCCTAGCGATTCACTTTATTCTCAGTTTCCTCGAGTACTGTCTCTGTTCTTCAATGCAGAAGTGAAACTCAAGTTCATCCTCAAATTTTCTAAAACAATCAGATGTTCACACACAGCATTTATAAGTGTGATAGACCTTACCAAAGATGAGTTGAGGTGGTGAAAGACAAAAAGGGGTGTCATGCCATAGCAACATGAAGATTTTCAAATTAAACATCAGAAATCTCTTAAATCTCAGTTAAACTGTGAACTGTCTACTGGTTGTTTCAATTGTGGATCTCAGTTTCATTTCATCTGCTAATTCCTCCTTTTTTTCTCTTCCATCCCTCTCTCTGGATCGTCCCTCTTGGGAACAGAGAATCCTCTCTCTGGTGCAAGCAGGGCATATTACCACCCTTTTTGTTGCCTTGGTACATTCCTTCCTGTGCTTTGCCAAACAATGGCAATTTCTTTCCAAAGAAAAATTCTGGTGTTTAATAATAATAGTAATAATCACTTTGCATTACGCATAAAATTAATAATGTTGAAAACTTTCAGATGGAAACTTTAAGGGAACTATTAAAAAAAGACTTTCCAGAAATCTTAGAATAGCTTAGGCCAGTGGTCAGCAAACTCATTAGTCAACAGAGCCAAATATCAACAATACAACCATTAAAATTTCTTTTGAGAGCCAAATTTTTAAAACTTAAACTTCTTCTAATGCCACTTCTTCAAAATAGACTTGCCCAGGCCGTGGTATTTTGTGGAAGAGCCACACTCAAGGAGCCAAAAACCTGAATGTGGCTTTCGAGCCATAGTTAGCCGACCAAGGGCTTAGGCTGTACTGAGGGATAAACCGTGAATGATTAATTTAGAGCCTGTGATTCTATAAGGCTCTGAACAAGACCTTGATAAGTCAAAGATGTTTGAAACACAATATGAAGGCAAAAGACCCAGAGTAGTCTCCACCATACTGACCAAAAACAACATTGAAGAACTGACACTACCTGACCTCAAGGCTTACTATAAAGTTACAAATAATCAAAACAGTGTGACATTGGCAAAAGAATAGAGGCATACATAAGTGGAACAGGATAGAGAGCCTAGAAATAGGCCCACACAAATACTATAGTGAACTGATCTTTCACAAAGAACAGTAAAAGATGTAGAGTTAAATAATTTATTGTTAATTTTACTTGTTTTTTGAGGTAGGCCTGTAGTGCTTCCCTCTCAGGACTACTTTTGCTGTGTCCCAGAGATTTGGGGTTGTTGTGTGTTCATTTTTTGTTTGTTTCCAGGAAGTTTTTAAATTTATTTCGGGAACAGCAAAAGAAATTCAATGGAGAAAGGAGTCTTTTCAACAACTGATGCAGAAACAGATTTTCGTAGGCAAAGAGAGAGAGAGAGAGAGAGAGAGAGAGAGAGAGAGAGAGAGAGAGAGAGAGAGAGAGAGAGAGAATGAATCTTGGCATAGACCTTAAACATTTCACAAAAGATAACAAAATTAATCATAGACCTAAATATAAAATGCAATACTATTAAACTTCTGGCAGAAAAAATAGGAGGAAATCCATGTGACCTTGGGTTTGAGCTGAAATTTAGAATATGACACCAAAAGAATGAATGATCCATGAAAGAAAAAAATTGATGTTAGATTTTATTAAAATTTTAAACTTGTGCTCTGTGAAAGATACTGTTAAAAGAATGAAAAGGCATGCTAAGAGTTTTGGAGAAAATATTTGTAATCATATATTAGATAAAGGACTTGTATCCAAAATATACAGAGAATTATTAAAGCTTAACAATAAGGATACAAAAAACTCAAATTTAAAATGGACAAAATAGCCCTGACCAGTGGCTCAGTTGGTTGGAGCATCATCCCATGCACCAAAAAGTTGCAGGGTTGATTCTGGGTCAGGACACATACTTGGGGTGCAGGTTTGATTACCAGTTGGAATCAACAAATCTATGTTTCACTCTCACATCAATGTTTCTGTCTCACTCAAAACTCAATAAAAAGATATCCTTGGGTGAGGAATGAATAAATAATCTATCCTATACAATAAAAGCCTAATATACTAATGTCTGTCATCAGTTGTCCATTCGACCAATCAAAATGTAATATGCTAATGATACACTAAAGCAGCTCAACCAGTTGCTATGATTTGCACTGACCACCAGGGGGCAGACACTCCGACTGGTAGGTTAGATTACTGCTGGGTTCCCGTCTATCAGGACTGAGCAAGATCAGCCGAACATGCCCTGGAGCCCTCCCTCAGTACCTCCCCAGCTGGCCAACCTCCCATGTTCCTTCCTGGCCCCAGTTGTGCACCAGTGGGGTCCCTCAGCCTAGCTTGCACCCTCTC
The DNA here is from genome assembly GCA_027563665.1 of Antrozous pallidus. Lineage (NCBI taxonomy): Eukaryota > Metazoa > Chordata > Mammalia > Chiroptera > Vespertilionidae > Antrozous > Antrozous pallidus. Next base: position 99,434,366 of record CM050516.1, on the reverse strand, counting down.
ACAATCTGGGACCCCTTGGGAGATGTTGGAGAGCCAGTTTCGGCCCAATCCCCACAGGCCAGGCAGAGCGATCCCACTAGTGCACAAATTCATGCACCAGGCCTCTAGTATATACATAAAAGCCTAATCAACCAGCTGACCAGCTGACTGGTCAACCATCCAGTAGCTATGATGTGCACTGACCACCAGGGGGCAGATGCTCAGCACAGGAGCAGAAATCACATGCATGGAAACATGGAACACACTGATAAATCTCAGAGGGGAAAGGGGGGAGGAGGAAGGGTGGGAAGAGATCAACCAAAGATCTTATATGCATCCTAGAAGCCCAGTGCACAGATTCATGCACCAGTGGGGTCCCTCAGCCTGCCCTAAGGGGATCGCACTGAAACTGGCTCTCCAACATCCCCCAAGGGGTCCCAGATTGTGAGAGGGTGCAGGCCAGGGCAAGGGACCCCACCAGTGTGTAAATCTATGCACTAGGCCTCTAGTGAATAAATAAATAAATATGGGCAAAATATTTGAAGAACCAGTTCACCAAAAACATATAGATGGCCAACAAATACATAAAAAACATGATGACCAAAAAATAAAAAATGGTGGTCTAAAACTCCTCCCTGGTCCATACATTCTCCACTACCTTTTTTTACTCCAATATATTTTTTTAGGGCTATCTTCAGTTTTCTTTTCTCTTTTAAATATGTTTTAATGTTTATTGTTCAGTTTATTAATTACATTGTTCCCCCTTCCCCCCCCCCATAGCTCCCCTCCATCCTGTACCCATCGCACCTTCCGCCCTCACCTCCCCCTCCCCACTGTCCTCTCCCATAGTTGCATGATTTTTGTCCAGTCTCTTGCTGCACTTCCCACACCCCTTTTCTCCCCAAGAATTGTCAGTCCATTCCCTCTCTATGTCCATGATTCTGTTATATTCATCACTTTATCCTGTTCATCAGATTATTAATTCACTTGATTTTTAGATTCATTTGTTGATAGATGTGTATTTGTTGTTCATGATTTATGTTTTTATCTTTTTCTTCTTCCTCTTCTTAAAGAATATCTTTCAGCATTTCATATAATATTGGTTTGGTGGTGATGAACTCCTTTAGCTTTTTCTTATCTGCGAAGCACTTTATCTGACCTTCAATTCTGAATGATAGCTTTGCTGGATAGAGTATTCTTGGTTGTAGATTCTTGCTATTCATCACTTTGAATATTTCTTGCCACTCCCATCTGGCCTGCATCATTTCTGTTGAGAAATCCACTGACAATCGTATGGGTGCTCCCTTATAGGTAACTAACTATTTTTCTCTTGCTGCTTTTAATATTCTCTCTTTGTCTTTTGCTCTTGGCATTTTAATTCTGATGTGATGTGCCTTGGTGTGGTCCTCTTAGGGTTCCTATATATTGGGGTTCGGTGCACTTCTTGGACTCCTAAGTCAATTTCTTTCACCAGGTGTGGGAAGTTTTCGGTCACTATTTCTTCAAATAGGTTTTCATTTTTCTGGCACCCCTATAATTCAGATGTTGGTATGCTTGAGGTTGTCCCAGAGGCCCCTTACACTATCTTCAATTTTCTGGATTCTTTTGGTTTCTTGCTTTTCCAGCTAATTGGATTTTACCTCTTTGTATTTCAAATCTTTAACTTGGTTCTTGTGGTCCTCTAGAGTACTTTTAGGTCTTTGTATAATATTTTTTTATTTCAGTCAGTGTATGCTTAATTTCTGGTTGGTCCTTTTTCATATCCTTGAGGATTTCATTCATATCCTCATAGGTCTCATTCATTTCCTTGTAGGTCTCATTCATTTCCTCGTAGGTCTTGTTCATTTCCTCATAGATATTGTTCATTTCCTTGTAGGTCTCGGTCTTTTCTAGGAGCCTCTTGAAAAGCCTTATAACTGTGGTTTTGAATTCTATGTCCAGTTGTTGTTTTTCCTCCATTTCTTTCACATCTGATTTCTTTCCATTTCTCTGCATGGTGGCTGCTTTCCTGAGTTAGTCGATTAGCTTTGTGTGGTAGATGTCCTCTAAGGGACAGTGGCTCAGCCTCCCCAGTTACCTGAGGTGGATATGGATTGCACAGTCTTATTGAAGTTAACCTTGATTAATCGGTGTTAGCACTAGGAGGGTGTGACCTCCAGGCCAATTGTCTATGATGTTCAGCCATGCTCAGGTCGGGAGGGCGGAGTCTCCGGGCCAAGCAGACAGTGTCAGCTCCACCCTATGCGGCCCCAGGGACTCTGTGCCAGGTGGCAATGGCCACCAGCACCTCTGAGAGAGAGCTGCTGCTGAGCTCCACCCGCTGCCGGAGAATTCAGCCTCTCCCCAAATGAGTCTGCACACCCAACGTCTCACCCAGGGTCATAAAACAATGCAGTCTGGCAGTTTCTCGAACGAGAGAGTAAGTCACGAGTCCTCTTTGCGCAGTCACGCAGCTGTGCTGTTCCCAAGTTCATGAGCACTCTGCACAAGCTCGGCCTCTCCACAAGCTTGCAGACCCTTGTAGCACCCGAGTTTCAGCATGCCTTCCCACTGTCCAGTTTTTACCCTGTATGATTTTGGGTTCCCTGGACTTCGCTCGGAGCTGGGGAATCAGTGCAGTGGGACGTCTTTGTCTCTCCCGTTCAAGAAAACCAGCTGGGTTTTCAGCCGCCCTCCCTATCTGCTGACGTGCACACTGCTCCAAACTTCTCTCCACGCGTATCTTCAATGCTTTCCGCCGCCGCTCCTCTAAGTCACAGTGTCTTATCTTCACTTTTATTTGTGGAATTTTCACTCAGCCAGCTTTCCGGTGATTCTGGATGGTGTTTGTTCTTTTGTTAAGTTGTAGTTTTGAAATTGCTGTGTATGGCAGCAAGATAGGTGTTTACCTATGCTGCCATCTTGGTTCCCTCTTGCAAATTCTCTCCAATATTTTTTAAAAGAATTTTTCATCCTACCCCTCTAAGAGAGAGAGAGAGAGAGAGAGAGAGAGAGAGAGAGAGAGAGAGAGAGAGAGAGAGCATGATAATCATTATCTGTCATCAGAAAATTGCAAATTAAATCAGCAATGAGATAGATACCACTACATACCCATTAGAATGGCTAAACTCCAAAAAAACTGACAATGCCAAGTACTAAGGAGGATCTGAAGCAATTGCACCTATGTGCATTTACCCAATTGATTTGAAAATTTTTTATTCACACAAAAACTTGGACATGAATGTTTAGGAAGCTCTTTTTGTAATTGCCAAAAAAGTGGAAGCAACCATGATGTTCTTCAATAGGTGAGTAAATAAACTGAAGTTTATTCACAGAAGAAAGATCAGTGGTTTCCCGGGACTCAGAGGATGGAGGGAGGGATGAGTAGGTGGAGCATAGAGAATTTTTAGGGCAATGAAACTTCTGTGATGATGGATTATGTATGACATGGCTTGTCAAAACTCATACAACTTCACATCATAAAGAGAGATCCTAAATGATCCTATATAAATTTTAAAAAATTGTTTAAGGAGTCAGGAAATCCCAGGAAGGAATGCAGCCTGTGACAAGAGACTGACTGTATTACAAACAAATGAAACAACTTCTCCAAAGGAGGAGGGGTAAGGAAGGTGCTGATTTTAGTAAATTTGGGAAATGAATGGAGACTGTAAATGCTAAAGACAGGGTAGGGATGACGTTGTAAAGAATTAGAATTTTCATAGATTATTGATGTTAAGCTGGTATAAATTGAAATTGAAATGTTATAACTTTTGGGTATTAAATAATTCCCATGGTAAACCTCAAAGAAAATGTTTATAGAATATACACAAAAGAAAAACAAAATATTTCACTACAAAAAATCAACTAACCTCCAAAGGAGAAAGTAATGAGGACATGAGAGATAAAAGGCTATAGGTATACAGAGAACAAATAGGAAAATAACAGTGGTAAGCCCCTCCTTATTAGTAATTACTTTTAATGTAAATGTATTACATTATGTAATAAAAAGAGAGTGGCAAAATGGATTAAAAAAACAACATGATCCAAGTAAATGCTCTCACAAGAGATTCGTTTTATATCCAAAGGCACAAATAGGTTTGATATCAAATGAAGTGGGGGGGGTCTTCTTCCTCACTAGATGTTGCTAGGGTTGCATTTCTTATAGTATCTCAAGATAAAGAATTTTCTGAGACTTCCTGGGAGAATGAGTGATTTTTATTTGCATGGAATTAAACCTTTTTGTTTCCAAAGTCTCATTTCTCTTAGTCCAGTCATAGGAGAAAGATAGCTGGGGTTGCAGTAAAGCTAGAAGCAAAACCAATGTCCAGAGTTTCCTTTCCATGTTGGTGCTGGGTCCAGGACAGCATTAGGCTAGTTGCAGTCCAGTAGTCCATTGTATGTGGGATCCACATGACCGTGGGCGAATGCAGGGAAGCAGGAGCAAAAGAACCCCACAAGCCAGGAGCAAGTGCAAGGCACCAGAGAGAAAACTTTTTGGTTTAGGGTTTGCAGTGGCCATGGCCATTCTGGCCACCCATCTCTCAAGTGCACATGAGACATGTCCCCAGGTATAATTGACAAGCAAGTACCTTTGCTAGTTCCCTTAACTTTACTGGACATGCATCTATCTTTCCTTTGTCCAGGCCCCTTCCCTCAATGTTTTGCAGGGAGCATGCCTATAATATCTTGCCTTCCCTTTGCTCTTTCCTGTTATTAATAAGTAGCTAATTACAATAGTATCAGGTTAAAAGTGAAAGGATGAAAAAAATATTCCTTGCAAACAGTAACTAAAAGAAAAGAGGGTGGCTATATTAATACTAGAAAAAAAGTCTTTAAGTAAAAAAATAGTTATGAGACAAAAGGCATTATCCTATCTAATAAAAGGGTAATATGCAAATTAACCATCACTCCATCACATAGATGGCAGTGCCCATAGCGGCAGTGCTGGATGCTGGCAGCATCGCCCTGGTGTCAAGCCCCAGTGTCCCGCACACCCCAGCCCATGGAGGGACGGAGGGTGGGCAGGCAGGTCTCTGGCCAGAGGCTGGCTGGGGTGCGGGATGCTGGCGTCATTGCAGCCTGGGCTGAGGAACACCTCTACCCCGTGCACCAATCTCGTACACCAGGCCTCTAGCATATTAATAAAAGAGTCAATAGAATAAGAAGTTATAACAATTATAAACATTTATATGCCTAATGACAGACCATCAAAATACATAAAGCAAAAATTGGCAGAATTGAAGGGTCATATAGGCGGTTCTACAATAATAGTTGGGGATTTCAATACCCTGATATGAATAATGACTAGACAACCAGACAGAAGACAAGTAAGAAAATAGAGGATTCACACAATGGAATAAATTGGCTAAATTTAACAGACATATTCAGAACACTCTATCCAACTACAATAAAATATATATTATTCTCAAGTGCACATGAGACATTCTCCAGAATAGGCCACAAATGAAGTCTTAATAAATTTAAAAATATAGATACCATATAAAGTATCTTCTCCAATGACAACTAGGTAAAATTAGAAATCAATAATAGAAGAAAACTGTAAAATTCACAAAATCTTGGTAATTAAACAAAACATTATCAAACAACCAATGGATTAAAAAAGAAATCACAAAGGGAATTAGAAAATCTGTAGAGACACAGGAAAACAAACAAACAAAAACAAAACAACATACCTAAACTTACGGGAGACAGTGAAAGCAGTGCTATAAACACATTAAAAATATGGGAGATCTCAAATCAACAATCTGACTTTACAATGTAAAGAACTAGAAATATAATTTTCTAGACTCAAAACTAGTAGAAAAAAGGAAATAATTATGATTAGAGCAGAAATACATTAAAGAGATGATAGAAAAACAAGAGAGAAAAATTAGGGAAACCAAAAGTTGGGCCCTAACCGGTTTGGCTCAGTGGATAGAGTGTCGGCCTGTGGCCTGAAGGGTCCCGGGTTCGATTCCAGTCAGGGACACGTACCTTGTTTGCAGGCTCCATCCTCAGTAGGGAGAGTGCGGGAAGCAGCTGATCAATGTTTCTAACTCTCTATACCTTGCCCTTCCTCTCTGTAAAATCAATAAAATATTTTTAAGTTGGTACTTCAAAAAAATCAATAAATTGACAAATTTTTACCCAGATTGACTATGAAAAAAAAAAGAAAGGAATCTCAAATTGCTAAAATCAGAAATGAAAATGGAGACATCACTGCTGATTTTACAGAATAAAAATGATTATGAAAGTATCTATAAATAATTGTTTACCAACAAATTGGATAACCTAGATGAAATGGATAAATTCATAGAAACATAAAACATAACAAGAGTGAATCATGAACAAATAAGAAATATGAATAAACCTATTCATAGGAGATTGAATTACTAATTCAAAAATTTTTTGACAAAGTTAAGCCCTGGATCTGATGACTTTCACTGGTGAATTCTACAAAACATGTACTTAAGAACTAACACTAACACTTCTCAACATGTGCTCCAAAATTTAGAAAAGGTAACACTTCCTAATCTCAATTTATGATGCCATTGTTGTACTGAATATTGAATTCAGACAAAGATACTAAAAGAAAAGAAAGCTATAGGCCAACATGCTTTATGAACATTAATTCAAAAATTCTCAACAAAACACTGGCAAACTAAATTTTGCAGCATATATAAATGATTTACATAGTGACCAAGTGAGACTTATTCCTGGAATGTAAAAATAATTCAACATATGAAAATCATTCAATGTAATATACTACTTTAACAAAATAAAGAGAAAAAAAAAACACATGATCATCTCAATGCAGAAAAGACAACTGACAAAACTTAACAACCTTTAATGAAAATTAGGAATAGGCCGAGACCGGTTTGGCTCAGTGGATAGAGCGTCGGACTGTGGACTGAAGGGTCCCGGGTTCGATTCCGGCAAGGGCATGTACCTTGGTTATGGGCACATCCCCAGTAGGGGGCGTGCAAGAGGCAGCTGATCGATGTTTCTGACTTTCTATCCCTCTCCCTTCCGCTCTGTAAAAAAATCAATAAAATATGTTTTTTTAAAAAAAGAAAATTAGAAATAGAAGGGAACTATGTAGCATAATAAAACCACATATGAAAAAGAAATTAATAAAAGATTCAATATACAATAGCATCAAAAATAAGATAATTAGAAATGTACTTAATCAAATAAGTAAAAGACTGTACAAGAAAAAGTCTAAAACATTGGTAAATGATATTAAATAAGACATAAAGAAATCAAAAGACAGCCCATGTTCATGGATCAGAAGACTTAATATTGTTAAAATGTATTGAATGTTATCAAAAGTGATCTACAGACTTAATATAATACTTATCAAAATTTCAATGATGATTTTTGCAGAAATAAAAATTACATCCTAAAATTCCCAGGGAATCCCAAGGAATACCAAGGAAGCAAAACAATCTTTATAAAAGTTGGAGGACTCATACATCCTAATTGCAAAACTTATCACAAAACTACAGTAATCAAAACAGTGTGGCACTGGCATAAGGACAAACACAGAGCAATGGAATGCAACAGAGAGCTCAGAAATAAATCCCTGCACATATGCCAAAATTAGTCTTGTCAGAGGTACCAAGACTATTCAATGAGGAAACTCTTGTATAGACTAGGTATTAGAAGAACTAGATAGTTACATTAAAAACTATAAAACTCTAAGAAGGAAACATGGGGCAAAAGCTTCATGACACTGAATTTTGCAACAATTGTTTTGGATATAATATCAGAAATAAAAAAAATAGACAAATTGGACCTCATGAAAATTAGTGCATCTCAGGATATTATCAATAGAGTAGAAAAAAATCCACAGAATGGGAGAAAATATTAGTAAATTATATATATGATAAGAAACTAATATCTAGAATATATTTTAAAAATCCCTTATACTAAAAAACAAACAAACAACCCAATTTAAAAAATGGACAAAGGACTTAAATAGACTTTTGTCCAAATAGACTTTTGTACAAAATTATGTCAGCCACCCTCTGTCTCTGAAACCAGCCAATGCCACTAATTTTCTTGAAATATTTTCCACTGTTTATTCTCTTATTATTTTAATATTGTGAAGAATCAGGGTCTTCATTTATTTTATTTTAAATCACTTTTTATTTTTCGATTACAGTTGACACACATTATATTAGTTTCATATGTAGTTGTAACCCCAATTATTAGACATCATATAACTTGCTAAGTGACTACCCCAATAAATCTCATGTCCACCTGACACCATATATGTTTATTAGAATATTATTGAGCTGGAGGAACTAAGATGGCGGCAAAGATGAAACACCTATCTTGCCGTCATAATCAGCAATTTTAATACTACAACTTAACGAAGGAACAAACACCTTCCAGAATCACCAGAACGCTCGCCGAGTGAAAATTCCAAAATAAAAGTAAAGATAAGACACTGTGACCCGGAGGGAGCGGCGGCGGACAGCGTTGAAAGATTCGCACGGAGAGAGGTTTGAGTGTGCGCGCCGCGGAGAGGGCGGGCGGCTGAAAACCGGCCAGTTTTCTCGAACGGGGAGACAGGGGTGTCTCACTGGACAGATTCTCCAGCTCTGGCGAAGTCCAGAGAAACCACTATCACACGGGGTGAAAACTGGACAGTGGGAGGGCACGCCGAAGCTCGGGTGCTGCCGGGTCTGCCGGCTTGTGGAGAAGGCAGCTCTCGCGCGAACAGCTCGGCTGCGTGACGGCGCAGAGAGCGCTCTGCGACTTGTCTCTCATTCGGAAAACCGTCAGTCTGCTTTGTTTTACGACCCTGGGTGAGACATTGCGCATGCAAAGTCATTTGGGGACAGTCTGAATTCCCAGGCAGCCGGTGGAGCTCCACAGCGGCTCTCTCTCAGAGGTGCTGGCAGCCATTGCCCCGGCACAGAGCCCCTGGGGCTGCATAGGGCGGAGCTAACGCTGTCTGCTTGGCCCGGAGACTCCGCCCATCCAACCTGAGCACAGCTGAGCTTCACAGACAATTGGCCTGGAGGTCAAACCCTCCTAGGGCTAACAACAACAAGCTGGGTTAAAATTCAAAAACACTGAATACAACCCATAAAGGATTGCAGTAAGAGTACCCACCTCAGGTAACTGGGGAGACTGAGCCACTGTCCCTTTGAGGATATCCACCACATAAAGCTGCCACCATGCGGAGACATGGAAAGAAATCAGGTGTGAAAGAAATGGAGGAGAAAAGACGACAAGACATAGAGTTCAAAACCACGGTTATAAGGCTTTTCAAGAGGCTCCTACAAAAGGCTGATCAACTTAATGAGAATTACCAGGAAATAAACAAGACCAACCAGCAAATGAATGAGAATTATAAGGAGATGAATGAGACTTACAAGGAGATGAATGCTACTTACAAAGAAATGAATGAGACCCTCAGGGAAATGTACAAGACCTCTGAGGATACGAACCAGACCCTCACAGATAAAAAAAAGGACCAACTAGAAATCAAGCATACACAGGCTGAAATAAAAAATATTACACAAAGTCCTAAAAGCAGTCCAGAGGGCCACAAGAACCAAGTCAAAGATTTGAAATACAAAGAACCAAAATCCACTCAGCTGGAAAAGCAAGAAACAAAAAGAATTCAGATAATTGAAGATAGCGTAAGGGGCCTCTGGGACAACCTCAGCAAGCCAACATCCGAATTATTGGGGTGCCAGAAAAAGAGAGAGAGCAAGTTAATGAAAACCTACTTGAAGAAATAGTGACTGAAAACTTTCCCCACCTGGTAAAAGAAACTAAAAGCCCAAGAAGTACACAGAACCCCAAAATATAGGAATCTAAAGAGGACCACACCAAGACATATCATAATTAAAATGCCAAGAGCAAAAGATAAAGAGAGAATATTAAAAGCAGCAAGAGAAAAACAGTTGGTTACCTACAGGGGAGCACCCATACGAATGTCAGCGGATTTCTCAACAGAAATGATGCAGGCCAGACGCCAATGGCAAGAAATATTCAAAATAATGAAGAGCAAGAATATACAACCAAGATTACTCTATCCAGCAGAGAATCAGTGAGAATTTAGGATCAGATAAAGTGCTTCGCAGATAAGAAAAGGCTAAAGTAGTTCATCACCAACAAACCAGTATTTTATGAAATGCTGAAAGATATTCTTTAAGAAGAGGAAGAAGAAAAAGGTAAAAATATAAATTATGAACAACAAATACACATCTATCAACAAATGAACATAAAAATCAAGTGAACTGATAGGCTGATGAACAAGATAAACTGGTGACTATAACAGAAACATGGACATAGAGAGGGAATGGACTGACAATTCTTGGGGAGAAAAGTGTTGGAAGTACAGCAAGAGATTGGACAAAAATCTTGCAACAATGGGAGAGGACATTGGGGAGGGGGAGGTGAGGGCGGAGGGTGGGATAGGTACAGGGTGGAGGGAAGATATAGGGGGATAAAAAAGGGGAAACAATTTAATTAATAAACTGAACAATAAAAAAATTAAAAAAAAAAAGAATATTATTGACCATATTCACTGGTCTGTACTTTATACCCCCATGACTATTCTGTAGCTACCAATTTGTACTTTTTAATCCCTTCACCTATTCCACCCTTTCCCCTCAACGCCCCTCCCATCTGGCAACAGTCAAAATGTTCTCTGTGTGAGTCTGTTTCTATTCTGATTTTTTATTATGTTTTTTAGATTTAATTGTTGGATTTGCTACCTACTGCTAGTCAACCTGCATTCACAGGCCTCCTACACCTACCTCTCCCTGGGCTTCTATTTCCACCTCAACAATGGCACGGGCTACTTCTTCCGTGAGTTGACAGAGGAGAATCCCAAGGGTGCCAAGCATCAGCTCGGTGGCTGTATTCTCTTCTATGATAAGCAGAAACCTTACCAAGATGAGTGGGGCAAAACTCAGGATGCCATGGAAGCTGCCATGGTCACGAAGAGGAACCTGAACTAGACCCTCTGGTATCTGCATACTCTGGATTCTACCTATGAAGATACTCATCTCTGACTTCCTGGAGAACTGCTTCCTCACTGAGGAGGTGGAACTCATAAAAAATATGGGCAACCACCTGACTCACCTTCACAGGCTGGCTGGCCCCCAGGCGGGGCTAAGTATCCCTTCAAAAGGCTCACCCTCAGGTATCAGTAGGAGTCTTTGAAGCCCAGAAGTTTTTGAGGGGCATCTCTGCAACCCCCTGGTGTTTGGCTTCTGCCTGGGACTCTCCCTGAAGCTGCTAGGCAGCCTTCTAACCACTCTGGAGCCCTCTCCCATGCCCTGGATTAAATAGAAACAATAAAGCTTTTTGCAGATAATAATAATCTATAATAACAAAAGCATCCTATCTAATAAAAGAGTAATATGAAAATTGACTATCACTCCAACACATAAGATGGCTGCTCCCATGTAGTCAAAGATGGTTGCCCTCATGTGGACACAAGATGGCTGCCACAAGATGACCAGCAGGGAGGGGGCAGTTGGGAAGAACCAGGCTATGAGGGCAGTTGTGAGCAACCAGGCCTTCAGGGGATAGCAGTTAGGGTTAACCAGGCTGGCAGAGGAGGGAAGTTGTGTGGGGGGATGACCACACCTGCAATGGAGAGCAGTTAGGGTTGACCAGGTCGTCAGGGGAGGGCAGTTAGGGGCAATCAGGCTGGCAGGAGAGTGGTTAGGGGATGATCAGGCTGGCAGGCAGAAGCAGTTAGGGGCAATCAGGAAGGCAGGTGGGTGAGCAGTTGGGAGCCAGCAGTCCTAGATTGTGAGAGGGCTGTCCGATTGCCTGTTTAGGCCCGATTCCAATAGTGCCTAAACAGGCAGGATCAGGCCTAAACAGGCAGTTGGACATCACTCAAGGGGTCCCAGATTGAAGAGGGTGCAGGCTGGACTGAGTGACACCCCCCATGCACGAATTTTGTGTACCAGGCCACTAGTAATTGCTAATTAGATAGGACATATTTCCAGATGACCTTCCAGAGGAAGCCAGGGCTGTGAGGGAACCTTGGGTCCCAGGTGCCAGAGGGAAGCTGGTGCCAGCAGCCGGAGGAAGGAAGGCCTACTCTTGCACAAATTTCATGCATTGGACCTCTAATAATCCTATCTAATAAAAGAGTAACATGCAAATTGATTGTACCTCCACTATGCTACCAGCCAATCAGGAGCAGGGGGTGTCACCTGCAGACATGGGGCGTTGCCAGCAGACAGGAGGTGTAGACAGAGGGAGTGGCCAGTGGACATGGGGCATGGCCAGCAGACAGGGGTGTGGCCAGCAGGGCTATAAGCTCTGCCCCCATGGTACTTAAGGACTGTGAGATCCCGCCTTATAGTTATGGTGACTGAATCATATGCAAATGAGCACCCAGGGTACCTTGGATAATGAGAGCCAGATGCAAGGTGGGCTGTGAGCCAAGGGGCAGTTTGGGACCACGCCCCCAGCCCAGCTCCTATGATGGAGCATATGGATACCCTTGTGGCCACCACTGTGTGAGGCCCAGGGGTCCCTGCATGTCCCCCAGCCCAGCACCTGTGATGGGAGTGCGGGGGCTGGCTGCCAGTCTCTGGGGTGTGCGGAGACCCCGGTGGCCATCACCGGGTGGAGAAAGTTCACAGTGTTCTTGGTTCATGCAGGGTGTGGGGAGCACCAAGAATGCTGGGAAATGTAGTTCTGGTGGCAGACCCATTGCAGGAGAGAGTTTGAAGTACTGTGATGTTTGGAGATGTTTCAGAAAGTTGTCTCTTAAAACAAATATGAGATCAGAGGATTGTGCTTATAGAGAATGGTTAATAAAACTTGGACATGGCAGGCTAAGGAGCCAATGGGGCGAAGCTACCATCTATGGGATTATGACTGAATGCCTCTAAGTCAGAATCCCGCCCAGGCAGAACTATATGGCAGCACTGCAGGAGCCTTTTGGCCTTGGATAGCTGCCCCCCATCACTGCCAGGCCAGGGCCACCGCGCCCAACTGCTTTGCCGCAGCAGCAGAGGCTCGTGCACTGGGACCAGGGTCCAGTGCAGACAGCCCTTCATCCTAGGAGACAGGGCATGGCTGGAAAGAGGGCCGCCCCCATGCCCTTCATGCAACACATGTTCATGCGGAACCTGGCGCTAAACCATTCTGTGACCTGCTTCTGAGTTGGTGTTTCCTATGTAGCAGAACAACACCCTCGCTGCGATCTATTGAAAGTCAGCCCTCGACACAAGGATTTGTTTTTTTTTAAAAGCAAGGAAAAAATTTTTTAAAAGAAAATATAAAAAATAAAAAACAACTTGGAGATGGCAAACTTGACTAGCGGTTTTCATTTAGGAATGAATATTATTGAAATTCTCCATGAAATGATTTGTAATGGATCTATTATTGAAACCATCTTTGGAAATAGTATATCCTCTATAGATAATATTAAAAATATATCTAAACGTGCAATTCTTTGCCCAAAAAATAAGCATGATCAAAAATTAAATGAAGAAATTTTGGATATGCTTGATGGAGATTTTGACATCCGCTGAAAAAGAAAATTTTCCCATTGAATTTCTTAATAGTATTACTCCTTCAGGAATTCCGTGTCATAAATTAAAATTGAAAGTGGGTGCAATCATCATGTTATTGAGAAATCTTAATAGTAAATGGGGTCTTTGTAATAGTACCAGATTTATTCTCAAAAGATTACTACCTAACATTATCGAAGCTGAAGTATTAAGAGGATCTGCAGAGGGAGAGGTTGTTCTGATTCCAAGAATT